>CP092872.1:80399424-80465976 GCA_030710605.1 Cordylochernes scorpioides
TTAGAGCTCTGAGAAGCGGTCTACTGAAACTAAATTGGCGAAATGGCTGAGAGGGTTTACCACTGATGAGCCACATCAAATATTATCACAGCGTGATCAGATATTTGTTGTGTACGCCATTTCATTATAATTGTAAGAGTTTTATTTTTTATTTGTCAATGGCAAATCTACTGGCATTCCTCAATAGGTTTGAAAGCTAAGCGAATACACTAGTGGACAAATTTTATGGAAGTTGTACCTTTTAGCATGTATATCGGAATTCAGACAATAACTCTGAAATATATTCGAT
The DNA here is from genome assembly GCA_030710605.1 of Cordylochernes scorpioides. Lineage (NCBI taxonomy): Eukaryota > Metazoa > Arthropoda > Arachnida > Pseudoscorpiones > Chernetidae > Cordylochernes > Cordylochernes scorpioides. The sequence continues at coordinate 80,399,714 of CP092872.1, forward strand.
ACATAGTGACCTTTATTGAAGATATTCGATGTAACCAAGTATGAAAAAAAATTGCCTCTGTCTCTTAAAAAAAAAAAAAAAAGACAATCGGCGATATAAAAAACTTTCCACTTCCTTAAATTTTGTTCATGAGTGTATAAAAAAGATTCGCCTTTCCCCCTACAACCTTTTGTCTTAATGCAAGAACTACTAGATGATCATACGTACATCGTATGAAATAATTAAAAAATAATTTCTTGTATTAATCCTGCGTAAAAATATCAGGTCTCCAGGAAAATATTTTTCCAAAAACTTTATTCTCCAGCTTTCGGGCAAGAACGCCCTTCTACAGGATAAAACATGGTGAAATTGGAGATTTAATGGGGATTAAAGTATTTGGAAAGATACTCTTTCCTGGATGCCTGATATTTTTAATCAATCGTATAAAATAGCCTAATAGTTTGTCAAAACATCATTCCACACATTCCTACTCAACCATCATTATGTGCCGTGTATTCAAAGTACGCGTGGTGTAAACCATACTATTAATGATATTCGTAGATTTGAGGCTGCTCTACTATACTAGAAGAATGACACGTTGAACGGTCTATAACGACAGCCACTCTTATAAATTTAAACTGTAATAAATGTCTACATCAGTAAATCTAAAAGTCAAAGTATGTGCGTTCTATTTGAATATCTCAAATATTAATCATTATACCGTTTAATATATTATTATTAACGTTTTCCAATCCCAGAATAGCTGGTGAATTAGAAGAGTTCCACTGATTTGGATCTGTTAAAGTAATAGGTCTTCAAGAACTAATTCCACAATGCAGCAATGTTCTATCTGGATAGGTCAAATATAGAGATATTTTTATCATCCTTATCTCTCCTTGGAATAGGAAAATTAGGCCATTATTGATATACTCATAGACAAAACGTAAGGAAGTAAACGGTCCCCTATATTTTTTAAGGCAACAGAGTCAATTTTGTTCACACTTGGTTATCCCGTGTGTCTTCAATAAAGATCACTGTGTATCAAATATCTTTCAGTTATTGCCTGAATCCCGATATACATGCTAAATGGTATAACTTCTTTAAGTTTTATGTCCATGAGTGTAACTAATTCAAATTTAATTTTTGAATAACCTACAAGTATTGACCATTCTGTATCCTTTTACATGGATAGGATAAATTACAGCGAAGTAGGTTCAAATATTTAGAAGCCGATCCTGGATAAATATGCATGCATTAATACAAACCCAAGTTCTCAATTATATATTTATAAGTTCAAGCCAGGTAGCCATTTAAATGATCTGCTAACTAATTTGCAATCACCAACCTCTGAAATCATTTGCTATGCTGATGATGTAACTATTATATGTTGGAATAATGGGTTAACAATTAAAAAAAAAAAGTCTATTGAGTTTAATTTGGAAAAGATAGATCAATGGTGTAATGATAATAAGCTAAATATCAACCTTGATAAAACTAGTATTTTACACTTGCACAATAAAGACAAAATTTCAATCAATGTTTTACATGGTGATGAGGTGGTCCTGGCTAAGACCGACAAGGGCTCACGCCGACGGTGAAGTGACTATCTGACTAACTAACTAAGCTCGGCTAAAACCGAGATTTTTATATACCATTCCCGAGGGGGGGGGGTTGGAGATGTCTGAGAATGTGGACTTTGGACGTCTGCGGCATTCTGCACCCTTAGACCTTAATGGCGACGGGCTGCCACATTCCTTTAGGGTTGTCTCGATTTTAGACGTTTTTGAACTTCTCAATCTTGCTTTAACTCAGCTCTTAATCTATTACATAGTTTTATTTATTCATCCTCAGTTTGTACAAAGTACATTACATATGGTGATGCAATGACACATGTCAATCATGCGTATAATTATTTATAGATGTGGTTCTATATACAACATGACAATCTTGTTATGAGTATTATACAATTTAGGGTTGTTGGTTTAAATTACCATATATATATATACATAAAACCTTTGAAGGACTATTGCTGGTGTCTAAAATAATTGTGAAGGAATAAAAAAAGACTTACTGTAGGGGGAAAGCCACCGACCAATGGCCGGCGGTACAGTCAGCAGCTCTCTTCACTTCCTGCTAAGATCTAACTGCCACTTTTTTAAAATATGGCGCCATCTACTGGTTCAAACCATGCTGCGCCCCCTATGAGCGAACTCTGAGAGCCTTTTAATTAAAAAATGCTTAATATTATCAAGGTTTTATATTGAATATATATTATGTTAAAGAAAATTTTAAACTATAAATATTTAATAAAAAAAAAAACAGAAAGAGCAAAAGACAAATTAATGCCTGATGTCTTTGTTGGGAGATGGGTTCTGGCCTTCATCTCAGTTGAAGGTTGAGGCTGTTGGTGGTGGTTATTGTAATGGGGTTTCAGGCCTTTCTATTGCCTGGTCATCTCCAGGCTGTCAAACTTCACAGTTCTGCCTCCATCACTGAGGGGCTCTTGGCGTCAGGGTGTAGCAGGTCACTTGGGGTGGGTGGTCCTTAGGACGGCCAGGGAGGTCTATAGGCCTTTCTTTAAAATAATTTTTCCAGCCACACTTTCCAGCTCCCACACCAGGCTTTGTGCAGTCCCTCACACACACTTCCTGACCAGTGGTGAGCTCCTGTAGCATGCCATCTCCTTGAAGATGTCCATGGGGTTCTGGACCTGGATTAGGGTTGCCTTGTAGTCCAGGCTGCATGCTACAGCAGTCAGTTGGCTGTAAAGTTGGTCCTCAGGGACTCATGCCTCCACTGCCACAACACTCTCACATACAGGTGAGCTCATCTTCAATCATTAACATTGTTCCCCCCCTACAGCAGACATCCTTTCATTCCATTTAATTTTTTTTAGACCACCAGCTAGCTATATACAACCAATTACGTTATATATGTCTTCCGCATCCTCAACACACCTAACTAAAAAATCAAGAATTAAATATAATATGGCACCTTAAACATATAAATGATACATATCAAATTAAGTAATGACTATATTTTCTGGAGAACGGAATTTAACAATCGGGAGCATTAATGAAAAATATTTAATTTTATTTATTATATATATTTAATTTTTCTATATATTAATTATGCGTATATTGTGTCAAGTAAGGCATAATTTTGAAATAATTTCTGATTATATTTTTCTTTTAAAAATATTTCTTTGTTTACAGATATCAATAAAAATAAATCGTGTTTTAGTAAACAAAGTAAATTGGGGCTAAACTTGAAAGTTTGTAAATAAAGAGATTCTCTCTAATATGTATAGTTTTGTAGTAGCTATTTCTTTCTTAGTCACCCTCATTGGGGGTGCAATTTCGGTTGAAATTGACCCTAATGGATATATTCTGTATTGTCCATGCATGGGTAAGTAGATAAAATACAAATTTAATTACACCATTATATATTAAGATTGTAAACGCAAAAAGTACATTCTTGTTAACTATAATGATTTGTAAACATAATCGTAATATTTTATGTGATTTTAAAATGGAATTGTATTTCTTAATAAAATATTAACAGAATTAAAAAAAAAAAAAAATTTATAAAAACACGGTGCGTATACAGTAACCTCATCAAAATTGAATATCACACTCAATGCAGCGGCGTATTAGTAGAAAAAATATATATATATATATATATATATTTATATAAACTTTAAACATATATCTTGAATATTTTTTAAAACTTAGAGAGTTTTATTCCTTCAGTTTTCATTTTAGTTATTTTTTTAAATGTAGTTAGATTTTGATAAATTTGGTGAGACTTCAGAATAAGGGAAAATGACCTCATCTATTGGTTAAATATTTTGTACCTATTTTATTACATCAACATAATAAATATTCACTAAAAACCTGATTTATTATTCCACATCATATGAAATTCAAGTTTTAATCCACTTAAAACAAGAATATCACAAATTAATGATAGCACCTACTAACTTCAAATTTATATCATAAAAATACTCATGTAATAAGTTTCTTTATGAATATGTAGGCAAGCTTTTGAGTGGTAGCTCTTTCCTCCTCCTTCAATGCCTTCCTCTACTGAGGGTGGGCCACATGGTCTCTCCATATCTCCCTCCTTCAATGCCTTCCTATACTGAGGGTGGGCCACATGGTCTCTCCATATCTCCCTCCTTCAGTGCTTTCCTCTACTGAGGGTGGGCCACATGGTCTCTCCATATCTCCCTCCTTCAGTGCCTTCCTCTACTGAGAGTGGCCCACATGGTCTCTCCATATCTCCCTCCTTCAATGCCTTCCTATACTGAGGGTGGGCCACATGATCTCTCCATATCTCCCTCCTTCAGTGACTTCCTCTACTGAGGGTGGGCCACATGGTCTCTCCATATCTCTCTCCTTCAGTGCCTTGCTCTACGGAGGGTGGGCCACGTGGTCTCTCCATATCTCCCTCCTTCAGTGCTTTCCTCTACTGAGGGTGGGCCACATGGTCTCTCCATATCTTCCTCCTTCAGTGCTTTCCTCTACTGAGGGTGGGCCACATGGTCTCTCCATATCTCCCTTCTTCAGTGCTTTCCTCTACTGAGGGTGGGCCACATGGTCTCTCCATATCTCTCTCCTTCAGTGCCTTCCTCTACAGAGGGTGGGCCACGTGGTCTCTCCATATCTCCCTCCTTCAGTGCCTTCCTCTACTGAGAGTGGGCCACATGGTCTCTCCATATCTCCCTCCTTCAGCGACTTCCTCTACTGAGGGTGGGCCACATGGTCTCTCCATATCTCCCTCCTTCAGGGCTTTCCTCTACTGAGGGTGGGCCACATGGTCTCTCCATATCTCCCTCCTTCAGTGCTTTCCTCTACTGAGGGTGGGCCACATGGTTTCTCCATATCTCCCTCCTTCAATGCCTTCCTATACTGAGGGTGGGCCACATGGTCTCTCCATATCTCCCTCCTTCAGTGACTTCCTCTACTGAGGGTGGGCCACATGGTCTCTCCATATCTCCCTCCTTCCTTACCTTCCTCTACTCGTAAGTTTGTCATGCAGTCCATTGTTTTAAATCGTCTGTGTATTCCTGTCGTCTCCTTCCCCTCGATCTCTTCCCCCGGAGCTTTCCCTCCTACACTGTCAGCAATGTCTCTCCTGCTGATCTAAGCATCACATGTCCAGCAAACTTCAGTTTTCATATTTTTTTAAGAATTTTATCAGCTGGTGTTCTGTACCCATTCGATCGAGGATTTGATTATTTGTTACCATATCTGTCCAAGGAATTTTGAGAGCTCTTCTGTAAAGGTAGGTCTCGAAGGCTTCTATTCATTTGATTTAAGATTTTAGTAATGTCCACGACTCACAGCTATATATTCTAGTATAGGCCATAATATTGTCTTTATCAGTCTTTGTTTCATCATAATATTGATAGTGCTCCTTAATATATTGCCACGTGGAAAATTAGGGAAGACAAAAAACTTCAGGAGGAAACAAAATTTATTTCAGGGAAGGACAAACTATCCAAGTTAAACAAAAGATAAGCCACGAGGCAAATTTACAGAGTCGCAAGATATAAAACATAAAAATGACCACTCTGTTAAATAAAAAATAATAAAATTAAGAAATACCATGTTACATAAATAAAATTAATAAATACTATGTTACAATATATTTGTTGTTCCAAAAAGCTTGTTTTGCCATTGCAATTCAGCATTTTATTTCCGTGTCTAGTCTTCCATCAGCTGTTATTCTTGTACCTAAGTATATGTATGATGATGTTTGTTTGATGTCAAGTCCATTTACCAAAATATCTTGTTGTTGTGATATATCTCTTCCTGTATTACACATCCATTTAGTCTTATTTATGTTTAATTCAAGTTCGAAGTTTTTTCAACTAGTGTCTCTATTAGGCCTTTCACAACCCTTGTTTTGATCCAGCTAATAAGCATGTTTCATATCTCATGTTATTTATTTTCAGTTTACTGTTATACCCGGTTTTCTCTTCTCCACATGTTGCATCAATCCTCCGATGTATCATATATACAGTTACGAGCGTCATTCTTCATCTCTTAATCAGTTTTCGTCTCTGTCACTGTTTGCTTTTTTTTTGGAATGGCGCCCTCCTATTGGTTGGCTACGCTCACGCCACCTTTGCCCCCCCCCACTCGCTTTTTCATTTTTGTAACTATTGTGTTGGAGCGGGTCGCTCCTTAAATAAATGCATATATTAGTTAATAACCAAATGGAATCCTCTCTTTCTTTTTCCCAGTAAGAGACGCCTACGGAAGCCAACAGTACATAGACAGATAAAGCACATAGGCTATAGTTATTAACTAAAATATGCATTTATATAAGGCGCCAATTTATAATTGTAACAAATAGTATTTGAATCAAAACATTCAATTGGGTAAAACACGGGCGTTGCCCGGGTCATTCGGCTAGTATATTATACAAAAGAGGCGAGATAATGCAACCTTGTCTAACACCTCTTTTCACCTAAAATTCTTGTGTATTATTCTGTCCTTTGATTTGATCAAACATTTTTGTCTCCAATAGATATCCAGGTAGCTCTTTAAGACCTTGCAATAAGTGATGCAAGAAGTCAAATACAAAGTTGAACAACCTCTCTCTCTAAAGGACAACACATAGTTTCAAAGTGGCCTTTAAAAATAAGGTGATTTTATGTTTAGAACACAATATTGTAGGGTGCAATTCAGATTATAGATTATAAACACAAGGTAATAAGACAAAATAAATAAATAGTGGGTGACGTTTCTGTAACAGCGTTGTTACTGAAATGTCACACACTATTTTTTTAAATTTAAATTTGGTCTTTATTACCTAGAGCACAATACTCTTCTACTAACTAAAAAAAAAAAAAAAACACCTTGTAAAAAAAACTGCTTTTTTTTTCTCTAGCCAGTAGAAGAGTATTCTGCTCTAAAACTTGTTTTTTATCCACCAACTAAAGACACACCTCATCCAACGACCTACTGTCTTTTCAAAAGTAATATTGGTAGATTATTTATCATATAAAATTGTCATCATTTATTCATGAAAGTTAAGATCCGCCTTTGCCAGTCCCAAGTCTGGATGAAAAAGAAGGAGGAGGAGCAGTAACAAGCTCGCTAAAAAACCTGGGCTCAGCTGGCTCGGCTGATAGTACCCTGTAAGGGCTCCTAATCCAGGTATACAGGATGAGTCTGTACTCCATCTTAGGAGTGGCTGTACATGGTGTCTGTTCCTCATGTCAGAGGCGGCCATTTTATATTCAAGTTAAGTCGGCCCGCCACTGAGTAGTGCTCCCAGTCTTAATGACAAAGGCATTCTACTTCACCCAGTCATAAAGATAAGAAAGAAGATGTTATTATAACCATGGTTAAAAAAATAATTAAGGCTTAAAACTTGGGACTTCAGAATTATGATGTTACTAGCCGAATGACCCGGGCAACGCCCGTGTTTTACCCGATTGAATGTTTTGATTCAAATACTATTTGTTACAATTATAAATTGGCGCCTTAATTAATTGCATATGTTAGTTAATAACTATAGCCAATGTGCTTTATCTGTCTATGTACTGTTGGCTTCCGTAGGCGTCTCTTACTGGGAAAAAGAAAGAGAGGATTCCATTTGGTTATTATCTAATAGATGCATTTATTTAGGGAGCGACCCGCTCCAACACAATAGTTAAATGGCGAGTGGGGGGGGGGGCAAAGGTGGCGTGACCGTTGCCAACCAATAGGAGGGCGCCATTCCAAAAAAAAAAAAAGTAAACGGTGACAGAGTTGATTGATTAGGAGATGAGGAATGACGCTCGTAACTGTATATGTAAATAATCAAATTTCTGTTATAAATGAGGCTTTTATAATGAAGTTCCACTATATGTTGTAACATAGAAAATTAAAGAAATGCAAACCTCAGGATGGAAAAGCAATTTATTTTGATGAAGAACAAAAAATTTCAACCATGAGAAAGTTTCTGTGTAACAAAATATTAAAAATACCTTTCAGCATAAATAATAAACAATCCTGTTCAAAAACTCCTTCCCTATGAGAGCTGTGACCCACAACTTGCAAACTTTGTTGCTACTGACATGGATCTGATGTGTTTCTGTAATGGGTTTCATTAGAGTCTTGAAAGTTTGTCCCTAGTTACTTTGTATCCTTTTTTTTTTTGCTTATTCCTAAGTACACGTGGTACAAGCCATGATAATCATGGTGGATAGAAGTAGGCGACAGCTTTTACTGTAAGTGCACCACTTGTCTATACATGTGAAAAAGCAGTTCGACTTTGCACTTACAAATGTACCAGAGCCCCATTTGGTTACTTGCACTCGCTGGTGGGGTTGGACTTTTGCAAGAATTGGGGGCCATTGGAGCATTTTTTTTTAATAAAAAAAAAAGTGCCCAATGCGGGAATTGAACCCAGGTTGTAGCGGTCGAAAACAACGGTTTAGACCATCCTTCCACCGACCCCCTTGTATCCTTTTTTTTTACTTGCGGCATGAAAAATGGCTTTGCCATCATGGCATCAAGAAAATAAGATCTGATTCAAATAAATTAATAGTGTGTGGCGTTCCAGTAACAACGCTGTTACTGAAACATCACACACTATTAATATATATTTGAATTAGATCTTATTTTCTTGTAGCTATAATCTGTAATCCAAATTGTGCTTTATCATCATCATGGCATCTATAGGGGCATCATCATCATGGAGGGAAGTCTTTGCTTTAATTCGGCGGTGGAATCCTGCAGTCAGGAAAATGTAGCACACAGCACCCATGACCTCAAGGTCTTCTTGTCGATTTCCAGTTTGTCTTCCTTTATCTACTCATGGCATGTAGAAAATTAGTAAATACAAATTTCAGGAAACACAAAGCAATTTAGTTTGGATCCGAAACAAATTCAACCTTGTGAAAAAAAATGTACAAAAGTGAAATTGTACTGGGATCAGGTATATAAATCAAGAAAAATACATCTCTGATTTTAAACTAAAAGTTGATGATAGCACAAACCATCTTTTAGTTGTACAATAAGGAGATGTCTTATTTTCTCAAATGAAACCTTGTTTACATGAAAGAAAAGACAGTGAGAGACACTCTAGCTGATTTACAAAATATTGAAAAATAATTAAATTAAATGATATTCTACTGTTCTAAAAGCTTATGTCCATAGTTTGCTTAAATACCATTTCTAAGATTCCACCCTTCAGTGTAGCATATAAAAGCAGAATGATCCAATACAGTATTAGAGCTCTAAAGAGGCAGTATGTTAGATTAAATTGGTGAAACCACCACTGTGAAGTTTTACCACTGATGAGCCAAGGCCTCTCAATTTTTTTTCATCGCATTATGGACAGTAGAAGTTTTTGATTTATTCGTGAAAAGAAACATTCGTGTCTTATGTCTTGATTTTTTATATAGATGGCACATTATTGCTTTGTATTAATTGAAATTAATGTTGATTAAATAATAGACAAGAGAGAGTCTTTCTCAGTTACAATACTTTCAGGACATTTTCATCCCAAGTACCGTGCTAAGTATGCATCCAGATATCTCCAGAGAGAAGTTGTTTATTTGATCCATCACTCCTCCCATCCCAGGTCGTCATCTCTGTTATCTGGGGCAGTTGGCCAACTAAATGTTCCCAAACATTTCTTGTCACCGAGATATTTGACGGAGAATTTTGACCCATTCCTATTTGAAAAAAAGATGGGTTGTAAAAATATGTGTTATGATGCATCAGCCCGCCATCTGTTATGAATATTCAAAACTATTATAGACGTGTATGATTCTTTTGAAAATTAAACAATTTCTACTGTCCTTACTGCAATGGAAAAATTAAAGGGAGGGCCTGGCTCATCAGTGGTGAACCCTCCCAGCGGTTTCGCCAATTTAATCTACCATAAAATGCAATATAACAGTGGTATGGTAGATTAAACTGGTGAAACCTCTGGGAGGGTTCACCACTGATGAGTCAGGCCATCCCTTTAATTTTTCCATTGCAGTAAGGGCAGTAGAAATTGTTTGATTTTCAAAAGAATCATACACATCTATAATAGTTTCGAATATTCATAAAAATATGTGTATTATCTCAAAAATCATTTAATTATATACAGTAGAACCTCCCTGTAAAGAACACCTGAATACAGAGCCAATGTGTCCTTTAGAGAGAGGTGTCCTCTTATCGGAGAGTTGCTAAATAGTAAAAATGGTAATTTTGCAAATGAAAACTGTCCTTTATGGAGAGGTGTTCGCTAGTGGGGTGTCCGCTAAAGGGAGGTTCTACTGTATTTAAGTTATTAACTTTGTTACATATATCCCCTTAATTTATAAATTATTTTGATGAACCTTTTTTTATAATTCATATTTAGATTGATAAGGTATGAATAAAAATTTTGAGACAGTCTTTTTTTGCATGTTTTTTTGTCCATTTAGGAATTTTAATGCTTTAATATGGCCACTTTTCTTAATCTTTCAAAGTGGCTGTTTGTTGGTTTCCATTGAATTCAAAGGTCATCTATGTGGTTTCTAATGATCTATATCATGGAGGATACAGTAGTCACTCTCCCATTAGAGACCTGATCTTCTTCTTTCTTATCTCCACTCAATCATATTTGGGCATCAAGCTTGTAGAGCTTGAGACTTGACAACCATCATGACTGGGTGAAGTAGAATGCGTCTGCCTTGGTCATTAAGACTGGGAGCACTACTCAGTGGCAGGCCGACTTAGCACCAAAAGAAATGGCCGCCTCTGACATGAGGAACAGACGCCATGTGCAGCCACTCCTAACATAGAGTACAAACGCTGCTCATCCTGTATCCCTGGATTAGGAGCCCTTACAGGGTACTATCAGCCAGGCCAACTGTACCCAGGTTTTTTAGCGAGCTTGTTACTGCTCCCCCTCCTCCTTTTTCATCCAGGTTTGGGATGTATTGGGATTTCTCCTACATTATGTAACCTATGTGTCCAGGGAGGTTTGGCAACCAGGCTGACCACTTCCTGGGAGCTCTGGGGTTTGCCAAGGGACTGGACCGGACTCTGGTGCTGCCACCCTGGGTGGAGTACAAGTTTGGACTGCCCCGATCTGTAACTACCTCATCCATCACCTCTGTAGTTGCAGTAGTACATTATTCAACTTTCTTCAAATTAAAGATACTTCAGTAAATATTTTTTATTGTCTCAACGTTTCGACAAAAAATCTTTTGTCCTCGTCAGGAGTGTACAAAAATCAAAACATTTGGCAAAGCGTTAAAAATTATTCTAAGGCTGCAAGGGCGTTCTCACGCGATGACGAGGACAAAAAAAAATTATCGAAACGTCGAGACAATAAAAATATTTACTGGCCGAAGTATCTTTAATTCAAAGAACTATGAATTCCGGCCAGGCAGCTTCTATCTTTATGATTATTCAACTTGTTACAATCATTTCTTCTGCTCCTCTGAATGCACTTAAACTCCCTCAATGATCACACATACACAGAACTTCATTGATAAAAACTACAGTAGAACCTTCATGAGAGGACACTCGTACTAGAGGACACTTTTCTATAAAGGACAGTTTACATTTGTAAAATTATCATTTTTACTATTTAGAAACTCTCCAGTAAGAGAACACCTCTCCCTAAAGGACACTTTGGCTCTGTAATTAGATGTCCTTTACATGGAGGTGTTCTACTGTATATAGATAATGTCTCGTGTGTGTATGTGGGACGGTTAAAATTCTACTATCAGAGAATTCCACCACAGCTACTTTTAGCTCTAATGTTCTGGTAACATACATAGACAGTGGCGAAGATTTCTCTCCATTCTATTTTAATTGTATGGATCCTTGATGTCTTTTGTGTGGATCTATTGTACTGGGGTGTCACAGTAGCTGTCAACTGTGTGTCCCTACAGATCCAAGTCCCATTCAACACCTACTTCAAGGTGGAGCCGCTGCTGAAATACCACAGAGTGATGCTGATGGAGAAGTTCATGTCAGAGGTGGCTCCTAAAGTATGGCCGGAGGGACAGAGAAAAGGTAGATCTCTCAATCTGACAACACTCTTGTCTATGATTTTTCTTTTTTTTTTATGCTTATCTTTAGTACACGTGGTACAGTCCATGATAATCATGGTGGGTAGAAATAGGCGACTGCTTTTACTGTAAGTGCATCACATGTATACATATGTGAAAAGCAGTTTGACTTTTCACTTTCAAATGTGCCAGAGCCCCGTTTTTTTACTTGTACTCGCTGGTAGGGTTGGGCTTTTGCAAGAATCAGAGGCCATTGGAGCATTTTTTTTTTTTTTTCAATTAGAATAAAATGCCCAATGCAGGAATCGAACCCAGGTCGTAGCATCTAAACCGTTGGTTTTCAATCATCCTTCCATTGACCCCCTTAATTTCTTCTGGATCACACGGATGGATGGATGACAATAGCTTCCCAATTGATTGTCTATTTTTTTCTGTAATAGCATTCTAAATCTCATCTTTAGAAATTATCAAACAAAGGAACAGTCATAAATTAATCTTCTTTCGTTCTTTTATCTCCACTCAATCATATTAAGGTATCAAGCCTGTATAGTTGACAACCATCATAACTAGGTGAAGTAAAATGCATCTACCTTTGTCATTAAGACTGGGAGCACTACTCAGTAGCAGGCCGACTTAGTTCCGATATGAAATGGCCGCCTCTGACATGAGGAACAGATGCCATGTACAGCAGCTCCTAACATGGAGTACAGACGCTGCTCATCCTGTATCCCTGGATTAGGAGCCCTTACAAGGTGGATTTTTTAGCCCCCAGGTTTTTCAACGAGCTTGTTACTGCTCCCCCTCCTCCTTTTTCATCTGGCCTTGGGACCGGCAAAGGCGGAGTTAAATAATTACTAAATACAGTAGAATCTCTGTGGGAAAAAAATCACACTAGAGGACACCTCTCTACAATGGACAGTTTTCATTGGCAAAATTACCATTTTTACAATTTAGCAACTCTCCAGTAAGAGGACACCTCTCCCTTAAGGACACTTTGGCTCTGCCTCTAGAGTTCTTTACAGAGAGGTAGTTCTACTGTAAAACTGTGAAATTAATTTTTGTGTTTTTTTAAAAAGACTGCACAAAGAATTTAAAAAGAAAATACAACTTCTGAGAATTGAACCTGTTATGTTATATATATATATTTAAAACTATTGCTAAATGCAACCATTGTTCTAAAAAAAAACCTTTGCAACCAATTAGGTAATAAAATAAATACTGATTGAGGTCTCACAAGATAGAAGAGAAGCAATCAGCAAGCGGATAAATTGGATACCTAAAAAATAAGTTAAGGGGAATGTTAAACACAAGGTAATAAGACCAAATCCAAATAAATAAATGAATAGTGTGTGACATTGGTCTTATTACCTTGTGTTTATAATCTACTAGCCGAATGAACCGGGTAACGCCCGGGTTTTACCCGATTAAATGCTTTTATTCAAATACTATTCGTTACAATTATAAATTGGCGCCGTGGATGTCATTCTTGTGAAACGTCCCGCTCCAAACTTTGTGTCTGAGAAGCGATATTTTTATAAAGAGATGATCTGGCTTTGTGTCTTCTGCTCGAATGAATGTTTTTCTGTTAGAATTTTGTTCCTGCATACTAAAAATGAACTGGCTTCACCCATGGTCTCTGCTTTTTGGAATTTTTCCGGATATAATTTTGTATCTGATAATCAAATATGATACAGCAATATTGTCATCATTTTCTGAATAATAAACAACTACTTTTTTTCCTAGAACCTGTCAATTTTTTTTTATTGACTAAAAATCCGAAAAATATCTTTTCCAGATTTTTCTCTATGGCCTGTTTAAACATGTTTTACATGTCCATTAGGTCAGCTGATATTACCTCCTATCTTCACCGCTAGAGGCACTGCTTGCGAGCAAAAGGGCAAATTTGCAACGCAATTTGTAAATAACTTGTATACTTGTGTACATAGACCATAAATCTGTACATAGACAGGAAAAGCACATATATTTTAATAATATAAATGAGTTTTGAAAATTGTAAAAAAAAAAATGCATCGGCCGGGAATCGAACCCGGGGCGCCCGCGTGGCAGGCAAGCATTCTACCACTGAACCAAAAGCAAACGGTGACAGAATTGTTGATGACTCTGATACTTGTATATTTTAATAATCCAAATTGTGCCTTATCATAAGGGGAATGTTATAATGATATATACCTGACAGTGATACATTAGTTCTTTTGTTCTATCTATCTTGGAATAGAGTAAACAAGTTTTAATTGGTGTCATTTTCATGTGGTTTGGTATTGGGTAGTTTGATATTGCCGCAAGGCTCCAAGTTTTAAGTTCCTTTTGTTTTAACTGTTGTTATAGCAACATAAAAACTTTGTCCAAAATGGGGTTGCTATAGCAAGGTTTGATTGTTTATTGATTTCTCTTTATGACTTCTATTTCATAATAATAAAAACAATGCTTATTACTGGTATTTTCACTGTTACTCCTGCATGTACCCTACATTTCTATTGTATAAGACTTGAAGGTCTTGATAAAGCTTTTTGTTGATAAGCCACAATTTGGATTATAGATTATAAACACAAGGTAATAAGACCAAATCCAAATAAATAAATAGTGTGTGACATTTCGGTAACAGCGTTGTTACCATCTTCAGACAAAAGTACTGAATGAGAAATTTTACCACAGCATGTTTTAAATAGTTACTGTTATCAAGTGTGTAAACAAGATAGCAGTGGCAAAATTTCTCATTCAGTACTTTTGTCTGAAGATGGTAACAACGCTGTTACCGAAACGTCAAACACTATTTACTTATTTGGATTTGGTCTTATTACCTTGTGTTTATAATCTATAATCCAAATTGTGCCTTATCAAGACTGTTACATATACTTAGTCTAGCCATAAATATTGTTACAAAACCAAATCAGTGATAAAAAATTAATTTGACCGCGTTAGGTATTCAAAATACAGTTGTTGTTATTTGAATATCTCATGCACATGTGCTCAGAAAAAAAATCGAAATATATTTGTTTTTTGATAATGGGTTTGGGTATGAAAGAAAACCCTATAGTTGTAATAGCCTCTCTTACACAAGGTAGGCCAAATTCTTTCACCCTTTTTAAACTTTTACAAAATTTGAATATTACGCGTCAATTTGTTTATCGAATCATTGAAAGGTTCAACAAGGCTTGCACTATTGATGACCTTGAAAGATCTGGTCGACCTCGCATGCAACGAACGCAAGCAGCTATAAAAGCCATTCGCGAAAGAATTCGTCAAAATCCACACTGCAAACAAAAGATCTTAGCAAAGCAGATAAATTTAGCTCCAAGATAGTTTCAAGGATAATCAACGAACACCTTGGACTGAGAGCTTTCAAACGATGCACAGGTCATTTGATAACCCTGCTCTTAGAGATATTAGAAGGGTTAGATCAAAAATGTTGTTGGCGCAGCATGATGGTTGGTGGCATGAGAGAATCCTTTTCACAGACGAGAAAATTTTCACTGTCGAGGAAAAGATTAATCGTCAGAATGATAGGATATATGCTCGTAGCTCTCTAGAAGCTTCTTTGAAAATCAGAAGACTTGAAAAGTCACCATCCTTCTTCTGTCATGGTTTGGTGGGGAGTTAGCTACCAAGGTGTAACAGATCTCCACTTCTGTGCCAAAGGGGTAAAAAATACAGCTAAAAACTATAAATAAGACATTTTGTAATAAATAGTAAAGCCTCTGAATACAAAAATGTTTAATGGAGAACATTGGATATTTCAACAAGATTCAGCTCCTGCTCACAAAGCTAAGTCAACTCAACAATGGTTGGAGACGAATGTTCTGGAGTTCATAAAGGCCAATGAATGGCCCTCTGGAAGCCCTGATTTAAACCCCCTTGATTAAAGTTTGTGGGCATATTTAGAGGAGAAGGTGCGCTATAAAAGATGTCATATTTTGGATAAATTGAAATCAGCATTGGTGAGAGCAATGAAAGAAATACCCTTAGAAAAGGTGCGTGCCACCATAGATCAGTGGCCCGAACGTTTGAGATCCTGTGTCAAGAATAAAGGAGAACATTTTGAATGCTTGTATATATTTAAAATCTATGTTCTATTGGCTAATAAAATATGTATTTATATTCCATTAGTTTTTGTTCTTAATCATTTAATTTATAAAATTGTTTGTAACAGAATTTATGGCTAGACTGTGTAAATACACTCATAGACAAAATTTAAG
Source organism: Cordylochernes scorpioides (assembly GCA_030710605.1). Classification (NCBI taxonomy): domain Eukaryota; kingdom Metazoa; phylum Arthropoda; class Arachnida; order Pseudoscorpiones; family Chernetidae; genus Cordylochernes; species Cordylochernes scorpioides. The sequence continues at coordinate 80,415,911 of CP092872.1, forward strand.
GAAATTGTGTTTATAAACCTTTTTGTTGTTGTTGATGACTTCTTTTTCTTATGTGTTGGAATAATTTTGTCCACTGGAGGTTTTGTGCTAAAAAGTTTGTATGTTGGGTGCCCAGCATTCTGCTACATGAGCCGAGGAGACAATGGGGAATGTAATGCTAAGGAAGGAAACCCCTTTGGTCCATTCTGGGATACCTTCAACGTGAGCTTCGATGGGTCGGAGTTCTACGGGCCCCTGCACTACGACATCTATCACCATAAGAGGATGGCCGATGATTGGAGCCGACGGTTCCCTCCCAAAAAGTTCCCGGTGTTGGCTTTCACTGGAGCCCCCGCCAGTTTCCCAGTGCAGAGTGACAATCTGGAGCTTCAACAGTATCTGGAGTGGAGTGAGGATGTGCGAATGAAAGCTCTGGAAGTCATCCATGAGTTGCTGCCCTCTGGTCCGTTTGTTGGGATCCACCTCCGCAATGGCCGGGATTGGGTAAGTGCCACTTGGGTATATTTACATATCACCATATTTCACCCTTTCATCACACACTTTCCAACTGATACCATAGAGATAGTTTCCATTCTTATTAGATGCATTCATGCATCTTCTTACATCACACATATACTAGCGAAAACTCCTTTACTGTCCGATTATCTTGAATTATCACAAACAAAGTATGATATGACAAATTCTCTCACAGATCAAACACTCAAAAAACCCCTTCAAAAAGAATTAAATAAACTGTATCTGGATCTAAAATTTAAGTTTTATTTTTCTCAATCTGATGAACTGTTCAAGAAATTCTTTCCAATTGCTGTCCCAAATTTCATTTCTTCTGATAAATTCACTACTTTATTCTTAACAGGCAAAGGACCCTTCTTAAGTTTCCTATTCAAACTGAATGTTATCAATGATCCAACATGTGAATGCCGCCTAGATGTTTAATCACCAGAACATCTTCTTTTAACTTGCCCTCTGACTAATCAAATTGTATGTAGATACTTTGAAACATTACCAAATTCTCTTTGTGTATATACTCTATCTTATGAGAACTTTGTTAAGTTTAGAACTATTTGTACAATAATTTACAAAACACTACTAATCCATTGTGTAAATAATTAATCATATATATGTAAATAATACTAGCACAGCACAATAGTCCTTTGGACTTCGTGCTTTTGTAACAATAAATAAATAGAGATAGTTTCCATCATTCTTGATACCAAATAGAAAACCCCAAAAAAACAGACCCTCCAACTAAATAGAAGGGAGTCGACACAGTTGGCCAGATGGAAATCTGGTCACCTGCGCCATTTAGTATATAAAGAGGGAGCCAAAAATTTCCCCATGTGCACTAGGTGCAAAACCGAAGAGGCCACTTCCCAACATATACTAAATTGTATTGGAAAGGACAAAGGATCCCTGTACAGAGAACCAAGAAGAGTTCTTGAACTTCTTTATGAGCACGACCTCCAAGATCTTGTCTAATTTAAACTAATAAAAGGATAATAAAAATTTAAAAATTACATGCTTTTGTTCGATAGTGACCTCCCACTTGGGTATAACTCATATACCAGCGCGTGATTCTATATGAGACACAGAATTCTATCTGTCTCCATAACACAGCCACATACAAAAAAGATTTACAGTAGAATCTCTCTGTAAAGGACACCTTAATGCAGCGGAAAAGTGTCTTCTAGGGAGAGGTGTCCTCTTATCGGAGAGTAACTAAATAGTAAAAATGATAATTTTGGTAATGAAAAACTGTCTTTTGTAGAAGGTATCCTCTAGTGGGAGTGTCCTCTCATAGAGGTTCTACTGTATTTCCCAACAACTCAACAGGTTCACTTGGTTTCTAGTTGGAAATAACTTATTTTAAACCTTTTTTTTAATTGAATAAACTGTATTCATTTGAATGTTGGCATCTGGGGTAAATCTATAATCCTTGAATGATCCTCTTCATCCATTCTACATCACTCTGGTTGTCCAGGAGAAGGCCTGTCAACATGTGGAACAGAGCCCCCTGCTGTTCTCAGCACCGCAGTGTCTAGGATACAACGGGGAACATGGTACAGCCACCCCTGAACTGTGTATGCCTCCTCCCAAACAGATCCTGGCCCAGCTGCGCCGCGCTGTAAAGGCCACGCGGGCCCGAGGTGTCTACGTAGCCTCAGACAACAACCACATGATCCCTGAAATCAACAAGGCTCTCAAGGATCTCAAAGTAGGTTGGATTTAATTTTTTTTAGTTTTTTCCCTCACTCTAGTTCTAAAAAAATGTATATAATTTTTACTTTAAGCTACACATCATCTCTTGAGACTGTTGTTATAGCCACCATTATAACAATTAGACCCATAATCTTTTTTTCTGATTAAAAAAAAATGCTCCAATGACCCCTGATTCTTGAAAAAGTCCAACCCCACCAGCGAGTGCAAGTAATCAAACGGGGCTCTGGCATGTTTTTAAGTGCAAAGTCGAACTGCTTTTCACATGTGTAGACATGTGGTGAACTTACAGTAAAAGCAGTCGCCTACCACTACCCACCATGATTATCATGGCCTGTACCACGTGTATTAGGAATAAGCAAAAAAAAAAGACACATAACCTTGTTGCCTTATGTTTCTAATCTACGAGGGGCATCCAATAAATAAGTTTCCCTATTTTGTAACAAATAAACAACTTTATTTACAATTATGCAGTTATTTTATTTTCATTATACAACTCATAGACTACTTCTCTACATAATCACCATTTCTGTCCAAACATTTTTGGTACCGTTGTAGCGATTTTTTGATACCACTGTTGTACCAAGCCGTGTCCTGTCTTCGTAGCCAGTGGTTCGCCTCCGCCTGTTTTCAATTCAAATTCAAAACATCTGACATGATTGTTCCAATCGAAGAGCATCCAATTTCGATTCCAGGAAGCAGTCGAATCATTATTTCGTCAATGGTGACGCGGCGATTTGCTTCCACCACATTCCGAACAGCAGCCACGGCTGCATTGTCCGTAGCAGTAACGGGCCTGTCGCTTCGCTCGTCATCATGCACGTTTTGACGTCCTTCCAAGAACCATGAACGCCATCGGCGAACCATTTGGATGCTCATACATCCTTCACCATACACTGACACTAAATTGCGATGAATATTGACTGCAGTTTCATTTTTCGCTGTGAAAAAACGAATTACAGAACGGAGTTCGCAAGTGGACACGTTCACCAGTGGTAGCTCCATGGAAACTGAAGCGCTACGGACTTGCGCGTACGAGTAGAGTGATTTTGAAAGGTCACCAGCTTCCAACGCATCCTAGTGACCATTTCTTACCTACTAACTAATTTTTACAACGTTTCGTTCGCCGAAAAAAAAAAAGGGAAACTTATTTATTGGATGCCCCTCGTATAATCCAAATTGTACCTTATCAATTCAGAAATAAACATTTTCTGTCGATCTATGCATCTATTTTTATTTGTTGTTTGATACACATGTGTACACATGTGGTGCGCTTACAGTAAAAGCAGTCGCTAACTACCCACCATGATTATCATGGCTTGTACCACGTGTACTAGGGATAAGCAAAAAAAAAATGAATCCAGCAGTTAAAATGGGATATTACCAATTCTGCCACTACCATGGATAGGGGGCTACCCATTGACAGCCAACTATGACAACTGCTGTTTTAGGTTGAAGCTGTTAAAGCCCCTGAAGATGATCCCCATCTGGACCTAGCTATCCTGGGCCAATCCAACCTCTTCATCGGCAACTGCATCTCTTCCTTTACAGCCTTTGTCAAGAGGGATCGGGACTCCAACGGACTACCATCTAACTTCTGGGCGTTTCCTCACTCACAGACAATCCTTCAGCATGATGAGTTCTGATCTCCCTCCATGCTTGCTTGCCTAGTCCGCTCTTTTCTTGTCTTGTTATATTTGGAGATTTTTAGTGCTTCTTTGTATTCCTCACAGGTCTGAATCTTTCCTAATTACCAGCTGCCAGAGATTACTCTTCCATGATTAATAAAGGCATATATTGGATCAAAACATCATTTATTTTACCAATATTTCAGTTAACTGAACGCCAACCTTTTTCAAGGTATTATAACATATTAATGTGTGTCAACAACAAACTCAGCGCCACATAACGTCAATAGAATTAAGTTTTCTATTGACGTTATGTGGCACTGAGTTTGTTGTTGACACACATTAATATGTTATTATACCTTGAAAAAAGGTTGGCGTTCAGCCAAATGAAATATTAGTAAAATAAATGATATTTTGATCTAATATATGCCTTTTTTTATTCAAAGATTTACTTCCATTTTTTATTGTTTATTTATATCTTTTTTTTTTAGCTATGTATTAATTAGAAATGAATTTAAATTATATATTGTCTTTATAGAGACATACCTATTATATTAGGTATCATTTGAGGACATTTTAAAATTACTATTCCAATTTTTTTGTAAAGTAATTTTATCTTTCTTTGTGAATATGAGATATTTGATTAAATAATCTTGGAAAATCCACCTTTTTTTTTTCAACTTTTAACTCAGATTTCATATCTCTTTCTACAGTTTTATATAATGAATTTAACAGCGTCGTTTTTAAAACTTTCTATTTGCCCTATCATATACAGTAGAACCTCCCTATAGCGAACATCCCGCTAGCAAACACCTCTCTACAAAGAACAGTTTTCATTTCGAAAATTACCATTTTTACATTTTAGCAACTCTCCGGTAAGAGGACACCTCTCTACAAAGGACAGTTTTCATTTGCAAAATTACTATTTTTACAATTTAACAACTCTCCGGTAAGAGAACATCTCTCCCTAAAGGACACTTTGGCTCTGCAATTAGGTGTTGTCCTCTACAGGGAGGTAGTTCTACTGTACTTGAAATTGTTTGAGAACTTCTCTTTTTCCCATTTTTGATAAACTATTATTTTTGTAATTTTTTACACCATTTTGGACAAATCAGAATTTTTAGATCAATTTTTTATAATAAAATGAAAGATATTAAATCCGATATTGTAAATGCTGAAAAGATATTTGGCAATACAGTAGAATCTCCATGAGAGGACACTCACGCTAGAGGACACCTCTCTATAAAAAACGGTTTTTATTTGCAAAATTACCATTTTTTACAATTTAGCAACTCTCCAGTAAGAGGACACCTCTCTTTAAAAGGACACTTTGGCTCTGCAACTAGGTGTCCTTTACAGGGAGGTTCTACTGTATATATATATATTTTTGCCATGAGCTTTAAAAACAAACTTTTAATGAAAGATTATACATCTCTTTATCATTTCACCAGTATTGGTTTTGCAGAAGTAACTAATATATATGAAAGGCTTTTTTATTTATTGTTTATTTTTGTTATTTATACACTTTTTTAAAACTCTTATTAAATGAGACTGACCAAGAAAATGTAACAAAATATTTTCCCAATTATCAATATTCTTAACTCAATTTACATTTTAGAAATCCTAATTTTGAAATGTTTTTCTTTGATATTTTGTAACATAAGGTAATAGGACACCATCAATAAATTTACATGTCAAAATTCGAAACTATTTTAAAGGCGTAAGATTCTTTTTGAAATTAAACAATTTCTACTGCCCTTACTGCAATGGAACAATTAATGGGAGGGCCTGGCTCATCAGTGGTGAACCCTCCCAGCGGTTTCGCTAGTTTAATCTACCATACCGCCGTTATATTGCATTTTTGGAACTTTCTTTTATAGTGATACTGATGCTAGACTCTTGGAATGGGTATTTTAGATGAACTATGGACATAAGCTTTGAGGACAGTAGAATTACATACAATTATAAATATATAATATGCTTCGAGCAATTGCTCTTCCGCAAATATCAAATTGTGTCTTCTATTAGAACATATAAATTTACATGTGATGTTTAGATAATCACGTTGTTACCTAAAGGTCGTTTGCTATTTCTTAATTAGAATTTTGTCTTGTTTTAACTTAGGTTTTTAAATATGATAAGGCAAAATTTGATTATAGAATATAAGTTAATAAAACCAAACCAAATAAATAGTATGTGACGTTTTTCAGTAACAACATTGTTCTCAAAAGAACATTTGCATTTTATTAATTGGGATTTGGTCTTGTTTTAACTTATGTTTCTAAATCTGATATGGCAGATTTAAGATTATAGATTATAAGGTAATAAGGCCAAATCCAAATAAATAAATGGTATGTGACATTTTTGGTAACAACGTTGTTTTCAAAAGATCAATTACAATTTATTAATTGGGATTTGGTATTATTACCTTATGTTTCTAAATCTATAATCCATTTTGGCTTGCATAGATGCACTAAACAGGACCTTTGGGAGAGGCCGCTGCTTATCATGAAACAGCTCGAGGAGTATGAACTTATGGAATTCGTGTAATCTTTACACAAGGGGATAAGAAACAACAACATAATCCAAATTGTACCATGTCATTTTTTGGTGATTGAAATTCTCTACAACTAATCCAGTTTTTTTTTTTGCTTATCCCTATTACACATGGTACAGGCCATGATAATCATGGTGGGTAGAAGTTGACGACTGCTTTTACTGAAAGTGCACCACATGTCTACACATGTGAAAAGCAGTTCGACTTTGCACTTACAAATGTGACAGAGCCTCGTTTGGTTACTTACACTCGCTGATGGGGTTGGACTTTTGCAAGAAACGGGGGCCATTGGAGCATTTCTTTTTAAACATCAAAAGTGCCCAATGCGAGAATCAAACCCGGGTCGTAGCGGTCGAAAACCAACGGTTTAGACCATCCTTCCATCGACCCCCCAATCCAGTTTTTGAATACATAGAACGTAATCAGGATCTATATAGAACTTTTTATTACTTTATTTTTGACAAAGTTCATATTTTATCAAAGCAGAGATTCTATAAGAGAATGGTTGTCTTGTGTTATAAAGACAAAGTGTAATGCTCATTGAAATATTGTAATAGAAAGTTTCTCTTCAATAAAATAATCCCTTGAATCAATATGGAGTAAAATCAATCATTCCTCCAGGGAAAAGTATCTTTTCAAAACATTTTTATTGTCTCTTCCGGACACGGACTGATCTCATGGAATAGGGTGTAGGGGTGCAGCTATTGTTGATCATGCCACCATGATCCAGGTACACTTTGGTGAAAGTCCGACTTTTCCTGTAATTTGAGGCCATTCCTAACATGGATGTGGTCTTATTACCTTATGTTTCTAATATATAATCTTAATTCTTCACGAATGTCTCTACAGGAGAAAACCAAAAATACCAGGTTTTCTCCTGTAGAAGGGCGTCTGTGTCTGAAAGCTAGAGAATAAAAACGTTTTGAAAAGATACTTTTCCCTGGAGGCATGATTAATGTTACTCAGAAAGTTTCTCTATTAAATCCTAAATGAGATACATTGGTTTCACAGAGAAATTCAATTTTTATTTTTGATTAATAATCTCAGTTGAAAATATTTGTCTGAAGCCTAAAGTAGCAATATTACAATCAAATAGATAAACTGTTTGTGATGTGTTCTGATGTTACAGTGTTTTTTTTTGCTTATCCCTAGTACACATGGTACAGGCCATGAAATTCATGGTGGGTAGAAGTAGGCGACTGCTTTTACAGTTAGACTTTGAACTTACAAATGTGCCAGAGCCCCATTTGGTTACTTGCACTCACTGGTGGGGTTGGACTTTTGTAAGAAACGGAGGCCAATGAAGCATTTTTTATTATTTTTAAATCAGAAAAAAGTGTCAAATGCGGGAATCGAACCCAGATCATAGCGGTTGAAAAACAATCCTTCCACCGATACCCTGATGATACAAATGGTTTTATTTTTTTGGATGTGGTCTGTTGTTGTTGTTTCTTATCCCCTTGTACAAATATTACACAAATTCCTTGAGTCCATGCTCTTTTAGCTGATCTCATGGAATAGGGTATAGGGGTGCAGCTATTGTTGATCATGCCACCATGATCCAGGTACACTTTGGTGAAAGTCTGACTTTGCCTGTAATTTGAGGCCGTTCCTAACATGGATGTGGTCTTATTACCTTATGTTTCTAATATATAATCTTAATTCTTCACGAATGTCTCTTCTTCTTCTTTCTTATCTCCACTCAATCATATTAGGGTATCAAGTCTGTAGAGCTTGTTGATGTTGTCTGCCAAGGATGAGTAGAGCTCATCAATGGATGAGTCAATACAGTCAATGATGTGTAGTTTTGTCTCAATTATTTAAACCATGAATTTATAACAACAAAATATTGTCCCTAGTTTTGTCTCAATTGTTTTAACCATGATTATAACAACAAAATCTTGGTCCCTAGTTTTATATCTCTTCTTCTTCATTCTTATGTCCATTAAATCATATTAAGGTATCAAACTTGTAGAGCTTTTTGATGGTGTCTGCCAGGGATGATTAGAGCTCGTCAATGGATGAGTCAATACAGTTAATAATGTGGTCACACCCCCCGAATGTCTCTTCTTCTTCTTTCTTATCTCCACTCAATCATATCAGGGTATCAAGCTTGTAGAGCTTGAGACTTTTGATGGTGTCTGCTGGGGATGAGTAGAGCTCATCAATGGATGAGTCAATACAGTCAATGATGAGGTTGCACTCCCTGAATGTCAAATGTCTGAACTATGCATCTTTATCAAAGTCCTCAAAAAGGGTGATATCCTGTCTCAAGAGTTCCTATGGATGAATGGCAGCCACAGACCTCCCATGAGTGACCCATCACCTCTTTGACAACCTCCAGAAGAGACCAGGTGTATCTATGGTTTTTGGATGGTCTCTTATGGGAGGTTATACTATCTACAAATCCTGTTAACCTTTTTTTTTTTTTTTTAAATCCATCTATTGGCCTCAACTTGTGCAACTCCTTGCCAAATATTTAATAATAAAAATGTATAGAATCTTTTTCCATATATTTTGTATGCCTTTTTTAATATATATTTGAATAAAAATATTGCTGCCCCTTTTTTAACTTTCTTTGTGTTTATTTAAATATGTATTGATACATACATGTGAGAAAAAAGAAGGAAAAAAAAGTGAGAAAAAGAAAGTCATGGAATGATAGGAAAAAAATAGATATACCCTGTGACCTCTTAAATGAGCATTTTACATTCATGGACAAAATTTAAAGAAGTTATACCTTTTAGCATGTATATTAGGATTCAGACAATAACTCTGAAAGATATTTGATACACAGTAACCTTTATTGGAGACCGCAATAACCAAGTGTGAAAAAAAATAATCTCTGTCTCTTAAAAAAATATATATATATATATATAGATGAACGGAGACATAAAAAACTTTCCACTTCCTTAAGATTTTTTCCATGGGAGTAAATACAGTAGAAAAACCTCCATGAGAGGACATACACTCCTGCTAAAATACGCCTATCTATAAAGAATAGTTTTCATAGCACTAAAATTACCATTTTTAATATTTAGAAACTATCTTGTAACTATTTGGCTCTGCAACTAGGTGTTGTCCTTTACAGAGAGGTAGTTCTACTGTAGTAACTCTCTGGTAAGAGGACACCTCTCTCTAAAGGACACTTTGGCTCTTCAACTAGGTGTTGTCCTTTACAGAGAGGTAGTTCTACTGTAGCAACTCTCTGGTAAGAAGACATTTCTCCCTAAAGAACACTTTGGCTCTTCAACTAGGTGTTGTCCTTTACAGAGAGGTAGTTCTACTGTAGCAACTCTCGGGTAAGAGGACACCTCTCTCTAAAGGACACTCAGGCTCTGTAACTAGGTGTTGTCTTTTACAGAGAGGTAGTTCTACTGTATCAACTCTCTGGTAAGAGGACACCTCTCTCTAAAGGACACTTTGACTCTGCAACTAGGTATTGTCTTTTACAGAGAGGTAGTTCTACTATAGCAACTCTCTGGTAAGAGGACACCTCTCTCTAAAGGACACTTTGGCTCTGCAACTAAGTGTTGTCCTTTACAGAGAGGTAGTTTTACTATAGCAACTCTCTGGTAAGAGGACATCTCTCCCTAAAAGACATTTAGGCTCTGCAACTAGGTGTTGTCCTTTACAGAGAGGTAGTTCTACTGTAGTAACTCTCTGGTAAGAGGACACCTCTCTCTAAAGGACACTTTGGCTCTTCAACTAGGTGTTGTCCTTTACAGAGAGGTAGTTCTACTGTAGCAACTCTCTGGTAAGAAGACATTTCTCCCTAAAGAACACTTTGGCTCTTCAACTAGGTGTTGTCCTTTACAGAGAGGTAGTTCTACTGTAGCAACTCTCGGGTAAGAGGACACCTCTCTCTAAAGGACACTCAGGCTCTGTAACTAGGTGTTGTCTTTTACAGAGAGGTAGTTCTACTATAGCAACTCTCTGGTAAGAGGACACCTCTCCCTAAAGGACACTTTGGCTCTGCAACTAGATGTTGTCCTTTACAGAAAGGTAGTTCTACTAAAGCAAATCTCTAGTAAGAGGACACCTCTCTCTAAAGGACACTTTGGCTCTTCAACTAGGTGTTGTCCTTTACAGAGAGGTAGTTCTACTAAAGCAACTCTTTAGTAAGAGGACACCTCTCTCTAAAGGACACTTTGGCTCTGCAACAAGGTGTTGTCCTTTACAGAGAGGTAGTTCTACTGTAGAAACTCTGATAAGAGGACACCTCTCTCTAAAGGACACTTTGGCTCTTCAACTAGTTGTTGTCCTTTACAGAGAGGTAGTTCTACTATAGCAACTCTCTGGTAAGAGGACACCTCTCTCTAAAGGACACTTTGACTCTGCAACTAGGTATTGTCCTTTACAGAGAGGTAGTTCTACTGTAGCAACTCTCTGGTAAGAGGACACCTCTCTCTAAAGGACACTTTGGCTCTGCAACAAGGTGTTGTCCTTTACAGAGAGGTAGTTCTACTGTAGAAACTCTGGTAAGAGGACACCTCTCTCTAAAGGACACTTTGGCTCTTCAACTAGGTGTTGTCCTTTACAGAGAGGTAGTTCTACTGTATAAACTCTCTGGTAAGAGGACATCTCTCCCTAAAGGACACTTTGGCTCTGTAACTAGGTATTGTCCTTTACAGAGAGGTAGTTCTACTGTAGCAACTCTCTGGTAAGAGGACACCTCTCTCTAAAGGACACTTTGGCTCTGCAACAAGGTGTTGTCCTTTACAGAGAGGTAGTTCTACTGTAGCAAATTTCTGGTAAGAGGACACCTCTCTCTAAAGGACACTTTGGCTCTGCAACAAGGTGTTGTCCTTTACAGAGAGGTAGTTCTACTGTAGAAACTCTGGTAAGAGGACACCTCTCTCTAAAGGACACTTTGGCTCTTCAACTAGGTGTTGTCCTTTACAGAGAGGTAGTTCTACTGTAGCAACTCTCTGGTAAGAAGACATTTCTCCCTAAAGAACACTTTGGCTCTTCAACTAGGTGTTGTCCTTTACAGAGAGGTAGTTCTACTGTAGCAACTCTCGGGTAAGAGGACACCTCTCTCTAAAGGACACTCAGGCTCTGTAACTAGGTGTTGTCTTTTACAGAGAGGTAGTTCTACTATAGCAACTCTCTGGTAAGAGGACACCTCTCTCTAAAGGACACTTTGGCTCTGCAACAAGGTGTTGTCCTTTACAGAGAGGTAGTTCTACTGTAGAAACTCTGGTAAGAGGACACCTCTCTCTAAAGGACACTTTGGCTCTTCAACTAGGTGTTGTCCTTTACAGAGAGGTAGTTCTACTATAGCAACTCTCTGGTAAGAGGACACCTCTCTCTAAAGGACACTTTGGCTCTGCAACTAGGTGTTGTCCTTCACAAAGAACTTCTGTTGTATTTTAAAAAAATAATAATAATACTATTGGAAAGCATTCATTTTCATCTTTATCTTCTGATGTCAAGATTTGGTGTAAATTTATTAGTTGAAAATTACTATCTTCTTCTTCTTTCTTATCTCCATTCAATCATATTATGGTATCAAGCTTATAAAGCTTGAGACTTTTGATGGTGTCTGCCGGGGAAGAGTAGAGCTCATCAATGGATGAGTCAATACAGTCAATAATGTGTTAGTAAAATTACTATGAAGATAGGTATTAAAAAATTATATTTGAATAGATATAATGCCCAGATATAAAAATAAATTACAACATGCAATTTTTATATACAGCTAATACGTAAGATGCAAAATATAACATGGGCATTATAAATAAATAGCTTGTAGGGTTAAATAATTCCAATTGCAACACCTAGATGGCGCTGTGTTAAACTTTGTGTGTTATAAAAGTTACTTGAAAACTTTCTCCATAGATTGTATAAACGAAAAGGAAGAGTAAGGAGAAAAGATTTTTATTCAAATAAAATGCCCGAAAGCTTGTCACAAGTTTATTTGAATAAAAATCTTTTCTCCTTACTCTTCCTTTTCGTTTATAAAAGTTACATTTTGTAAATGTAAATATTTAATTATTCTCTATTAAATTATTTTATATTTTATTGTAAACAATATGTTATATTTCTTTCTAGTTAGAATACCATTTAACTAAAAATTGTATGCCTAAATAAGTCAAGAGACTTTTTGAGACATATTTACAATATACGTTGGGGCATGGATTTAAAAGAAAGATTGATCACCCAATCCCATTCCCCCATTAATATATACAGTTATCAGCGTCATGCATTCTTTCTTAATTCTGTCACCGTTTGCTTTTGGTTCAGTGGTATAATGCACGCCTGCCACGCGGGCGCCCCGGGTTCGATTCCCGGCCGATGCATTTTTCTTTTTTTACAATTTTTAAAACTCATTTATATATTATTATCCGAGTGAAAGTTTGCCTAACGAATATTATATATTATGAAGTATAATAAACAATGTTAAAGATTAGTTTTAATTATTAATCAAGATTGTGTGTGAATATGTGAGAAAGATATAATATCGTTGTTATTTTCTTGGCCGACTGTTTTACATATGGTTTTATCTTAAAATTGCTTGTTTTGAATATTTTTTTAGATTGAGTTGAATGAATTGCTGAATTTTTTTTTGTATTTATATATAAATAAAATTAACTCTGTTGATTTTTGTATTTAATCGATAACAGCGAAGTTACGCATGTTAAAGTTAGGAAAAATATTTTGATGTTAAGCAAAACCTGCTCCATCTCGTTTTACATAAATGTTGAAAATTTGGTCGAAATTGATGCATTGTAACGAAAGTTTTTAGTGAACAACACTTATGAAATTTGCATTTTATTAATATAGATACAAGAATGACGCTCACGGCGCCAATTTATAATTGTAACGAATAGTATTTGAATAAAAGCATTTAATCGGGTAAAACCCGGGCGTTCCGGGTCATTCGGCTAGTAAAATATATAAACATCAAAATGAATAATGTGTCAATAAAATCTATATTAATAAAATGGAAATTTCATAAGTGTTGTTCACTAAAAACTTTCGTTACAATGCATCAATTTCGACCAAATTTTCAACATTTATGTAAAACGAGATGGAGCAGGTTTTGCTTAACATCAAAATATTTTTCCTAACTTTAACATGCGTAACTTCGCTGTTATCGATTAAATACAAAAAAAAAATCAACAGAGTTAATTTTATTTATATATAAATACAAAAAAAAATTCAGCAATTCATTCAACTCAATCTAAAAAAATATTCAAAACAAGCAATTTTAAGATAACACCATATGTAAAACAGTCGGCCAAGAAAACAACAACGATATTACATCTTTCTCACATATTCACACACAATCTTGATTAATAATTAAAACTAATCTTTAACATTGTTTATTATACTTCATAATATATAATATTCGTTAGGCAAACTTTCACTCGGATAAAACCCGGGCGAAGCCGGGTACATAATAAATATTTTGCTATCTAATATTATTCGAATATTCCGGCTTCTTTTTGAGTATTTACATAGTCAATATATTTAGAGCATAAAAATGTTCTATTATTATAATTCTTAATATGGAATATCTGTATTATACACTGCGTGACATTGAAAATGGAACACCAAGAAATAGTGGCCAGAAAGTGATGAAACTCGGCAGACAGAGAGAGACAGGGACGAACAATAAGTGATCTTTATTTCAAAATGATAGTCATAATACAGAGCGAGAACGGCGTCGGCTTAGTAGCAAGTAGGACCACCGCGGACGGCGATGCACGCAGCAACACGTCTAGGTAGAGAGTCAATCAGAGTACGGATGGCGTCCTGAGGGATGGCTCTCCATTCCCTCTCAACCATTTGCCACAGTTCGTCTTCTGAACGCGGCTGTGGCAAGGCATGCAAACGGCGTCCAATGATGTCCCAGACGTGCTCGATTGGTGAGAGATCAGGAGAGTACGGTGGCCAGGGAAGCATCTGTACATCTTGCAGAGCTTGTTGGCTAATGCGAGCAGTGTGCGGTCGGGCGTTATCCTGCTGATAAAGGGCATTGGGTACCCCCTGAAGGTAGGGAAGTGTCACCGGTCGCAGCACATCATCAACGTATCGTTGGGCCGTCATAGTGCCCTGAATACGAAGTAAAGGTGACCTGGAATCATACGCGATTGCGCCCCAAACCATGATTCCACGTTGTCGCACGGTGGGGCGTTCCACAATTGCTGCCGGATTGGACCTTTCTCCACGTCGACGCCACACGCGTACACGGCGACTATCACTGGACAAGCAGAAACGCGACTCATCTGAGAACACGACCCTCTGCCATTCCGTCATCCACGTCGATCTAGCCCGGCACCATTCCAAACGTTGGCGCCTATTCGGTGGGGTCAATGGCAGTCTTCTTAGCGGACGGCATGAGTGCAAGCCATTAGCAACCAATCGACGGGAAATGGTTCTGGTCGAGATGGAATGATCTAGGGTGTCTTGCACATGTTGCAGGATGGCGGTACAAGTGGCTTGTGGGGCCGCCACTGCTTGTCGAAGGATACGCCGATCCACACGTGCTGACGTCACTCTGGTTGCACCGGCATTCCTATAAATTGCCACATTTCCTTGTTCCAACCATCTTCTCCACAGTCGGTGTACCGTGGACGCACCAAGGTGTGTATCAGCTGCGATTTGACGTATGGACCAACCTGCCCTTTTCAGTCCGATCACCATGCCCCTCGTAAAAGCGTCTGTCTGCTTGAACTGCCTCCGTTTACGATGACCTGGCATTCTCTGTTATTACACGTGTCTTTTGACACAAGAACAAAATTTCTACAATGATTTTCCTTGAAGAAATAACGACACGAATACTGTCCTTTCTGCAAGTTCCTTCCCTTATATCTTACTCCATGTGCGCACGAGAGCTGCGCATTTTACATCATTTGCATAACTCGGTTAGGCGCGTCTACCCTGAAATTTGCATAATTTTCTGGCCACTATTTCTTGGTGTTCCATTTTCAATGTCACGCAGTGTATATCACTTGTTTTTCCGCTATTACACCTTTTAATTTGAGACATTTCCAAACTAACGACTCGCCTCCATTGTTTTTATAGAAAACATAAATGAATATTAAGAAAAAGGCATCTCCTTATCGTGCAACTGAAAGTTGCTGATGGCTTGCGCCATAAGTGCATATGTTCGATTTGATTACCAGATTTCATAGTTTGGAAATGTGTCATAACGTTGACATACTTTCGAACACTATCATTGTTAAAGAACATATTTACCTATTATATGAATAATCCGGCTTCTGTTTGTGTAAGTATTTGCATGTAGCGAATAACAAAATGAAAGAAGACAAGTTTCTTTAATTATTCGACGACACAAGCTTTCGGGCAAAAACCTTTCAACAGGCAAGATAAAGCATAAATACGACACTAGAATCTTCTATATCTAAGTATTTGCATAGTCAATAATTTTAGCCTAAAAATGTTTCATTTTATTACTCTGAAAATAGAATAATTTATATATTATATCACAATATGCTTTTCCGTGATTACACCTTGTCATTTGTGACATGTATAAGGTTGTCCCAAAAGTTCGTGTTTTTCATCAACCGTTGTTTTTCTTATTACTTGGCGAATAATATTATTACAGCGAATACATAATAATACATAATACAATTACTTTATACATAATACAAATACATTAAACATAACGGCGAATAATATTAGAACTTCAATTTTTTGCAAGTGTTTACGAACTTTTGGGACAACCTTGTAAAAACTGACGACCCCCATCTCTATTTATATAAAAACATAAATAAGTGCATATGGTCCATTTGATTACCAGATTTCATATTTTGTAATGTATAATAGCGTTGAAATACTTTCTAACACTGTATCATTGTTAAATATATATTTACATATTGTACGAATAATCAGGCTTCTATTTGTGTAAGTATTTGCATAGTCAATAATTTTAGCATAAAAATGTTTTATTATTATGAATATATCATGATATATTCATAATTATAGGATTATTTATATTATGTATTATATCACAACATATGGTTCTCCGTGACTACATCTTGTGACATTTGTGACATGTCCAAACTGACGACTCCCCCCTATTCCCCTATTTGTATAAAAACATAATTGCATATGTTCGATTTTATTACCATATTTCACAGTTCGCAAAGGATGGTCTAAAACGTTGGTTTTCGACCGATACGACCCGGGTTCTATTCCCGCATTGGGCACTTTTTTCTGATTTAAAAAAATGCTCCAATGGCCCCCCGATTCTTGCAAAAGTCCAACCCCACCAGCGAGTGCAAGTAACCAAACGGGGCTATGGCCCATTTGTAAGTGCAAAGTCGAACTGCTTTTCACATGTGTAGACATGTGGTGCACTTACAGTAAAAACAGTCGCCTATTTCTGCCCACCATGATTATCATGGGAAGTACCACGTGTACTAGGGATAAGCAAAAAAAAAAAAAACAGTTCACAAATGTACCAATGTTGAAACACAATAAAACATATTTAGACATAAAATATTTCATTATTATTATTCTGAATAATTTATATATTTAGTATTATATCACAACATGGTTTTCCTTTTTAAACATTGTCAGTTGTAACATGTATAAACTGACTAATCCCCCCCAATTTGTATTAAAACCTATAAAAAAAAACATTCAAGAAGTCAACCTTGGCCAAGGAAGGAAACTTACCAAGATCAAATTCCACTACCCTATTGATTTTTTGTCTAATCGCTAACTCCCAAGTTTAATTTTTAAGACTGATGCTGTCGTCGTTTCTAACTCTCTAATCCTTCCCTCCATTACTTTCAATCCTACAAACTTCCACAAGTTAGAAGATATCTTGAAGGATTACGACAACACCAAATTTAAATCAATTTCAAAAGTCTCCTTGCGCTTAAATCATATCCGATAAAAGTTTCTACAAGTTTTCTTAACTTCTTTAAATCAGTTTAGAAGTTGTTCAAAAGACAAGTTAGTCTTCTGGGAACTCTCAATCCGCTATAACTTTCTGAATTTGGGATTCACAGGACTTTCTTATACAAGTCATGAATCTGAAGCAAACCATGATTACTTGTATGTGTACTTGGGATACATTAAAAAATCTATTATATATGGCTTTGATTTGCAACAAGAACGTTTGTAAAACAATCCATGATTATCATCCCAAGTATAAGCACAGGTACCCATCATGGTGGGTAGTTAAAGACTGCTTTTACTGTAAGTTCACCACATGTCAACATATGTGAAAAGCAGTTCGACTTTTGCAGCCTCGTTTGTTTACTTGTACTTGCTGGTGGGGTTGGACTTTTGCAAGAATCGGGGCCATTCTCTACTACACTTATATGTTTATTTTCTCGATAGAAAGGTAGAAGCCTTATTCCCTACTACACTTACATGTTTATTTTCTCGATAGAAAGGTAGAAGCCTTATTCCCTACTACACTTACATGTTTATTTTCTCGATAGAAAGGTAGAAGCCTTATTCCCTACTACACTTACATGTTTATTTTCTCGATAGAAAGGTAGAAGCCTTATTCCCTACTACACTTACATGTTTATTTTCTCGATAGAAAGGTAGAAGCCTTATTCCCTACTACCCTTACATGTTTATTTTCTCGATAGAAAGGTAGAAGCCTTATTCCCTACTACACTTACATGTTTATTTTCTCGATAGAAAGGTAGAAGCCTTATTCCCTACTACCCTTACATGTTTATTTTCTCGATAGAAAGGTAGAAGCCTTATTCCCTACTACACTTACATGTTTATTTTCTCGATAGAAAGGAAGAAGCCTTATTCCCTACTACACTTATATGTTTATTTTCTCGATAGAAAGGTAGAAGCCTTATTCCCTACTACACTTACATGTTTATTTTCTCGATAGAAAGGTAGAAGCCTTATTCCCTACTACCCTTACATGTTTATTTTCTCGATAGAAAGGTAGAAGTCTTATTCCCTACTACACTTACATGTTTATTTTCTCGATAGAAAGGTAGAAGCCTTATTCCCTACTACACTTACATGTTTATTTTCTCGATAGAAAGGTAGAAGCCTTATTCCCTACTACACTTACATGTTTATTTTCTCGATAGAAAGGTAGAAGCCTTTGGAAAATTTATATTTTAAAATACGGATATGGTACCCTTATACCCCCTTTTTTGTTATTGTAGTATTGTAATAACAATACTTTTTTTTTAACCCTTAAGCGGTCGCAATGGGTAAAAATTACCCAGAAGGAACTTTTCGAAAATATTTCTATATTAAAAAATATATATATTTAAAATATATTCTCAGTACCTTTCTAAATCTATCTAAAGATTATTATAATAAACCTATAATTTTAATTTTATGACAAATATTCATTTTATTAGCATGTTTGGGTCAATTTTACCCAGTGCGACCTTTTGAGTTCTCGTCATTGGGTAATTTTTACCCAGCGCGACCTTTTAACGCTTTTGGTTTGGGTTTGCGTAATTAAGTTTCGAGTTACTTTCTGGCTTCTTGTTGTTTGGTTTTGCTGCCCCAAGTGCTATAATACAATCTATTCTCTTCCAACAATACGGTAGGATTTATATTTTATTTCCTCTTTTTACATTATTTTACATAAAATGCTTTCAAATGCTGATTTTCTCCGTTATGATAATAATATTCCAAATCCCGATGATGAGGAATCAGAAACTGATGATCATATAGAAGAGAGGAATTGGAGTACAGACACTGAAAAGTATACATTATCAGAAGAAGAAAACAATGAGGATCCAAGCTTCAATTACTATATAGGAAAGGACCAAAAGACTAAATGGAAGAAAGCTCTTCCCCCAAAAAATGTTCGACCTCGCAGTGAAAATATTATCACCCATCTACCAGGGGTAAAGGGTGAAGCAAAAAATGCTAAATCGATATTAGATTGTTGGAATCTCTTTATAGATGACAATATACTTGAATGCATAGTTACAAATACTAACATTTACATTAGGAATATTCAGCAGAACTATAGCAGAGAAAGAGATGCTAATTTGACAAACCTACATGAAATTAAAGCTTTATTGGGAATTATTAACTTTCTTGGGGTCATGAAAGCGAATAAATTGAATACAGATGATGCATGGGCAAGAGATAGTACTGGATTTGAATTGTGTAGAATAGCTATGTCTGAAAACAGATTCAGATTTCTTCTCAGAGTAATTCGTTTTGATGACAAAGCTACAAGAAATGAAAGACTTCGTCAAGATAAATTAGCAGCTGTGAGATTGATTCTTGATACTTTTGTAAAAAATTGCCAAAAGCATTATTCTCCTTCGGAATATACACTGCGTGGCATTGAAAATGGAACACCAAGAAATAGTGGCCAGAAAATTAGGCAAATTTCAGGGTAGACGCGCCTAACCGAGTTATGCAAATGATGTAAAATGCGCAGCTCTCGTGCGCACATGGAGTAAGATATAAGGGAAGGAACTTGCAGAAAGGACAGTATTCGTGTCGTTATTTCTTCAAGGAAAATCATTGTAGAAATTTTATTCTTGTGTCAAAAGACACGTGTAATAACAGAGAATGCCAGGTCATCGTAAACGGAGGCAGTTCAAGCAGACAGACGCTTTTACGAGGGGCATGGTGATCGGACTGAAAAGGGCAGGTTGGTCCATACGTCAAATCGCAGCTGATACACACCTTGGTGCGTCCACGGTGCACCGACTGTGGAGAAGATGGTTGGAACAAGGAAATGTGGCAATTTATAGGAATGCCGGTGCAACCAGAGTGACGTCAGCACGTGTGGATCGGCGTATACTTCGACAAGCAGTGGCGGCCCCACAAGCCACTTGTACCGCCATCCTGCAACATGTGCAAGACACCCTAGATCATTCCATCTCGATCAGAACCATTTCCCGTCGATTGGTTGCTAATGGCTTGCACTCATGCCGTCCGCTAAGAAGACTGCCATTGACCCCACCGAATAGGCGCCAACGTTTGGAATGGTGCCGGGTTAGATCGACGTGGATGACGGAATGGCACAGGGTCGTGTTCTCAGATGAGTCGCGTTTCTGCTTGTCCAGTGATAGTCGGCGTGTACGCGTGTGGCGTCGACGTGGAGAAAGGTCCAATCCGGCAGCAATTGTGGAACGCCCCACCGTGCGACAACGTGGAATCATGGTTTGGGGCGCAATCGCGTATGATTCCAGGTCACCTTTACTTCGTATTCAGGGCACTATGACGGCCCAACGATACGTTGATGATGTGTTGCGACCGGTGACACTCCCCTACCTTCAGGGGGTGCCCAATGCCCTTTATCAGCAGGATAACGCCCGACCGCACACTGCTCGCATTAGCCAATAAGCTCTGCAAGATGTACAGATGCTTCCCTGGCCACCGTACTCTCCTGATCTCTCACCGATCGAGCACGTCTGGGACATCATTGGACGCCGTTTGCATGCCTTGCCACAGCCGCGTTCAGAAGACGAACTGTGGCAAATGGTTGAGAGGGAATGGAGAGCCATCCCTCAGGACGCCATCCGTACTCTGATTGACTCTCTACCTAGACGTGTTGCTGCGTGCATCGCCGTCCGCGGTGGTCCTACTTGCTACTAAGCCGACGCCGTTCTCGCTCTGTATTATGACTATCATTTTGAAATAAAGATCACTTATTGTTCGTCCCTGTCTCTCTCTCTCTGTCTGCCGATTTTCATCACTTTCTGGCCACTATTTCTTGGTGTTCCATTTTCAATGTCACGCAGTGTATAACGGTGGATGAAAAGCTTGACGCTTTCAGAGGGAAATGCAATTTCAGGCAGTATATTCCGAGTAAACACAATAAATATAGAATAAAATTATTTGCTCTCGTGGATTCAAAAATGTTTTATACTTGTAACTTGGAGATTTATTCAGGAAAAAACCCTGAAGGTCCTTACAATGTCAGCAAAAGTCCAAGTGACGTTGTGGAACGATTGTGTGAGCCAATCAAGGGAACTGGCCGCAATGTAACAATGGATAACTGGTTAACCAGTTATTCTTTAGCTCTAAAACTTTTACAACAATATAGACTATTAATTGTTGGTACCTTAAAAAGAAATAAAAAGGAAATCCCCTCAGAGTTTGTCATCAGCAGAGGTAGAAATGTACACACTAGTGTTTTTGGCTTTCAAAGTGAAATGACACTTCTTTCATACAAGCCTAAAGAGAATAAAGTTGTACTTATGCTTTCAACTCTGCACCACGATGCAAATATAGATGATTCAACGGGAGAATTGAAAAAGCCAGAGATGATAATGTTTTATAATATGACAAAGGGTGGTGTAGATATGATGGACGAAATGACAGCTACATATAACTGTGCTAGAAATTCAAGAAGATGGCCCATGGTTATTTTTTATTCACTTTTAAATATTGGGGCAATAAATTCCCAGATAATTCATTTTGCAAATGGCAACGCATCAAAGGTTAAATCAAGACGTCATTTTTTGGAAACCTTATCCTTAGATCTTATTGAAGAGATGGTCAAAGTTCGCACAGTAAGCGGAAGAATGCCATGTGAAATAAAGGAAAAGACATCCGATATTTTTAATTTGTTAGAGCCTGGTCCATCTAAAAAGCCAAAAATAGGAGAAAGACATCGATGCAAGAAATGCCAGAAAGAAAAAAAGGACAGAAAACTATTCAACATTGCCAGTACTGTTTTGCTTTTTTGTGTAAGGAACACTCTGTAATAATTTGTCAAGAATGTCATAAATGACGAAACAAGTCCTAATTTCTATGAAAGGAAGTGATAACTTTCATACAATTTTATATTTTATAACCTATCTTCAATATATATTTTTATTTTCATAAAATAGTCAAATATATCATAAATATTTGATATTTTGATTTGTTATTAATAAAATAAATAAAATATGATTTTTATATCTCAGGATTTTATGCAAAGTTATTTAATAGACAAATCATTATTCTAACATAGAAAACAATAAAAATATTGAAAATAATATTTGATTTATTTAGGTTTTAAAAAGTGGGTAAATTTTACCCACTGCGACCTTTCAAGGTATAAAAGAGGGCGCGACCGCTGCCGGGTTAAATGATAAGAAATCCAAAACACATATCTTTTTTTTATTAGCTCATTGTATAATTATACAAGGTCATGGAGACTATATTCATTGATCAAATTCACAATCTTGGTAGGGTTGGAATACAGGTCCTGTCTTGAGGCTCCCATGCATTCCAAGAGCTGGTCTGATGAGGACTCTTTGGTCCTGCAGATGGTACATTGTGGGAAGGTCTTTACACCATCCTGGAAGAGGAGTGGTCTTGTATGGCTAGTTTTGAGCCTGGAGATATAGGTAGGCTTAGTCCATAAGTATCCATGACAGGTAAAAAGAGCTGTAGTCGTTGATTGACTATCCCGGGGACATTACATGACAGTCAGACTTTGTCCCCCCTACATTATTATCATTATTATTATCATAATTATCATCATTTTATAACACCATACTGTGCAAGCTATTTTGTTAGTGGACTAATTTGTATAAACTTTGAATGGCCTATATGTTTATCAATATTGTATGAAAAGTGAAAGTTGTATAAGCTTATGAATTATGCTTTGTTTTAAAAATGAATCAATGTTGGTTCAATATGCTTGAATTGAATATTACACCTTAGTTCTACATATATTTTATTACTTTAAAAAGGAGAACAACAAAGCAAAAAAGAAACTATAATTACAAATGATTTGATAACTAACTAAGAAAAAAAATATATTATCCAAAATGATGATGATAAAAAATTGAATATGTCTGCCAGAAAAATGCGTCTATGAATTAAAAAAAAATAAGAATAATTACAAAATTAACATATAAACTTCAAAACAGATATCATCAGCTAATGTCATGTGAAATTTCTTGATGAGTTTATCAGTGGCGGTCATCAAGAGAGTTAGATTCTCAGTTATACAAAGGAATCAGATAAATGGAGACTACAATTAACAGAATGGAAGAAAGAGGAAATATAGATAATATTTATAAATATGCTTTTAATTATATCTAAAAAAAAGTGTTTTTTCCACTTTTAATTCTAAGAATAATATTCTGTGATTCTCAGAAAATTATCTTCTTCTTATCTATTATCTTGTTTACACACTTGATAACAGTAACTATTTAAAACATGCTGTGGTAAAATTTCTCATCCTTTTAGGGCTAGAAGACCCATTTTTGTGGCCAATTAGCCCGGATTCTCAACAACAACAAATTTCTCATCCCATGCCAAGTATCTTGGTGTCACTTTGGATTCGAAATTAAAATTTAACCTACATGTCCAAAACACCATAAGAAAGGCAAAGAGAGCCAAAATATCTCTCTATCAAGCCTGCTTAATTTTAAAAGTAATTTAACAACAAAGCATAAATTCACGTTGTACAAAACCTGTATTCTACCCATCATCAAGTACGCACTACCAGTCTGGGGCAAATATATCACACCTACGGATAAAAAAAGAATAGATGCCTTAATGAGGATTTGCTTACGAACCACTATAGGAGCCCCATTCAATCTTTCAAACAAAATTCTCAAAGAAGATCTCAACCAGCCTAATATAGAAGAGATTTATCAAGACTCTGCGACAAGAATATTCTCGCAATTTCAAAAATCATCAAATCCAACTATACAAGAAATTGTTCAAAATCAAGGTGACCTCAGCCACCGAATCCGACGACCTGGACCCAATGGCTAGCTGACAGCCAAACACACAACAACTGCCCTCCTGTAAGGTTCGGGGGGCCACTCCAGCATTACAACTCGCCATGTGTAAATAATCTGGACAAGGTGACTCGCGAGCTGTGCTCGAATGTAACACCTGCCAATTGAGATGAAATAAATAAATAAAATAAAAACAATGCCCTCCTGTAAGGTTCGGGGGGCCACTCCAGCATTACAACTCGCCATGTGTAAATAATCTGGACAAGGTGACTCGCGAGCTGTGCTCGAATTTAACACCTGCCAATTGAGATGAAATAAATAAATAAATAATAAAAACAACTGTTGGTTAGTTATGTAAATGTACTTTGTATTTTTATATTTATGTAAATAGCTATTTTGCATTTTTCTATTGTTTTATCTTTTGCCTTATATAAAAGGCGATGCTGCCGGCAATCGGGGTAGTAGTTGTCGTGGTAGGGTATTGAGGCTTGTAGAGTAGAGCGCACAGCTTGCTTGATGAGATAAACGTACTTCTTCGCTAGGCCTAATGTAATCTGCGAGAAAAAGAAAACAGTTGTTTTTATTCGATTTTAGTTTGCTTTTGTATACAACGTTGATCCTCTTTAAATATATATATTGTCACCTTTGCTTGAGACCATTTTAATCCAAACGAACCAACATCATAGTGCACCAATCTAAAAGTGTAGAGAACATTGTGGCGAGCCTGCCAGGATTTAAGATGGACAAACTCAAGAAAGCTTGTGAGACGAAAAGGAGGACGTTGGAAAGTGTTATTGCAGAAGCAGATGGCGAACTTGGAAAGCAAGAACCAAGCCAGGAAATGTTGATGTCTCTACGGCCAAAGCTCCTCAGATGTAAAGACAGGTTCTTAATTGCCAGTGATTGTCTCGTCGAACAACTGATAGATGCGGATAGAGAAGATGAAGAAATTGAAGATGTCGATATCGTTCAAGTGAATCTATTTGGAAGGTCTGAAGGCGTTTTGCAAAAAAAAAAAAGGAAGGAACACGACATCTTTTTCGACTTTATACGTACGGTTATCGTCACAACTACGAGCGTTGGGATCTTTAGGAGTCACAACGGAAAAAATGCGCTGCTATTCTGTACCCCATGGTGGAATCAGCTTTACCTGAGGATCTCTTCGTCGCGTGGGAAAGGACTCGTCATCATCACAAGCCTGATGAAGATGAAAAGCATAAATCAAGTGAAGTCCTCCTGGAGAAGCTTATGGAATTCCTAAAACACGAAGTTTAGGGAAGTGAAAGAATGCGTTTAGCTCGTCAACCGTTTTCGAGTTCGTATCCATCACAATTTAAGCGAGCAACTCAAGCGATCTAGCGAGCAACTCAAGCGATCTAGCGAGCAAATCAAGCGATCTAGCGAGGAACTCAAGCGATCTAGCGAGCAACTCAAGCGATCTAGCGAGTAACTCAAGCGATCTAGCGAGGAACTCAAGCGATCTAGCAAGGAACTCAAGCGATCTAGCGAGGAACTCAAGCGATCTAGCGAGAAACTCAAGCGATCTAGCGAGCAACTCAAGCGATCTAGCGAGGAACTCAAGCGATCTATGACCTATGAGCCACGTAAAGGTGTCGATGGATTTGTAATCCTCCCTGTTCTTCTCCATCCCTATTCAAGAGGTAACGTCACCCTGAACTCAATCGATCCATACGCTGACCCCGCTATCAATATCAATTACTTTCAAGATCGAAGAGACATGGACCATATGATCAAAGCTGTACGATGGATGCTCAATCTAGTGAAGAACCCATTTTACGAGACTCTGAAACCAGTATTCTGGGACATCCCTGTGTTAGGATGTGAAAACATCGATATGACAACTGACGCCTATCTGGAATGTATGTTACGTCACGTTACCAACAGTTTATTCCATTACATTGGAACCTGCAAGATGGGGAATGACTCAACTGCTGCAGTAACCCCTGACATCAAGGTGAAAGGAGTGGACCATCTCAGGGTAGTCGACGGTTCCATTATGCCCAGCCTTCTCACAGCCCACACCCAGGCTGCCTGTCAGATGATTGGAGCCAAGGGGGCTGATCTAATACTGGGCAAAACAACACCTCTCAAATACTTCTGAACAATATTAATCAAAATTACCCCATTATTTTACACTTGTTAATATATTTTAAGCCCATATTAAAATTATGTATTGTGGCTAATTGTTGATCAGAATTTGCACGTTCTGCACAAAATGATTAATAAAAAATAGTTTCAATCAATCTATTGAAAAAAAAAACTCAAGCGATCTAGCGAGGAACTCAAGCGATCTAGCGAGGAACTCAAGCGATCTTGCGAGGAACTCAAGCGATCTAGCGAGGAACTCAAGCGATCTAGCGAGCAACTCATGCGATCACGAAGGAATACTTAGCAATGCTGGTTCATCATAGAAAAGCAAAGAAATCACGAAGGATTGAGGTAGGAGAAATAGTACTTATAGGAAACGATCAAAGGAAAAGGATTTCATGGCCATCAGGAAAAGTGGAGGAGGTGCTACCTGGAGCCGATGGACAAGTTCGAGTCGCAAGAGTGAAGACATCATCGAGAGTTTTTCTTCGTCCAGTACAGCGACTTTTTCCATTAGAGATAAAACAAATTTAGATTAGCCTCTACTATATAGCCAAGAAATTATAGTATTAGAATTTAATTTATATCAATTAAATTGGTGGGAGGAATGTTGGTTAGTTATGTAAATGTACTTTGCATTTTTATATTTTATGTAAATAGCTATTTTGCATTTTTCTATTGTTTTATCTTTGCCTATAAAAAAGACATGTTGCCTGTGCCGGTTGTCGTAGTTGACGTAGTTGTCGTGGTAGGGTATTGAGGCTTGTAGAGTAGAGCGCACAGCTTGCTTGATGAGATAAACGTACTTCTTCGCTAGGCCTAATGTAATCTGCAAGAAAAGGAAAACCAGTTGATTTTTATTCGATTTTAGTTTGCTTTTGTATACAACGTTGATCCTCTTAAAATATATTGTCACCTTTGCTTGAGACCATTTTAATCCAAACGAAACAACATCATAGTGCACCAATCTAAAAGTGTACACAACAACAAATTTTAGTGGCTAACCGTGTCTGTGGTGATTAATGATCCTAAAAGCTTGTGATTAAGAAAAAAGAAAATATATTTCTTAAAAATACGTTCATTATAGAGATTTTAATATATTAACAAATCATTTTCAAAACTTTCTGAATCAAAATAGGCAGTGCTTCTTATAATCTTTTAATGACTAAATTTTCTAATATTTGTTTTTCTCTTTATGTACAGGATATTTTTTTGTAAATATTGCATTAAAATGTATAATACTCTGAAAGTGTAAAATCAATAGAAGGGAAACGCGCTTTTGCAATCTTTTAGAACTGAAAGAATAAAATATATATATATATATTGTAGTTTTCTTATTCTCTCCCTGTAAAATTATAATTAATATATAATACACTCATAGACAAAACTTAAGGAAGTTGTATCTTTTAGCATGTATATCGGGATTCAGACAATAACTCTGAAATATATTACAGTGACCTTTATTGAGGAGACACACAAGATAACCAAGTGCAAACAAAATTTCCTTAAAGTCTCCTTAAAAAAAAAAATAGACGACCGGTGATATAAAAAGACTTCCTTAAGTTTTGTCCATAAGTGTAAACCTTATATATATATAAAAAAAAAGATATGTAAATAATCTTTGTCAGGATTAGAATGACGAATCCTGTATGGGACTTTGATTCCAGTAAAAGGCTTGTTGCGGTTGTTGTATATAGTCACAGTGTAGAAAATACTATACTATACCTACTACTTATAGGTTTCTCTCTGTATTCTTAGTTCTCTTCTCTTCAATTACTCTGTAAACTGGCGAAACCTTTATAGGACGAGAGGTCCTCAATAAAGGCTTTTGTTGTTGTTGTTTGGTGTTGTATATATAAAAAAAGGCATTGAGGCAAATTAATGCAAATTAAACCGATAGACAGAAGGTGGGCGGGCGAAATGCATATATTTGATTATAGATGTATAGAAAGGGGGTTCTTTGTTGAAAAGAGTAAAACAATAGGTTTTATACAGGGCTGAATATATTTATCGAACAACCCTTGTATATATAGAAGGTATAAAAATAAAATAGAAATTGAAGAGAAGTATCTTGTGCTAATAAAATTCGCATAGGCTTCAATCTCCGTTTTATTTTTCTATTTTAACTCAAAGAGTTTATTTTAGTCTATATATAGAAGGTAAGGTATTAAAGCAAAATGACATAATTTAATTATAAATGGCTTCCATGATGTATGTGAGAAACAAAGAAGAGAGTGAGTGTATCAAGAGTAATGTAACATGTTCAGAACATCCTGGCACACTCTCTGAACAGCAGCCTTCCGTTCAGATGTCATGGCAGTCTTCCAGCGATGTGCAGCAACGGAAGAATTACGTCGGGTAGAATAAGGATCCCCATCTTGTGCTTGTGTACCATCAGTGTGGGACTTCAGTAAAGTCTTAGTGTCCTTCGTGAACTCCAGACCGAGCCATTTGAAGAGCTTTATGGTCTCGTCTTCAGGATGGTCAGCTAGATCTTCATAGCGTAGTCTGTAGATACCCCGCTGGACAGCTAAGTCTTCACGCATGGTGGTACAGAGGTTGGCAGGATCGGCGCAGGAGCCGTCGCACCATGGTAGAGATTGGCGTGAGTGCATGATGGCACGTGGATCACGTACTAGATGTACTACCTTAGTTCCCGGAAGGATAATCTCCAAAGCTCTGGAGAGAGTCAAACGTGTTGTCTTAGTAAGATGGATACGTCCTCTACGACAAACCTCCCGAAGAAATGCAGGGATCTCACAGGATTCTGGACGAAACCGGCAAGTAGCGGCTAGGAACCTATTCCTGCGAAGGAGGAAGGCATTCTCCTCCTGGGATACCCAAGCGACGTAATCCGCCGGGAAATGACAATCCCAAAGTTGTGCTAGAAGATCCTCCGAGCCGTTGAAGTGAAGAGGCTCGAAATGGTAGAAAGTCGGCCAGTTCTGCTGCAGGAGTTCACCCAGGAAGGTCGACCCGCTCCTGAAGTAGGACACCAGCAGGATACGGCTGTGGTTTGCTTGCAAGGGCAAAGAGAGGATGGGGTTGAACATGGGGTCAGACAGTGGCCGGTCCTCCCAGGCATCCTCATCTGCCCAACCACAACACCAAGCCTCAGCGACCGCAGCACAGATTTGGCATCAAATATCACATGCTTGGAGCACTCACTCAGTAGTTTGATCTCGCTTAGAATACAAAACTAACAAAATATTTCTTTCTTTTTAATGCGTATTTTTGAGATTCAAATGAATATACGCTAATTGTTTTGAAAATAGAGCAATCCATATTTAATTCATTAGATAATAGATATCCAATATATGCCTTTTTATTATCTAATACGCTAATTGTGACAACTCTGAATCAAAGCTAATTTTGCGTTTCAAGCGATTTCCAATTGATCATTGCTGATTATATAGTTAATTATATTGTATTTTACTGGAACACATACTATATGATCTAATTAAATGAAATATAGTCGTCTATGGACATAATACAGCAACGGTTTTTGAAATAAAAATTGAACAAAAGAGAGATTTTCTCAACCAATCAACAATTATTAATTAAATAATTGCTTATTGCTTAAATTTGCCTGAGAGAAATGTGTGTTGAGCGGAGTCTGTTACTCATTTACACCAAAAATACTCTGAAAATGAAACAATTTTATTATTTATTTAGACAACCCAGTAGGTTTCTGGAGCCACATACAGAAGTCACCAACTACCCAGGCTGTCCTTCTGACATCTTCTTGGTTTCATTTACAATGTCAGTGGAAGTCCAATTACTGAAGTGACGCCAGACAGATTTATTTCTTGAGAGATTTTCTAGGGATGCTGTACTTAGGTTGGTGATCTCTATGAAATATTAAGAAATTTAGCATATAAAAGGCTATTCTATGTGCTGTAGTTCTTTAATTGACTTGACCATTTTCCAACAAATTTGCTTTCTATATTTTCATTGAGATTTATTTTGAAAAATTACACTAATAGAATAATTTTTAAATGTAAAATAAGGTAGGGTTTATTTTGCGTTTCAAAAAAAGTCAGAAACTGTGGGGTTGAACTTACTGTTAGCGGCATAGAGGACTTTGGATGAAGTTCTTAGCATCTGCATCCCTGTACACAAACGTCACAAGTCAAAACACTGAGGGAAAAAACCACAATAATTATCACAGAACAATATCCTTTAAACATCGAGAGAGAAAGTGCAATATATACCTAGAATATGAATAATATTAAAAATGTGTTTGTGTATGGACTTTTTTTTTAATTTTAATGCATATTCATCCCTGTCATTACAATTTTACAAAATCAATAAGCAATACAGGTATAGGTTTCTTTAATTATTTTTGAATTCTCTATTTTTCGGGCCAACATGTCCAACTATACTTGGCTGGAAGTCAAACTTCTAGTTCTCCTGTTGGCCCGAAGGCTAGAGAAATAAAAAATAAAGAAACCTAGCCCTGGATTGCTTGTTGATTTGTTTATTATTTCCACACAATATATTGAAATTCAGGACGTCAAATCTTATCAGAAAATCACATACTGCATGTAAGCCCTAATCACTATGCAAACTATATGTTTTTAATGTGTATCTAAATTTTTGACCGGATTCTTTCTTATTCAAATAATCAGGCATAGCCATTGTACACTTATGGATGAAACTTAAAGAAGTTGTACCTTTTAGCATGTATATCGGGATTCAGACAATAACTCTGAAAGATATTTGATACACAATGATCTTTATCGAAGACACACGAGATAACCAAGGGTGAACAAAAATGCCTTTGTCTCCTTAAAAAAATAAAATAGTAGATCAGCGACATCAAAGGCCACTTACATAAGTATTGTCCACGAGTATATTTGAATGTAGGTTTATAGATAATATTTGAAAAAGAATGTAGTATCTAGGTAGATGACGACATAGATTTGAAAGAAAGAGAACTTAAGAAGGAAGAAAGGTTGAAGAAAGAATTGTGTGCGTGTCTCTACGTATGCGTGAGGAGAGAAAGCATTGTTGTCTTTCATTGATGTAGGTTAGAGCATCATACACCACAGGAAGCTGGTAGTCTACGTTGTGTTTCATTGTTGAATGACTTTATCCTCTTGTTTGTAGGATATATGCTTGTGAGAGGTAACAAATCTGATTGCAACAACACAATACAACCATTTGTATGACGGATCTGCTTCAGACTATACACTCATGGATAAAACTTGAGGAAGTTCTACCTTTTAGCATATATATAGGTTTATAAATTCAATTGCCATCTATCGATAAAATTTGTAACATAAATTTACTGACAATGTTTTTCTTTTCAATAATATCATCAAATATTATCTCTACAGACCTTACTGTAATGATATAAGTTATTGAATGAGCGGGCTTGGCTCATCAGTAGTGAACCCTCTCAGCGGTTTCGCCAAATTAATCTTTAGACCGCTCTACCATTGTATTGGATTGGGATATAACCTGTATTTTCTTTGGAAGACAGCTTAGGAGTGTTTAGTGAACCTATGGACATAAGCTTATAGGTCTGTAGAGGTACATACATATTATATGAGGGTTCACTACTGATGAGCCAAGCCCTCACATTCAATAACTTATACCATTTCAGTAAGGTCTGTAGAGATAATATTTGATGATATTTTAAAAAGAAACACATTGCCAGTAAATTTATGTGTTTCAAATTTTATGTATATAGGTATTTTCAGACAATAACTCTGAAAGATATTTGATACACAGCGACCTTTATTGAAGACATCATAAAGAAAGATTGGCATATTTAGCAATTCTCGGCTAAATTTGCCTCATTTCTATTAATAAATGAGTACAAATGATTGTGGTAAAGGAAATATGCAAAATCATGGTCTAAATATTTCATTATGATATTCATTGGCTCAAAAATGTGATCACGGGAGATAAAACATGGGATATGACCTCGAGACAATCAAATCCTAGAGCCTGGAGATTCAAGGAAGTGATCACAGTACTTTCTTATCAATTTCTTTGTCGTAAAGGAATTTTTACATTATGAATTCGTGCTCCAAGTTCATAACAATAATCGCTATTACTACCTTGTTGTATTATGACGTTTGAGAGGAGCTTTACGGCAGAAAGGACCTGAAAATAACATCAGAAAAATCAGCTGTTTAGTCATAATAACGCATGGCTAAATACAGCTATCACTGGACAACTCAAAATTTGACTGAAAACCGAATCGCTTCACTACCCCAGCCATTCTATTCTCCAGAGATCTTGCTCCCAATAGCTTTTATCTACATTAAAGTTTAAATTTTTTGTTTATATATATTATTTTATTATTACAGTAGAACACACACACACACACCTTCCTGTAAAGGACACCTAATTGCAAAGCCAAAGTGTCCTTTATAGAGAGATGTCCTCTAGCGGGAGTGTCCTCTCATGGAGGTTCTACTGTATATATATAAGGACGCGTCGATTTGACTCAATAACTAAAATAAAGGATAAAGAATATGTTGAGATGCCTGAAAGAAGATATTTCCAAAGGTTTTTTGTTATCTGGGATGTACTATACAAGTGAATAAATAGTAAGGGTTATTTTTTGAGGAATTTTAAATATTTTTTCTCTATATTTCTTTAGATATCAGCATTCCTAATATTATTGATCAAACTATATACAGTTAAACCTCTCTATTGCGCCCCCTTATGGGACTCACAAAATAGGGTGCTATAGAGAGGGGGTGCTATAGACAGGTCACTTTTAATGTAAATCGCATCGTACTACGTATTTGAAATCGGGCGCTATAGAGAGGGAGGCGCTATTTAGAGGGGGAGCTATAGACAGGTTTAACTGTATTAAAAAAAAAGGTATTTTGCATCTTTTTTTTCCCTCGAATTTACCCTTACAAATCTGTTTATGAGCTCAATTATCTTAATTAGGTTTTCTTGTATATAAGTTTCATTATCAATATTGATTGTGATTAGCTTTTACTTTTTCAAATCTTCATTTGCGGAGAATCCGTGGTAAATCCAGGTATAATAAATTTCCTTTCCTCCAATTTACCCAGACCAATCTATTTATTAGCTTGATTGCCTTAATTGATTTTTCCTGTAGATAAATATCATATTACCATTAAGGTACTATTACTGTTTTTCCTGCATGTATCCTAAATTTCTGCTTGGAGAATCTGTATAAGACTAAAAGGTCTCAATAAAGTTTTTGTTGTTGTTGTTGAGGTAAAATTCTCTCAGTTTGATTGTTTTTATAGAACTAAAGCCCTTAATATAGTTACTAATGGTTATGATGCTAACATATGGGGGCTATGGACCCAGAGCAGCAGCTTTACACACCCAAGATAGTGGACATTGCTGCTGCTGTGATAGAGATGTATGGAGACATCTGAGGTTCTTCATTAGACACGACAACAACAACAGAAAATTGACATGGACCCAGAGCAGCAGCTTTACACACCCAAGATAGTGGACATTGCGGCTGTGATAGAGATGTATGGAGACATCTGAGGCTCTTCATTGGACATAACAACAACAGAAAATTTACATGGACACAGAACAGCAGATTTACACACCCAAGATAGAGGACATTGCTGCTGCTGTGATAGAGATGTATGGAGACATCTGAGGCTCTTCATTGGACACGACAACAACAACATATTGCTGCATCAATTTTAATGCGCCCTACATTTATTCAAAATATTCTATGATCTACTTATATATTTGCCTTATTCTGTCTGTTTGTCTGTTTGTCCGAAGCTCACGGATGGGATTTTTCATAACCATCGGTGGTTCAGTGGTAGAATGCTCGCCTGCCACGCGGGCGGCCCGGGTTCGATTCCCGGCCGATGCATTTTTTTTTTTTTTTTTACAATTTTTAAAACTCATTTATATATTACTAGACGAATGGCCCGGGCAACGCCCGGGTTTTACCCGAGTGCGTATATATTTTAAAAACGTTTTAATTCAAATACTATTCGTTACAATTATAAATTGGCGCCATGGATGTCACTCTTGTGAAACGTCCCGTTCCAAACTGTGTGTTTTTAAAATGTTTTAATTAAAATACTATTCGTTACAATTATAAATTGGCGCCGTGGATGTCTCTCTTGTGAAACGTCCCGCCCCAAACTGTGTGTGTCTTGAAAATATAAAAATAAAAATGTGAATTTTCATAAAGATTTCATCATGTCGATTTTTTTTTTTTTTTTTGCATTTCACCTACTAAATCGATAGAGATAATTACATTTGCAACATGAACTTAGGTATATTGACTAAATAGAAAACTGCATAGTAATAAAGATCATTTTTTAAAGGCACCATATCGTTTTTTTTTTTCAATAAAATCGAAACAAAAATTAACGATAAATAACGATAATTGCCTTAAAAAGAAATTGCCTTAAAAAAAAAGAAACATTCGCGGTGATTTTGTCTTGCATTCGTTTATACAATTATTATATACGAATGACCCGGGCAACGCCCGGGTTTTACCCGATTAAATGCTTTTATTCAAATACTATTTGTTACAATTATAAATTGGCGCCGTGGATGTCATTCTTGTATAATATATAAATGAGTTTTAAAAATTGTAAAAAAAATGCATCGGCCGGGAATCGAACCCGGGCCGCCCGCGTGGCAGGCGAGCATTCTACCACTGAACCACCGATGGTTATGAAAATTCCCATCCGTGAGCTTCAGACAAACAAACAGACAGAATAAGGCAAATATATAAGTAGATACGAATGACCCGGGCAAAGCCCGGGTTTTACCCGATTAAATGCTTTTATTCAAATACTATTCGTTACAATTATAAATTGGCGCCGTGGATGTCATTCTTGTATAATATATAAATGAGTTTTAAAAATTGTAAAAAAAAATGCATCGGCCGGGAATCGAACCCGGGCCGCCCGCGTGGCAGGCGAGCATTCTACCACTGAACCACCGATGGTTATGAAAAATCCCATCCGTGAGCTTCAGACAGACAAACAAACAGACAGAATAAGGCAAATATATAAGTAGATACAAGAATGACATCCACGGCGCCAATTTATAATTGTAACGAATAGTATTTGAATAAAAGCATTTAATCGGGTAAAACCCGGGCGTTGCCCGGGTCATTCGTATATAATAATTGTATAAACGAATGCAAGACAAAATCACCGCGAATGTTTCTTTTTTTTTAAGGCAATTTCTTTTTAAGGCAATTATCGTTATTTATCGTTAATTTTTGTTTCGATTTTATTGAAAAAAAAAAACGATATGGTGCTTTTAAAAAAATGATCTTTATTACTATGCAGTTTTCTATTTAGTCAATATACCTAAGTTCATGTTGCAAATGTAATTATCTCTATCGATTTAGTAGGTGAAATGCAAAAAAAAATCGACATGATGAAATCTTTATGAAAATTCACATTTTTATTTTTATATTTTCAAGACACACACAGTTTGGGGCGGGACGTTTCACAAGAGAGACATCCACGGCGCCAATTTATAATTGTAACGAATAGTATTTTAATTAAAACATTTTAAAAACACACAGTTTGGAACGGGACGTTTCACAAGAGTGACATCCATGGCGCCAATTTATAATTGTAACGAATAGTATTTTAATTAAAACATTTTAAAAACACACAGTTTGGAACGGGACGTTTCGCAAGAGTGACATCCATGGCGCCAATTTATAATTGTAACGAATAGTATTTTAATTAAAACATTTTAAGAACACACAGTTTGGAACGGGACGTTTCACAAGAGAGACATCCACGGCGCCAATTTATAATTGTAACGAATAGTATTTTAATTAAAACATTTTAAAAACACACAGTTTGGAACGGGACGTTTCACAAGAGTGACATCCATGGCGCCAATTTATAATTGTAACGAATATTATTTGAATTAAAACGTTTTTAAAATATATACGCACTCGGGTAAAACCCGGGCGTTGCCCGGGCCATTCGTCTAGTATTTAATATTTATTTAAAACAGATTATTTAGATTCTCATTTTTATAGTTTCATTCCTTTTGTAATATTTTATTGTACATATATCTTGATTGGCTATTGGAGCGAGTGAGGACTTAGACCAAGACTGCGGATCGCATCCTACGAGGAAGACAACGAATAAATAAACACAATAACTTTAAAAGGTAATTTATTTTTATTTAATTTTATTTAATTGCTTTGAATATGGAAACCCGCTCGGTGTACAACACCAAGAAGGAAGAAACCAAGGTCGACGACCCTGCAAAGCTACAACTTGGTGCAACAATATGGGAGCTAATTTATAACTCAAATATCAAATAGCTATTTGAAATTTGATTTCGAAATTTAAAAAATCTTACCCAATGTAGGATTCCATCCTGGCTCGTGGTTGTGGGAAATCGACGGTTTAAATCATTCGTCCACAGAGTAGAGTAGAATTATACAAGAAATAGATGTGTGAAATCTTGGTGACGAGGAGCATGTACTATGTTTTATACACCCATACCTCGCTTTGCGTCGGTGTTACGACGCAAATTGAAAATATGTGAAGGCGCAATCAAAAACAAAGGTGTTGCCATATTTTTGGAAAAAAAAAATTAAAAAAAAATTAAAGACTCGAATCCAAAACGACGCAACTTCGAAAATCTAACGACGCACAGTGAAAATCAGTAAAAATTAAGCAGCGACGCAACTTCGAAAAAACGCAAAACGAAACGACGCAAAGTGAGGTATGGGTGTACTTTCAAACGTAGTAGGTAGATAGAAGTATTGTGAGCCACGTACTGTGTGGAGTGCCCCCAGCGTTGATCCACCAGTTCCCAGCGAGGAAGACCAGCAGAGCTCCTACTGCCAGACATACCAGTGGCTTGGGCCGTAACATACCGGCGGTCACATGCTGCACAGGTACATCAACATCTATAGAAAACATATTGTACTGACCTTCACGGCACTTCGTAGGCAATATTGTAACACAATATATTTGGTTATTAATCAAAGCTCAAGGAAGTTGTACCTTTTAGCATGTATATCAGGATTCAGACAATAACTCTGTTAGATATTTGATACACAGTGGTGTTTATTTAAGATACACGAGAAAACCAAGTGTGAACAAATTCCATAAGACTTTCTTAACTTCCTTTAAGTTATTTCTATGAGTGTACAGAAAGACCAAAGATTCTCTTATCCCACAAATATATACAACTGGAAGAGTTAGATGAATCTGTCAACGGTGGCATTTGGCACAAAGGTCTATTTCACCCGGTTATGCGTACATGGGAAAATTATACAGTGGACCCTCGGTTTGCGAGCATAATCCGTTCCAGAGCCATGCTCGTACTCCAAAACGCTCGTAGTGCGAAACTAATTTCTTATTTTTAATAATAGAAACTCGGGCAATTCTTCTTGCTACGAACAATTGCACAGTTTCCCACATTTTACATATTTCCCGAATCTGATCTGAAGGGAGGGATCCCAGTGAATTTTCATCCATCACGATTACGGGCAACCATCACGAGTTGCTCGTAATGCGAAATTTCACTCGTAATCCGAGGTAAAATTTTTCAAAAAATTCTGCTCGTACTGCGAAAAGCTTGTACTCCAAGGTGCTCGTAAACCGAGGGTCCACTGTAAATGAATTAAATATGATATGCACTAATCATTTCTGAATTTTGTCCAACATAACACCAGTTATACTCCAGACGTCAAAGTGGGAGTTAGTCGGGCTGGAACCAACGATCAATGAAGAAGATTGATAACAAATGTAACTAAACTTCAAGACCACTTCAGGCCAAGTCAGAGATCTCGCCAAGTATACCATAGTGATATCATGCGATTTAATAGTTACTATTATTGAAGAAGATCGCTAACTCCGCCTTTGCTGGTCCCAAGCCCGGATGAAAAGGAGGAGGGAGAGCAGTAATAAGCTATCAAGCGGCTGCACATGGAGTCTGTTCCTCATGTCAGAGGCGGCTATTTCATATTGGAGCTAAGTCGGCTTGCCACTGTGTAGTGCTCCCAGCTTTAATGACTAAAGCAGACGCATTCTACTTCACCCAATAATTATGGTTGTCAAATCTCCTTTGGCGAACTATACTCATCTCTAGAAGACACCATAAAAAATCTCAAGCTTTACAGGCGAATACCCTAATATGATTGAGTGGAGATAAGAAAGAATGAGATCGCTTAAAACGTGAGGTGAGAATTCTAACATGGAAATTCCACTTCCAGCCTATACCAACATATATGAATGTAAGGTACAGAGAGCACAGTCATGCCATAATGATCAGATGCATGGATCAGCGAAGAAGTACAACATAGTTTGAACATAAACTATGTACATTGCTATAGATGCACCAATCATCGAAGAAGATTATCCAACGTAGCGAAGAACCCACTTCAACTCCACGAAAACAAATAAATATACACTCATGGACAAAACTCAAGGAGGTAGAAAGTATTTTATGTCGCCGGTGGTCTTGTTTTTTGAAGGAGACAGAAGCATTTTTTTTCACACTTGGTTATCTCGTGTGTCTTCAATAAAGGTCACTGTGTATCAAATATCTTTCAGAGTTATTGTCTGAATTCCGATATACATGCTGAAAGGTACAACTTCCTTAAGTTTTGTCCATGAGTGTAAATATTAAAGCCGTTGTAGTAAGACAGAAAGATCACATGTAAAGATCTGCAAATAAGAAGGATAAACAACATGACTCAATTGAACCTCACATAAAATTAATTCAAAGATATACTAAGACAACCGTAAAAGTCACAAAGATCAGATGAAAAGATTGTAAAGAAGAACGACGTCTCTCTCTCTCTATCGTGGTTAAAACCCCACCTCAAACTTAGAATAAACAATCATCTAAAGAACATAAACAGGTATTAAGACCACTGTGAGAGCCATACAAATTCGATGTAAGAATCGGTCGTTAAAGTCGACGTCTATAGTGGCGAACTAATCCACTTCAACCCCGCATAAAACGCATTCACACAACAACCCCACATAAAAAATAATCCAGATAGCATATACGATATTAAGACCACCATGGAAGCAATAAATATCACATGAAAGAATCAACTAAGATGAGCGATGTCCATAATGGTAAAATAATCCACAACAACCCACATAAAGCATCCATCCAGAGAACACATACATGACTAAGACCACTACGGAAGCAATGAGATCATAAGCAAGAATCGTCCAAGAAGACCGACGTGGCTTCAAGAAGCCCACTTACCTCGACACCAGCAAGACCGGTTTGTGGCGGCGACGGTGCTGCCTCCTGGCGTGGGAAGGTCAGGACCCGAGATGGAGGCAAAATAGGTATTGTGTTCCAACAGCCTCACTTGTTCTCATCCTTTGTCATTCTGGATCCTAGCATCTTTATATATACAGTAGAACCTCCCTTTAGCGGACACCCCGATAGTGGACACCTCTCCACAAAGGACAGTTTTCATTTGCAAAATTATCATTATTTACAATTTAGCAACTCTCCGGTAAGAGGACACCTCTCCCTAAAGGATACTTTGGCTCTGCGATTAGGTGTCCTTTACAGGGAGGTTCTACTTTAGCTGAAAGGCGTGTATCTATTAAGAGCCTTCGAAATAACTTGCAATAAGTATATTTTTTATTTTGCATATAAAAATATATTTATATTCATAGACAACATTTAAGGAAGTTGTACCTTTTAACATGTATATCGGGATTCAAACAATAACTCTGAAAAATATTTGATACACAGTAACCTTTATTGAAAACACACGATATAATCAAGTGTAAACAAAATTGCCTCTGTCTCTCTAAAAAAAAAAAAAAGAGGACCGGCGACAACAAAGACTTTCCACTTCCTCAAGTTTTGTCCATGAGTTTATATAAACTATATTAACCAAGAATGTTGGTCTTGCTATAAATCGAACAACCATATTTTTTTCATTGCAGTAAAAAAGGCATTAGATAATTGTGTTGAATTTTTAAAAGAAGCATACGCATCTATAATCGTTTCAAATCCTCATTAAAAAATGGCGCGCTAATGCATCATATTATAAAAATCTGTATGAGTCAAACAAAAATATCATGAAGAGTGGGTAAAATCCTCGATTCCCAACAGCCATGAACCGGGATCGAATCCCGCGTTGGAACCTGTGTTTTAATATGTGAATAACCATTACATATTATTCATTGTTGCAATTATCATAAAAAAAAAAAAGGTTGCTCTTTTTTAGCTGTACCTAATAAAGTGATTTTGGAACAAGGTTCCTTTTCCAAAATAATGGTCATCAACGGGCTGCCAATCCAATGGTGCGACTCATTCAAAGTACTGGGGGTAAGGTTTGACCTACGTCTACCAGCACGTAGTTGAAGTCTGCGCCAAGGTCCGCAGCATGTTACCGCGTTTGACCGCAGCCGCCAACTCTAACTTTGGTTTTGGTCACCGTGCCCTGAGAACTCTTTATTTGCAAATGGTTGTTCCTGCCATTGCCTACGCATCGGTGGTATGGTTTCCTAATCTTGTTAAACGCTCTTTGGATGTTCTACTGAAGGCCCAGAGGCCC
This sequence comes from Cordylochernes scorpioides, assembly GCA_030710605.1. Lineage (NCBI taxonomy): Eukaryota > Metazoa > Arthropoda > Arachnida > Pseudoscorpiones > Chernetidae > Cordylochernes > Cordylochernes scorpioides. The sequence goes on from CP092872.1 coordinate 80,456,582, forward strand.
TTCCTTTGTGATGGCCTGTAAGGCATTCAGTACAACAAGCAATGCTGCTCTCATTTCCCTATCTCGGGTACTTCCTCTCGACCTGGAAATCGCGGCTAAAACTGAGCTGCGCTTGAAAAAGTATGGATTGGTTGATGCCGAGGTTCCACTCGAGCTCCCTCCCTTCTCTAATCCTCTCCCTCAACCCCCTATTACTCCGCTCCCAGTAATATCCCTACTCCATACTTCCATGTTACATATTACACAGATGGCTTCAAGACCAGAGATGGAGTTGGAACCTTTCTAATGACCCCTTCCACCTTCTCAATGCCCCTTCCACCTTCACATTGACCCTAACGCCGCCTTTGCCGGTCCCAAGCCTGGATGAAAAAGGAGGAGGGGGAGCAGTAACAAGCTCACTAAAAACCTGGGCTCAGCTGGCCCGGCTGATAGTACCCTGTAAGGGCTTCAGATCCAGGGATACAGGATGAGCAGCGTTTGTACTCCATGTTAGGAGCGGCTGCACATGGAGTCTGTTCCTCATGTCAGAGGCGGCCATTTTTTTTTAGCTAAGTCGGCCTGCCATTGAGTAATGCCCCAGTCTTAATGACAAAGGTAGACGCATTCTACTTCACCCAATCATGATGGTTGTCAATTTTAAGTTTTACAAGCTTGGCACCCTAATGTGATTGAGTGGAGATAAGAAGGAAGAAGAAGACATTGACCCCACCCACCTTCTCAATGACTCCTCCCCCCCATCTTCATTGCTCCTTTCCCCCTCCCACCCCTTTATCTCCACCCCTTCCCCAATAACTATCTGATATTAAACAACCGTCATTGAATATTCTCAACCCGACGTTGACTCCTCCACGTCGAAGTCGCCACTTCATCAGCGTGCTGTTCCCTTCGCATCTCATGTTGAATCCACGATACCAGGTATCGATTTATCAACAGGAGATGACGCCTATTGTCATCCGATGTCGATCCATTAATCCCAGATATCTGACATTGAAAGATCGTCATCGAATGTTCCAGCACGACGTTGCCTCCTCCACATTGAAGTCGCCTCCTCAGCAACTGGGATTTCTTGCCAAATTGTCTCCAACTGTCGCGCTGAATAGTCACCATTCCGGGATGGTTGCAATCGCCTTCCTATCACGTCTCAAATATGCTCTAAGGGTGAGAGATCAGGCGACCTTGCTGCCCGTGAAAGAGTTCGGCAAGATCGAAAACAATCCATAGTAACACGTGCCGTATTTTGCCGGGCATTATCTTGTTGAAAAGTTAGTCCAGGGTGGTGTGAGAGTAACGGTAATAAAACAGGCCACAGAATGTCATCTACTTACTGTTGTGCTGTCAGAGTGCCAGGAATGACCAACGGGGTCTTATTATCGTACGTTGGATGCTAGATAACGTCAAATCCGGTGCTCGACAGCCGTTCTGACAATCGCTCCAGTTCTGTTGTGTCCCTTGCTCGACCGCTGCAGTCCTGACGTTGCATTCTTCTGTTGTTGACCAACTTTCGCCAACATCATCTAATAGCTACATCACTTCAACATAGATGTAGCGCGATTAGTCAATTAGACAAACCGGCCTCTTTTAATCCAATAGCACGACCTCTTTCAAACTCTGACATATGTTCGTAATAAGCACGAATCTTTTGCCGAGGCATGATACAGTAGAAATAGGCTTACTGCAAAAAAAGTAAACGGAAAATTTGAAAATATTTTCGTACCGCACCGAATATTGAATCTAGAAAACTCATGCTAGATTCGCACTTCAGATGTGTTGGAACTCTTGCTTTGCCTAAATCGACCACCAAATTTTAATCATTTACATGTTTGGTTAAAATGTCTTTTTATACGTATTTTCATATATATCGGACAAATCCTTCTTGGTGTTTTGATTTTTTTTTTGTTAGAGATTCTACATTAAAAATCGATCACAAAATTTAAAATGAAAAATTAAAATTAACCAATTTCCGACATAAGAGAGAGAGAGAGAGAGAGAGAGTATGCAAATTTTGTCAACTTGCATTATCATCAGGTGTGAACAAGTGTACCAATTGGCATCGTTTATCTTACATATATGTATACGTATTTATAAGTTATTTTTACGTATTTTCATATAAATCGGACAAATCCTTCTTGGTGCGTCGATTTTTTTGTTATAGATTCTACATTAAAAATCGATCACAAAATTAAAATTAACTAATTTCCGACATAAGAGTATGCAATTTTGTCAACTTGCATTGTCATCGGGTGTGAACAAGTGTACCAATTGGCATCGTTTATCTTACATATATGTATACGTATTTATAAGTTATTTATACGTATTTTCATATAAATCGGACAAATCCTTCTTGGTGCGTCGATTTTTTTTGTTAGAGATTCTACATTAAAAATCAATCACAAAATTTAAAATGAAAAATTAAAATTAACCAATTTCCGACATATATATATATATATATATATATATAAGTATGCAAATTTTGTCAACTTGCATAGTCATCGGGTGTGAGCAAGTATACCAATTGGCATCTTACATATATGTGGGTTCTTTCAACTCCAAGATAATATAAAGTGGTCATTTATAATCATTTTTCTACTAGATAACGCTAATTTAAGTTTTTAAATTCAAATTAAAGTTTTTTTTTTTATTTCAAATTATTTTTTTTTTAATTCAAATTAAAAAGATTTTTAATTTCAAATTAAAGTTTATAGTAATTATAGTTTTCCATCACCATATTCCCCCATGTTAAATCCTATAGAAAAGGTATTTTCAAAAATAAAATTGTCTGCACGAAATTTGCTGGCCGATCCACAAAATAATCAAAATTTGGTACAGGTTATTGAAGTGACCACTGTTACTTCTACTGATTGCAACAACGTTGACATGTCTACCGCTGGCTGTAGCAGAACAACCGTTGCATTAAATGCTTTGTCCAAATTGCTTTATTTAACTTTTTTATTCTTATTCTTGTTAGTATTCATTTTTTATTGTAAATATTCAATATAACATTAATAAACTTTAATTTGAAATTAAAAATCTTTTTAATTTGAATTTTAAAAAATGATAATTTGAAATAAAAAATCTTCAATTTGAAGTTAAAAACCTATAACTTTGATTGATTTTGTTGATATTATCATTTATTCAAAGAAAGACATCGTGACCGTGTTAGGAGTTTGTTTTATTTGGAAAAGAACCATTCCTCTTCACAATAGTTTTATTTATTGCAATATCTTTTGTTTGGTAAATTATTGTTAACATGTGATCATTTGAAACAACAACAACATAATTGCATATCGGCAGGAAATATGCAGATAAATATCCACTATATATCAGCCAATGGCAGAGCGAGAACAGTCATCGTGACGTGTGGTAAGGTGTAGGTAATCCGCACCACGTGACCTGAGTCAAGTGACAGTAGAGCATGTGATATGGATGTCGAGGCAGGACCGTCCTACAGTAGAGTCTCAGGTATGTCACCAAAGTACGTTTCTTACATGAGCATTATTAATATCTTTAAAATTAAAGATACTTCGATCAGTACATCTTTTTATTATCTCGACGTTTCGACAAAAATATTTTCCCCTCGTCAAGAGCAAGCATTTGGAAAGGCGTTAAAAATTCGAAATGTCGAGATAATTAAAAGATATAAAGATAATTAATCCAAATACAGAAATCGCCTCTGAATAGCAGCGGTGTGGACCAGATAGACATCTCCTAATAATGATAACTACAGCCTAACTATGTATTCTTTGCTTCCTTAGTTATTTTCTAGTGGCCTAAATTTGTTTATTTGTTTGTCCTCTTATTAGAGATATTTATTTTAAAAATATTTTGTCTCAATTTGTATAATAGTGTTAATATAAAAAGTATATCTATAGAATTTCATAAAATTATGTGAAATAGTATCCGATTATATTTAACTCGTGTTCTATTGGCGTATCATTATACCATGTTTTCACCTGTAGAAGGGCGTCCGTGCCTGAAAGCTAGAGAATAAAAAATTTGAAAAGACCCTTTTTCTGGAGGAATGATTGATTTTACTCAATAATAAAAAGATTTATTGGCCGAAGTATCTTTAATTTTAAGAACTATGAATGCTGGCAAGAGGCAATCTCTACATGATTATTAATGTCATCTGTGTGGATTGGTGTTTATATAATTCAAAACATCAATCTATTAAATAATATGTAGTGTGTGTAGTAATGTAACTTGTGTAGTAACAATGCTAGCAGGAAATTTTCATTTTATAAATTTAGTTTGAACCAAATTGAGGGATTAAATTGTTGGAATATTACAGAGTAACAATGGCTATAGATGAGACTGAGTTTGAAAAGGAACTTGTATGTATATATACACACACACACACAAAGCCTTTATTAAGACGTTAGTCTTATACAGATTCTCCGTACAAGGTGCAATAACAGGAAAAGAGCAGCACAGTAAACCAGTAGTTCCACAACTATATACAATTATTAGTAATAAGGAAAAGTAAGACTTAATATGAAAGGTCGACGCCATCGCCTCAAGTCTTCAATTCCATAAGCGCGGAGCAGAAATAGGGACTAAGTTATTTAGTTCGCCATAAATATCACATCCAGACACAAAAAGGAGGTTTACTCCAGCACAGCCATCCCTATCACCAGCTCCGCAATCTCATCGTCGACCAACACGATGGCCCCTCGATGTTTCGTCATCATTCTGAGGTGTAAGAACAATAGCTTCCGAGTTCTCTTTTCTCCCTCTTTACACCTACTGCCTTGTAAAAATTATATAGGGCCTGAGCAACTAGTTTACTTGTTTGGGCACTGGTTAACATCGTTTGGATTGACCTAAGTTGGCTGGTGTCTACCGTTGAAAAGAATGTCCCTCTCTCCTCGCTAATATCTTGGCATTCATAGATATAATGAGATAGTTCAGTTTCCATATTTTCTTTGCAGAGATCACAAATCCCATCACCCTCCCTGAAAATTTTTGTATTTGTATGTATATAAGGTTTCAAGTATTGCTTTTGTTGTTTTCATGTACACATATATACCAAGATTTGTTTCATATAACTACTATTAATAATAAATAATATGCAATGATAAATTGGTTACGGATTCATCCTTCTAATTTACTTTAATTAAATAACATTAATGATCGTTTATATGATTTGATTGAACTTTTTTTTATGAACGCACACTATCCCACAACACTTTAATATAACCAATTATTACTATAATACCATTCTTGTGTTGGTATTCTATGTGAAAACTGTTTCTATTCCACAAAAAAACATTTTCTATATCCTCAACGTACCATTCTAAGATTAAAAAATAGTTTCACATCGACTCTGAGGTAAATATGGCTGTGTTAGTATGTAAATACGATGCATCATTATGCAACTATGTACATAGTGTAATCAATAATTTCCAGGAATGCTAAATATTTAAAGAAATAGAAAAGTAAAATAAAGTTTTATTTAAAATTTCTCAAAATAATGACAGTCACTATCTATACACTTGTTCCATCTTTTTTTCCAGTTATCAAAACACCTCTGAAAATCCTCATCTTTCAGGCTTTTCAAAAAATTCTCCTTTATTTCAGGTATTGAGTCAAATCGACGTCCCTTTAAAACTTTTTAATTTTAGGGTAAAGGAAAAAGTCGTTGGGAGCAAGTTCAGGCGAATAGGGTGGCTGGGGTAGTAAAGCAATTCCGTGTTTAGCCAAATAGAGTGGTACAGTGACGGCCGTATGTGGCCGTGCGTTGTCATGATGCAAGAGCCAATTTTTCTGATGCCATATTTCGGGTCGTTTCTGACGCACAGGCTCTCTTAAACGTCGCAATACATCAAGATAGTAATGTTGATTAATGGTCTGACCCTCGGGCAAGAATTCATAGTGTCCCAATCCCTTTACATCAAAGAAAGTGATAAGAAGACACTTAAGCTTCGATTTGATCATCCTTGCTTTCTTGAATCTTGGTTCTCCATGCTCTAGCCACTGGCTTGATTGCCTCTTAGTCTCGGGATCATATCCGTACACCCATGTTTCATATCCCATGATAACATTTTTGACCCATGGGAATCAGAATTAAACATTTCGACCATGTTTTTGCACGTTTCTTTGCGATGCTCTTTCTGCTCATTCGTTAAGAGATGTGGGACAAATTTAGCCGGGGATCGTTTAAGATGCAGATCATTCTTTATGATAGTTTGGCATGTTCCGAAAGAGATATCCAAGTCTTCCGATAGCTCTCTGATAATTATTCATGGGTTTTTTTTTAATCGATGACTTTATTTTGAGTGCATTTTCGGAGTTTCTTATCGATAAAGGTCTGCCAGTGTGTAGATCATCCTTGACACTTGTTCGGCCAGCTTTAAATCGTGCAAACCATTCAAATGTCCTCGATTGTGATAGGGCATCTTCTTTAAAAGCCTGCTTCAACATTTGAAATGATTCGGAAGCTGTTTTCCCTAATTTAAAGTAAAACTTTATGCAGACTCGCTGTTTTTCAATGCAGTTCATACTGAAGTTAGAAAATATTCTGATATACTCGAGCTTATAAATTCGAAAAAAACGTGAGCGCGTGCGTCGGTGTGATCAATTTTTTTTCTGCGTGTTGATAAATGTTTTATCTTTAAGGTCCTTATAAAATTATTTCATTATTTAGAATAATTTACGTGATCCAGTCTCAATTCCTGTAAATTATTGATCACACGTTGTAAATATGTAAATATGACTATGTTGGTATGTAAATACGATGTGTCAGTATGTAACTATGTAGACATTTAAATAAATGTAGAATACGACATATATAAATAATATTATAATAAATAATATAAACAATATTAACAAACACTACCCTATAGATGTAAACAGTCTTCTATATACACCATAATAGTGCAAGAATTTATTGGGTTTAATTTGATATCTCGAGATATCATTCGACCAGCGCGTAGCCTCCACCCATGCACGTATATATATAATTACAAAAAATTTTTAGAACACACAAAGAAGGTAATATATATTTTCTCCCCCTTTTAATATCATTAATAATTAAATATGTAAAAATTAATTTGTATAAAAATGGTATATAACATCAATTTATTATTGTGATACTCCTGTTGAAGGACTGACAAATCCGAAAGCTTGAAAATAAAAATTTGAACAAGAAACTTAACCCTGGAAGCTTTATTTACTTTATAATATATAAATTTGTTTAGAACCAGACGAGAAAACAGAAATTGGTGGCTATAGACAGAAAATAGCAGCCGTTGAGCTTATCGTACCAAAACGAAACTAAGGTTGGCGTCTGCTGACTAATTCCTATCTCTCAAGTTACATATTTACACACATACCCTGAAAACATCCTTATAAATCCATCCCTTTTGATGTATACGATGCCTAACAACTGCATCGCTATTTTTAATATATTTATTCGATTTGCAAGCAATAACTCTTCATTTGGGATTACATTTTATTTACCAGTTGAAAACAAGACACGCTATATCCGATCTGTATAATTGCGCGTGAAACTATTTACAATAATTCATATTGTAGTAGAGTATGTAACAGAATTATCAAAAAGAAAATAAACAATTAAAAAAAAAAGAGCATTGAATAAACATATACATTAAACAAATAAGCAACAACATAAGCAGATAGAAGAAATAGCAAGGTAGTTATTTACAATATGTTAAGCAATGATGGAAGTTGATTTAATGAAGTTATCTGTAATAATTAGTATCGTGGAGAGAGAAAGTTGATCAAGTTGAACTATTTACAATGAGTTATGTTCTAAAGTAACTTATAAATTATTTACATTGATGTAAATCAAGTCGCATAGTAGTGTAGTCCCTCAAGCTGCATGAAGCTGTCTATTTATAATAAAAAGTCTGCAGAACCTATTAAATTTCGTATATCTTTCCCTATTATAAACTATTTGACCCAGATAAGTTCTTATTTGATTTAGGAAATTGTGTGTATCAGATTGGTTGTCTAGATAACATATCACTGTCTTTTGATGCAATTTTGTCTTCAGGAAGTGTTTTAGATCTACGCTGCGAACCAACCATTATTGTTAAACGTTCCCAGTTTTCGTTTAAAATATATTTCCCGTCGTAAATGTAATAATACATTGGAGAAGTAAGTCGTTCATGGAGATTTAAATATAAAAGTCATTATTTTTAAAAATAATATGAATTTTGTTTTTACTATAGGATATATTTTTGAAAAAAGAGCAATCCATAAATATATCTTTAATTAAAAGGCAAATATTGTATCAAAATATCATTTATTTTACCAATATTTCAGTTGGTTTAACGCCAACCTTAAACACACATTAAATATGTTATAATACCTTGATAAAGGTTGGCGTTCAGCCAACTGAAATATTGGTAAAATAAATGATTATTTGATCCAATATATGCCTTTTAATTATAGAATATAAGCTAAATAAGTTTTAAAAGCACGAAACGTGTACATGGTTGACTTTTCTTGATTTATCAAATAAATGAACAGACAATATTATGTAATAAATCTAAATCAACGTTTAGTTGAAATTTATTCCACTAGATGGTGGTGTGTGCTCTGACATCTAAAAATGCATATTTGAGTAGTCAGGATATGCCTCTAAAAAAAACTTTAATTAAATTGCTAATCTGTCTGTTGTTCTGTATATTTGTCTGTTCACAAATCTTGTGTAATCAATTTTTAATTTACACTTACAGAACAGCTAGAAGACTGAAATTTGGTTCACTTGGCTCAAACCCGATGACAATGCAAGTTGACAAATTTTAAGACTTCTAGGTGATTGAGGTGGTCGACAATTTCAATTTATATATTTAATTTCAAATTTTGTGTTAAATTTTGATAAATCTCCAGACCATACAGAAGTCTGAAATTTTGTATATTTTCTCAATAAAACTAACAATTCTTCAAATTAAAGACACTTCGGCCAGAAAATCATTTTTATTATCTCGACGTTTGGACAAAAATCTTTTGTCCTCGTCAGGAGTGAACAAAAATTTAAACATTTGGCAAAGCGTTAAAAATTATTCTAAGGCAGCAAAGAGCGTTCTCACGCAATGTAAGTTAACAAAATTCTAGATTTCTGAGTTGTCAGTAATGGACTTTTTTTTTAAATTTCGTTTTAAATTTTGTGATCAATTTTAGTATATTTTCTGACTACGTAGAGGTCTAGTATTTGATAGACTAGTTAAATCCTAATAACATTGTAAATATACAAAATTTCAAACTTCTAGGTGGCCTCGAGGGCCGGGAATAGACGAAAGAAGTAAATTTCCTTTCAAACGAATAAAAATCGGCGCAGCCGTGTCTTTGGTGTAATGGAGTTGCATAAAAATGTGGTCGTGGTCGACTGAATTAATTTATATATTTCCCTTCAGTTTTTGTTATCAATT
>CP092872.1:80466076-80525277 GCA_030710605.1 Cordylochernes scorpioides
GATCATGCGATTTAATAGTTACTATTATTGAAGAAGATCGCTAACTCCGCCTTTGCCGGTCCCAAGCCCGGATGAAAAGGAGGAGGGAGAGCAGTAATAAGCTATAAAAAAAACCTGGGCTCAGCTGGCCCGGCTGATAGTACCTTGTAAGGGCTCCAGGGATACAGGATGAGTCTGTACTCCATGTTAGGAGCGCCTGCACATGGTGTCTGTTCCTCATGTCAGAGGCGGCTATTTCATATTGGAGCTAAGTCGGCCTGCCACTGAGTAGTGCTCCCAGTCTTAATGACAAAAGCATAAGCATTCTACTTTACCCAATCATTATGGTTGCCAAATCTCCTTTGGTGAATTATACTCAACTCTAGAAGACACCATCAAAAATCTCAAGTTTTACAGGCGAATACTCTAATATGATTGAGTGGAGATAAGAAAGAATGAAATTGCTTAAAACGTGAGGTGAGAATTCTAACATGGAAATTCCATTTCCAGCCTATACCAACATATATGAATGTAAGGTACAGAGAGCACAGTTATGCCATAATGATCAGATGCATGGATCAGCGAAGAAGTACAACATAGTTTGAACATTAACTATGGACATTGCTATAGATGCACCAATCATCGAAGAAGATTATCCAACGTAGCGAAGAATCCACTTCAACGCCACAAAAACAAATACATATACAATCATGGACAAAACTCAAGGAGGTAGAAAGTATTTTATGTCGCCGGTGGTCTTGTTTTTTGAAGGAGACACAAGCAATTTTGTTCACACTTGGTTATCTAGTGTGTCTTCAATAAAGGTCACTGTGTATCAAATATCTTTCAGAGTTATTGTCTAAATTCCGATATACATGCTGAAAGGTACAACTTCCTTAAGTTTTGTCCATGAGTGTAAATATCAAGGCCGCTGTAGTAAGACAGAAAGATCACATGTAAAGATCTGCAAATAAGAAGGATAAACAACATGACTCAATTGAACCTCACATAAAATTAATTCAAAGATATACTAAGACAACCGTAAAAGTCACAAAGATCAGATGAAAAGATTGTAAAGAAGAACGACGTATCTCTCTCTCTCTATCGTGGTTAAAACCCCACCTCAAACTTAGAATAAACAATCATCTAAAGAACATAAACAGGTATTAAGACCACTGTGAGAGCCATACAAATTCGATGTAAGAATCGGTCGTTAAAGTCGACGTCTATAGTGGCGAACTAATCCACTTCAACCCCGCATAAAACGCATTCACACAACAACCCCACATAAAAAAATAATCCAGATAGCATATACGATATTAAGACCACCATGGAAGCAATAAATATCACATGAAAGAATCAGCTAAGATGAGCGATGTCCATAATGGTAAAATAATCCACAACAACCCACATAAAGCATCCATCCAGAGAACACATACATGACTAAGACCACTACGGAAGCAATGAGATCATAAGCAAGAATCGTCCAAGAAGACCGACGTGGCTTCAAGAAGCCCACTTACCTCGACACCAGCAAGACCGGTTTGTGGCGGCGACGGTGCTGCCTCCTGGCGTGGGAAGGTCAGGACCCGAGATGGAGGCAAAATAGGTATTGTGTTCCAACAGCCTCACTTGTTCTCATCCTTTGTCATTCTGGATCCTAGCATCTTTATATATACAGTAGAACCTCCCTTTAGCGGACACCCCGATAGTGGACACCTCTCCACAAAGGACAGTTTTCATTTGCAAAATTATCATTATTTACAATTTAGCAACTCTCCGGTAAGAGGACACCTCTCCCTAAAGGAAACTTTGGCTTTGCGATTAGGTGTCCTTTACAGGGAGGTTCTACTTTAGCTGAAAGGCGTGTATTTATTAAGAGCCTTCGAAATAACTTGCAATAAGTATCTTTTTTATTTTGCATATAAAAATATATTTATATTCATAGACAAAATTTAAGGAAGTTGTACCTTTTAACATGTATATCGGGATTCAAACAATAACTCTGAAAAATATTTGATACACAGTAACCTTTATTGAAGACACACGAGATAACCAAGTGTAAACAAAATTGCCTCTGTCTCTCTAAAAAAAAAAAAAAAAACAGAAGACCGGCGACATCAAAGACTTTCCACTTCCTCAAGTTTTGTCCATGAGTTTATATAAACCATATTAACCAAGAATGTTGGTCTTGCTATAAATCGAACAACCATATTTTTTTCATTGCAGTAAAAAAGGCATTAGATAATTGTGTTGAATTTTTAAAAGAAGCATACGCATCTATAATCGTTTCAAATCCTCATAAAAAATGGCGCGCTAATGCATCATATTATAAAAAAATCTATATGAGTCAAACAAAAATATCATGACGAGTGGGTAAAATCCTCGATTCCCAACAGCCATGAACCGGGATCGAATCCCGCGTTGGAACCTGTGTTTTAATATGTGAATAACCTTCACTTAATATTCATTGTTGCAATTATCATAAACTAGGTTGCTCTTTTTGAGCGGTACCTAATAAAGTGATTTTGGAACAAGGTTCCTGTTCCAAAATAATGGTCATCAACGGACTCCCGATCCAATGGTGCGACTGAATCAAAGTACTGGGGGTAAGGTTTGACCATCGTCCACCAGCATGTAGTTGAAGTCTGCGCCAAGGTCCGCGGCATGTTGCCGCATTTGACCACAGCCGCCAACTCTAACTTTGGTTTTGGTCACGGTGCCCTGAGAACTCTGTATTTGCAAGTGGTTGTTCCTGCCATTGCCATCGGTGGTATGGTTTCTCAATCTTGCTAAACGCTCTTTGGATGTTCTACTGAAGGCCCAGAGGCACTTTCTTGTGAAGGCCTGTAGGGAATTCGGTACAACAAGCAATGTTGCTCTCATTTCCCTATCTCGTGTACTTCCTATCGACCTGGAAATCGCGGCTAAAACCGAGCTGTACTTGAAAAAGTATGGATTGGTTGACGCCGAGGTTCGACTCGAGCCCCCTCCCTTCCCTAATACTCTCCCCTACCCCCCTATTACTCCGCTCCCAGTAATACATGCTCCATACTTTCATGTTACATATTACACAGATGGCTCCAAGACCAGAGATGGAGTTGGCACCTTTTTAATGACCCATTCCACCTTCTCAATGCCCCTCCCACTTTCACATTGACCCTAACTCTGCATTTGCCGGTCCAAGCCCGGATGAAAAAGGAGGAGGGGGAGCAGTAACAAGCTCACTAAAAAACCTGGGCTCAGCTAGCTCGGCTGATAGTACCCTGTAAGGGCTCCAGATCCAGGGATACAGGATGAGCAGCGTTTGTACTCCATGTTAGGAGCGGCTGCACATGGAGTCTGTTTCTCATGTCAGAGGCGGCCATTTTTTTTTTTTAGCTAAGTCGGCCTGCCATTGAGTAGTGCCCCCAGTCTTAATGACAAAGGTAGACACATTCTACTTCACCCAATCATGATGGTTGTCAATTTTAAGTTTTACAAGCTTGGCACCCTAATATGATTGAGTGGAGATAAGAAAGAATAAGAAGACATTGACCCTTCCCACCTTCTCAATGACTCCTCCCCCCCCCATCTTCATTGCTCCTTTCCCCCTCCCACCCCTTTATCTCCACCCCTTCCCCAATAACTATCTGATATCAAACAACCATCATTGAATATTCTCAACACGACGTTGACTCCTCCACGTCGAAGCCGCCTCTTCATCAGCTTGCAGTTCCCTTCACATCTCATGTTGAATCCACGATACCAGTTATCTATTTATCAACAGGAGATGACGCCTATTGTCATCCGATGTCGATCCATTAATCCCAGATATCTGACATTGAAATATCGCCAACGAATGTTTACAGCACGACGTTGCCTCCTCCACATTGAAGTTGCCTCCTCAGCAACTGGGGTTTCTTGCCAAATTGTCTCCAACTGTCGCGCTAAATAGTCACCATTTCGGGATGGTTGCAATCTCCTTCCTATCACGTCCCAAATATGCTCTATGGGTGAGAGATCAGGCGACCTTTCTGCCCGTGGAAGAGTTCGGCAAGATTGAAGGCGATCCATAATAACATGTGCCGTATGTGGCCGGGCATTATCTTGTTGAAAAGTGGTGTGAGAGAAACGGCAATAAAGCAGGCCAAGGCATGACATCTACTTACTGTTGTGCTGTCAGAGTGCCAGGAATGACTACCAACGGGGTCTTATTATCGTACGTTGGATGCTAGATAACGTCAAATCCGGTGCTGCGACAGCCGTTCTGACAATCGCTCCAGTTCTGTTGTGTCCCTTGCTCGACCGCTGCAGTCCTGACGTTGCATTATTCTGTTGTTGACCCAATCTTGCCAACATTATCTAATAGCTACATCACTTCAACATAGATGTAGCGCAATTAGTCGATTTGACCAACCAGCCTCTTTCAATCCATTGGCACGACCTCTTTCAAAACTCTGACATATGTTCGTAATGAGCACGAATCTTTTGGAGAGGCATGATACAGTAGAAATAGGCTTACTGCAAAAAATTAAATGGAAATTTTGAAAATATTTTAGTGCCGCGCCTATTATTGAGTTTAGAATACCCGTACTATATGCGCATTTCAGATGTGTTCGAACTCTTTCTTTACATAAATCGACCACCAAATTTTAATCATTTGCATGTTTGGTCAAAATGCCTTTTTATACGTATTTTCATATAAATTGGACAAATCCTTCTTTGTGCGTCGATTTTTTTTTTTGTGTTATAGATTGTACAATAAAAACCAATCACAAAATTTAAAATGAAAAATTAAAATTAACCAATTTCCGACATAAGAGAGAGAGAGAGAGAGAGAGAGAGAGAGAGAGAGAGAGAGAGAGAGAGAGTATGCAATTTTGTCAACTTGCATAGCCATCGGGTGTGAACAAGTGTGCCAATTGGCATCGTTTATCTTACATATATGTATATACGTATTTATAAGTTATTTATACGTATTTTCATATAAATCGGACAAATCCTTCTTGGTATATCGATTTTTTTTTGTTATAGATTGTACATTAAAAATCAATCACAAAATTTAAAATTTTGAGGTATGCGGTACAGCATGAGGTACAGCTTGCACCACGCTGATGAGGGACAACAGCCCGAAACGCGTCCGTGGTTAGTTTTTCTTGATTAATCAAGAATGGGTATTTGGCCAATTCTGGAATAATTAAAAATCAACAAGAATAGTTGATATTTATTCCGATAGATGGCGCAAGCCATCAGCAACTTTCAGTTGCACGATAAGGAGATGCCTTTTTCTGAATTTATGCACCTTATCCCAGTACAATATCACATTTGTACTATTTTTCCACAAAATTTAAAATGAAAAATAAAATTGACCAATTTCCGACATAAGTATGCAATTTTGTTAACTTGCATTGTCATCGGGTGTGAGCAAGTGTACCAATTAGTATCTTACATATATGTGGGTTCTTTCAACTCCAAGATAATATAAAGGGGTCATTTATAATCATTTTCTACTAGATAACGCTAATTTAGGTTTTTAAAGTTTTTTTTTATTTCAAATTATTTTTTTTAATTCAAATTAAAAAGATTTTTAATTCCAAATTAAAGTTTATAGTAATTATAGTTTTCCATCACCATATTCCCCCATGTTAAATCCTATAGAAAAGGTATTTTCAGAAATAAAATTGTCTGCACGAAATTTGCTGGCCGATCCACAAAATAATCAAAATTTGGTAGAGATTATTGAAGTGACCACTATTACTTCTGATTGCAACAACGATGACATGTCTAGGAAACTACCGCTGGCTGTAGCAGAACAACCGTTGCATTAAATGCTTTGTCCAAATTGCTTTATTTAACTTTTTTTTTATTCTTATTCTTGTTAGTATTCATTTTTTATTGTAAATATTCAATATTACATTAATAAACTTTAATTTGAAATTAAAAAATCTTTAATTTGAATTTAAAAAAAAATAATTTGAAATAAAAAAATCTTCAATTTGAAGTTAAAAACCTATAACTTTGATTAATTTTGTTGATATTATCATTTATTCAAAGAAAGACATCGTGACCGTGTTAGGAGTTTGTTTTATTTGAAAAAGAACCATTCCTCTTCACAATAGTTTTATTTCTTGCAATAGCTTTTGTTTTATAAATTATTTATCCGAGTGAAAGTTTGCCTAACGAATATTATATATTATGAAGTATAATAAACAATGTTAAAGATTAGTTTTAATTATTAATCAAGATTGTGTGTGAGAAAGATGTAATATTGTTGTTGTTTTCTTGGCCGACTGTTTTACATATGGTGTTATCTTAAAATTGCTTGTTTTGAATATTTTTTTAGATTGAGTTGAATGAATTGCTGAATTCTTTTTTGTATTTATATATAAATAAAATTAACTCTGTTGATTTTTTTTTGTATTTAATCGATAACCGCGAAGTTACGCATGTTAAAGTTAGGAAAAATATTTTGATGTTAAGCAAAACCTGCTCCATCTCGTTTTACATAAATGTTGAAAATTTGGTCGAAATTGATGCATTGTAACGAAAGTTTTTAGCGAACACCACTTATGAAATTTGCATTTTATTAATATAAGATTATTGTTAACATGTGATCGTTTGAAACAACAACAACATAATTGCATATCGGCAGGAAATATGCAGATAAATATCCACTATATATCAGCCAATGGCAGAGCGAGAACAGTCATCGTGACATGTGTAGGTAATCTGCACCACGTGACCTGAGTCAAGTGACAGTAGAGCATGTGATATGGATGTCGAGGCAGGACCGTCCTACAGTAGAGTCTCAGGTATGTCACCAAAGTACGTTTCTTACATAAGCATTATAACATTAATAATATCCTTAAAATTAAAGATACTTCGACCAGTAAATCTTTTTATTATCTCGACGTTTCGACAAAAATATTTTGTCTTTGTCAGGAGCAAGCATTTGGCAAGGCGTTAAAAATTCGAAATGTCGAGATAATTAAAAGATATAAAGATAATTAATCCAAATACAGAAATCGCCTCAGAATAGCAACGGTGGGAACCAGATAGACATCTCCTAATAATGATAACTACAGCCTAACTATGTATTCTTTACTTCCTTGGTTATTTTCTGGTGGCCTAAATTTATTTATTTGTTTGTCCTCTTATTAGATATATTTATTTTTAAAATATTTTGTTTCAATTTGTATAATAGTTAATATATAAAATATTTGTATATTTATAGAATTTTATAAAATTATGTAAAATAGTATCCGATTATATTTAACTCGAGTTCTATTGACATATCATTATACCATGTTTTCTCCTGTAGAAGGGCGTCCGTGCCTGAAAGCTAGAGAATAAAAAAATTGAAAAGACACTTTTCCCTGGAGGAGAATGATTGATTTTACTCAATAATAAAAAGATTTATTGGCCGAAGTATCTTTAATTTTAAGAACTATGAATGCTGGCAAGAGGCAATCTCTACATGATTATTAATGTCATATGTGTGGATTGGTGTTTATATAATTCAAAACATCAATCTATTAAATAATATGTAGTGTGTGTAGTAATGTAACATGTGTAGTAACAATGCTATCAGGAAATTTTCATTTTATAAATTCTTTAGTTTGAACTAAATTGAGGGATTAAATTGTTGGAATATTACAGAGTAACAATGGCTATAGATGAGAATGAGTTTGAAAAGGAACTTGTATGTATACACACACACACACACAAAGCCTTTATTAAGACGTTAGTCTTATACAGATTCTCCGTACAAGGTTCAATAACGGGAAAAGAGCAGCACAAGAAACCAGTAGTTCCGCAACTATATACAATTATTAGTAATAAGGAAAAGTAAGATTTAATATGAAAGGTCGACGCCATCGCCTCAAGTCTTCAATTCCATAAGCGCGGAGCAGAAATAGGGACTAAGTTATTTAGTTCGCCATAAATATCACATCCAGACAAAAAAAGGAGGTTTACTCCAGCACAGCCATCCCTATCACCAGCTCCGCAATCTCATCGTCGACCAACACGATGGCCCCTCGATGTTTCGTCATCATTCTGAGGTGTAAGAACAATAGCTTCTTAGTTCTCTTTTCTCCCTCTTTACACCTACTGCCTTGTAAAAATTATATATGGCCTGAGCAACTAGTCTACTTGTTTGGGCACTGGTTAACATCGTTTGGATTGACCTAAGTTGGCTGGTGTCTACCGTTGAAAAGAATGTCCCTCTCTCCTCGCTAATATCTTGGCATTCATAGATATAATGAGATAGTTCAGTTTCCATATTTCTTTGCAGAGATCACAAATCCCATCACCCTCCCTGAAAAATTTTGTATTTGTATGTATATAGGGTTTCAAGTATTGCTTTTGTTGTTTTCATGTAGACATATATACCAAGATTTGTTTCATATAATTACTATTAATAATAAATAATATGCAATGATAAATTGGTTACGGATTCATCCTTCTAATATACTTTAATTAAATAACATAAATGATCGTTTATATTATTTGATTGAACTTTTTTTATGAATGCACACTATCCCACAACACTTTAATATAAACAATTATTTACTATAATACTTTTCTCGTGTTGGTATTCTATATGAGAACTGTTCCTATTCCACGAAAAGCATTTACTATAATACCATTCTCGTGTTGGTATTCTATATGAGAACTGTTCCTATTCCACGAAAAGCATTTACTATAATACCATTCTCGTGTTGGCATTCTATATGAGAACTGTTCCTATTCCACGAAAAGCATTTACTATAATACCATTCTCGTGTTGGTATTCTATATGAGAACTGTTCCTATTCCACGAAAAGCATTTACTATAATACCATTCTCATAGTGTACCAATCCTTTTACATCAAAGAAAGTGATAAGAATACACTTAAGCTTCGATTTGATCATCCATGCTTTCTTGAAACTTGGTTCTCCAGGCTCTAGTCACTGGCTTGATTGCCTCTTAGTCTCGGGATCATATCCGTACACCCATGTTTCATCTCCCATGATAACATTTTTGAGCCAATGGGGATCATAATCAAACATTTCGACCATGTTTTTGCACGTTTCTTTGCGATGCTCTTTCTGCTCATTCGTTAAGAGATGTGGGACAAATTTAGCCGGGGATCGTTTAAGATGCAGATCATTCTTTATGATGGTTTGGCATATGCCAAAAGAGATATCCAAGTCTTCCGATAGCTCTCTGATAATTATTCATGGGTTTTCTTTGATCGATGACTTGATTTTGAGTGCATTTTCGGGGTTTCTTATCGATAAAGGTATGCCAGTGTTTTGATCATCCTTGACGCTTGTTCGACCGTGCAAATGTCCTCGATTGTGATAGAGCATATTCTTTAAAAGCCTGCTTCAACATTTTAAATGATTCGGAAGCTGTTTTCCCTAATTTAAAGTAAAACTTTATGCAGACTCGCTGTTTTTCAATGCAGTTCATACTGAAGTTAGAAAATATTCTGATATACTCGAGCTTATAAATTCGAAAAAAACGTGAGCGCGTGCGTCGGTGTGATCAATTTTTTTCTGCGTGTTGATAAATGTTTTGTCTATAAGGTCCTTATAAAATTATATCATTATTTTGAATATTTTACGTGATCCAGTCTTATTCCTGGAAATTATTGATCACACGTTGTAGATATGCAAATATGACTATCAAATTATAAAACTATTTTAGTGGCGTATTATTCTTTTTAAAATAAAACAATTTCTACTGTCCTTACTGCGATGAAAAAATTAAAGGGAGGGCCTGGCTCATCAGTGGTGAACCCTCCCAGCGGTTTCGCCAGTTTAATCTACCATACCGCTGTTATATTGCATTTTTGGAACTTCCTTTTATAGGTGACCGTTGTAAGAATCTTGGAATGGGTATTTTAAAAGAACTATGGACATAAGCTTTTAGGACAGCAGAATTAAATATAATTATAAATATATAATATGCTTCGAGCAATCGCTCTTCCGCAAATATAAAATTGTGTCTTTTATTAGAACAATAATGTTATGATGTACTAGAGCGCCATCTGTTATCAAATTATAAAACTATTTTAGTGGCGTATTATTCTTTTTAAAATAAAACAATTTCTACTGTCCTTACTGCGATGAAAAAATTAAAGGGAGGGCCTGGCTCATCAGTGGTGAACCCTCCCAGCGGTTTCGCCAGTTTAATCTACCATACCGCTGTTATATTGCATTTTTGGAACTTCCTTTTATAGGTGACCGTTGTAAGAATCTTGGAATGGGTATTTTAAAAGAACTATGGACATAAGCTTTTAGGACAGCAGAATTAAATATAATTATAAATATATAATATGCTTCGAGCAATCGCTCTTCCGCAAATATAAAATTTAATTTTTTCATCGCAGTAAGGACAGTAGAAATTGTTTTATTTTAAAAAGAATAATACGCCACTAAAATAGTTTTATAATTTGATAACAGATGGCGCTCTAGTACATCATAACATTATTGTTCTAATAAAAGACACAATTTTATATTTGCGGAAGAGCGATTGCTCGAAGCATATTATATATTTATAATTATATTTAATTCTGCTGTCCTAAAAGCTTATGTCCATAGTTCTTTTAAAATACCCATTCCAAGATTCTTACAACGGTCACCTATAAAAGGAAGTTCCAAAAATGCAATATAACAGCGGTATGGTAGATTAAACTGGCGAAACCGCTGGGAGGGTTCACCACTGATGAGCCAGGCCCTCCCTTTAATTTTTTCATCGCAGTAAGGACAGTAGAAATTGTTTTATTTTAAAAAGAATAATACGCCACTAAAATAGTTTTATAATTTGATAACAGATGGCGCTCTAGTACATCAAAATATGACTATGTTGGTATGTAAATACGGCGTGTCAGTATGTAACTATGTGGACATTTAAATAAATGTAGAATACGACATATATATTTATAAATAATATTATAATAAATAATATAAACAATATTAACAAACACTACCCCATAGATGTAAACAGTCTTCTATATACATCATAATAGTGCAAAAATTTATTGGGTTTAATTTGAGACCACGAGATATCATTCGACCAGCGCGTAGCCTCCACCCATGCACGTATAATTACAAAAAATGTTTAGAACACACAAAGAAGGTAATATATATTTTCTCCCCCTTTTAATATCATTAATAATTAAATATGTAAAAATTAATTTGTATAAAAATAGTATATATATCATCAATTTATTATTGTGATACCCCTGTAGAAGGACTGACAAATCTGAAAGCTTGAAAATAAAAATTTGAACAAGAAACTTAACCCTGGAAGCTTTATTTACTTTATAATATATAAATTTGTTTAGAACCAGACGAGCTAACAGAAATTGGTGGCGATAGACAGAAAATGGCAGCCGTTGAGCTTATCGTACCAAAACGAAACTAAGGTTGGCGTCTGCTGACTAATTCCTATCTCTCAAGTTACATATTTACACACATACCCTGAAAACATCCTTATAAATCCATCCCTTTTGATGTATACGATGCCTAACAACTGCATCGCTATTTTTAATATATTTATTCGATTTGCAAGCAATAACTCTTCATTTGGGATTACATTTTATTTACCAGTTGAAAACAAGACACGCTATATCCGATCTGTATAATTGCGCGTGAAACTATTTACAATAATTCATATTGTAGTAGAGTATGTAACAGAATTATCAAAAAGAAAATAAACAATTTAAAAAAAAGAGCATTGAATAAACATATACATTAAACAAATAAGCAACAACATAAGCAGATAGAAGAAATCGCAAGGTAGTTATTTACAATATGTTAAGCAATGATGGAAGTTGATTTAATGAAGTTATCTGTAATAATTAGTATCGTGGAGAGAGAAAGTTGATCAAGTTGAGCTATTTACAATGAGTTATATTCTAAAGTAACTTATTAATCATTTACATTGATGTAAATCAAGTCGCATAGTAGTATAGTTCCTCAAGCTGCATGAAGCTGTCTATTTATAATTTAAAAAAGTCTGCATAACCTATTAAATTTCGTATATCTTTCCCTATTATAAACTATTTGACCCAGATAAGTTCTTATTTGATTTAGGAAATTGTGTGTATCAGATTGGTTGTCTAGATAACATATCACTGTCTTTTGATGCAATTTTGTCTTCAGGAAGTGTTTTGGATCTACGCTGTGAACCAACGATTATTGTTACACGTTCCCAGTTTTCATTTAAAATATATTTCCCGTCGTAAATGTAATAATACATTGGAGAAGTAAGTCGTTCATGGAGATTTAAATATAAAAGTCATTATTTAAAAAACAATAAGAATTTTGTTTTTACTATAGGATATATTTTTGAAAAAAGAGCAATCCATAAATAAATCTTCAATAAAAAGGCATATATTGTATCAAAAAATCGTTTATTTTCCCGATATTTCAGTTGGCTGAACTCCAACCCTTAAACACACATTAAATACGAGGCATTGTATTTTATATATATATTTATACGAATCGTATGTTATAATGCCTTTTGATAAAAGTTGGCGTTCAGCCAACTGAAATATTGGTAAAATAAATTATTTTGATCCAATATATGCCTTTTAATTATAGAATATAAGCAAAATAAGTTTTAAAAGCACGAAACGTGTACATGGTTGACTTTTCTTGATTTATCGAAAAAATGAGCTGGAAAATATTATGTAATAAACCTAAATCAACGTTTAGTTGAAATTTATTTCACTAGATGGTGCTCTGTGATCTAAAAATGCATATTTGAACAGTCAGGATATGCCTTAAAAAAATTAATTAAATTTCTAATCTGTCTGTTTTTCTGTCTATTTGTCTGTTCACAAATCTTGTAATCAATTTTTAATTTACACTTATAGAACAGCTAGAAGACTGAAATTTGGTTTACTTGGCTCTAACCCGATGACAATGCAAGTTGACAAATTTTAAGACTTCTGGGTGATCGAGTGGTCGACAATAGAATAATTTTAATTTCTATATTTAATTTCAAATTTTGTGTTAAATTTTGATAAATCTCCAGACCATACAGAAGTCTGAAATTTTGTAGATTTTATCAATACAACTAACAATTCTTCAAATTAAAGACACTTCGGCCAGAAAATCATTTTTATTATCTCGACGTTTGGACAAAAATCTTTTGTCCTCGTCAGGAGTGAACAAAAATTAAAACATTTGGCAAAGCGTTAAAAATTATTCTAAGGCAGCAAAGAGCGTTCTCACGCAATGTAAGTTAACAAAATTCTAGATTTCTGAGTTGTCAGTAATGGACTTTTTTTTTTATTTCGTTTTAAATTTTGTGATCAATTTTAGTATATTTTCTGACTACGTAGAGGTCTAGTATTTGATAGACTAGTTAAATCCTAATAACATTGCAAATATACAAAATTTCAAACTTCTAGGTGGCCTCGAGGGTCGGGAATAGACGAGAGAAGTAAATTTCCTTTCAAACGAATAAAAATCGGCGCAGCCGTGTCTTTGGTGTAATGGAGTTGCATAAAAAATGTGGACGGAATGGTCGACTGAATTGATTTCTATATTTTCCCTTCAGTTTTTGTTATCAATTTTTAATATACTTCCAGAACACGTTAAAAGTATAAAATTTTGTACACTCGCTCAATCAAGCTAATAACGCAAATGTACAAAATAACAGACTTCTAGATGGCCTCGATGTGTTCTGAAATAAACTATAGAATAGTATAGTATAGATTTTTCCGGAAGAAAAAAATTGATTCAATGGCTCCCGATTCTTGAAAAAGTCCAACGACACCAGTGAATGCAAAGGGGATCTGGTATATTTTCAAATTCAAAAGTCAAACTGGCTTATAGTTGTGGATTGTGATGCACTTATAGTAAAACCAGTCCCAACTACTACCCACCATGATTATCATGGCTACCAGTACCTGGGAGATAATAATAATGATAATAATAATCATCAACAGCATCAGCAAGTTTCCTTATCTGGTGCAAAAAGTTAGGGCTCTGGCACACTTGTCAATTAAAAAAACAAATTACTTTCTACATGTATAGATTTTTGATGTACTTATAGTAAAAGAAGTCACCAACTACTACCCACAATAATTATCATGGTTACCAGTCAGTGCCTGGGCGATAATACTAACAAAATCATCAGTATCAACAAGTTCCATTATCTGGTGCCAAAAGTTGGTCATCTGTTGGCTATCCACTCATCACTTTCTGCCAAGTTCTGAGGTGACGACATGGTGTGTAACATTGGTCCTTAACCTCAGAAATTTATTAAATATTAAAGTAAAAAAAGGAATATTATATGTAATTCTACTGTTCTAAAAGCGTATATCCATAGTTTTCTTAAATACCATTTCTAAGATTTCATCCTTCAGTGTAGCATATACACAGTGTGGCAAATAATTTTTAAGACTCGCGCTAGATAAAAGCCAATAGCAGAGCCAGTTATGAAATTGCGCATGCGTATATATATTCGAAGCCTTATCTAGCGCGTGGCTTTGTTTCAGCCATTTTGGTTAACTTTTTAAAACCATACAGGCGATTTTTGAAAAGTAAAAATTTTTGTTCGTCGGAATTCTGAGATGGAACAGAGATCGGTCATTAAATTTAATGCAAAACTTGGTAGAAGTGCATCGGAAACATATATTTTGATGAAGCAAGTTTATGGTACGTTATGTTTGAGTAAATCAAATGTTTTCATTTGGCACAAACGTTTTTCGGATGGAAGAAATACGCTAGAATATGATAAGCATACTGGACGACCAAGTTCTTCGAAGACACCAGAAAGTATAGAAAAAGTGCGAGAATTTGTTGCAAACAATCGCAGTGCATCCCTGAGAATGATGGCAGAGGTTTTACACATCAACAAAGAAACGATTCGAACCATTCTGCATGAAGATTTGGGTAAAACTAAAGTCTGTGCTAAATTTGTTCCACACACTTTAACGGGCGAGCAGAAATCATTGAGAATTGCACATTGCAGGGACATCATTTCTGCCTATGAAAATTGTTGTGTCTCTACAACTACTCCAGGTCACCGAGATCCACTAAGTTAGAGATGAAACCTTTATTGCTTCATAACACTAATATGACTGAATATTTACAATTTAATGATACATATATATACATAAAAATAATTAACATACAAACAAACAAACACTATGCAAAACCTTATTTGCATATCTCGACAATTTATCTAAACATAACTATTGTTATGCAAAACACCACATCTTCTCACCCCCAATTTGTTACACAATCTTTTAAGTATTCGGGGAGTCTCCGGTTTCTTATTGGTCTACTTGGCCCAGGTGTTTCCTCCAGCCTTTCCGGTGATTCGTTTGGGTCATTCATTTGTTCCCCCCTTCTTTCAGTGTTACACTCCTCCTTCTTCTCCACATCCTCCGATACTTCTTCCTTGACTCTTCTCATCAATTGGTCCTGGTGTCTTTTTGCTGTCACTCCGTTTTCCATAATAACCTCATTGATTTGACATACACTGTCGCCATAATTTATCCATTCAAGACCAATTCCAATCTGGTCAAACGCCTCCCTTCCAATCAGATTTGGGCCCGGACCTTCGATCACAAGCAATTCCATTGTGATACTTCTTTTGTTCACTTTTACGTCGGCCTTTATTTTACCCAGAATGGATAACCTCTGTCTGTTCCATTGCACCAACTTGGTAGAATCCTTCTCTATTCTAGGCCTTTCTGACTTCACCCAAGTTTCTATATACGTCTTCTCAGAAATAATATTTTTCCCTGTTCCTGAGTCAATGAGCATATTCATATCTCGACCGCTAGTCCGTACTTTTACCATATAATTTCGCATGTTACTTGTGTCCTTCACTTGATTTATATTAAAAAGGCCATTAGTTGCCTCTGCCTCCTCATCTATCGAGCAATTATTACGATCGCTCCTCCAGTTCCCGTTCTTACAGACCCTAGATTTATGCCCTAACTTCTGGCATTTAAAACATCTTTTATCTTTAAAGAAACATTGCTCTTCTCTGTGATTTGTGTATCCACAGCGGAAACATTTAAAAATCTTCTCATTCCTCCGTCTCACCTTAACAGCTCTTCCCATTACATTCATTTCTTCCTGAGGTTTTCCATCTTTAATTTCTGCAACGTTCTTTACCGCAGCCTCTTGTGACAATTCCATTTCTTGAGCCACTTTAAATGTTAGCATACTGTTCATTAACAGCATTGATTGTATCTGCCCGTTTAGAATACCGCATACTAGGGCATCACGCAACCTATCTTCCAAATCAGGGAATTCACACTTCTCGGCAATTTTCTTTAGAGCTGTTATAAATTCAGATATTGTTTCATTTGGCATTTGAAGCCTTTTCGTAAATTTAAAACGCTGCACTATTATATTTGGCGTTGGATCAAAGTACTTTTTAATCCTTGCTACCACCTCTTCCCATTCTGTCTCCAATGGATTCTTGGGAGAGGTCAACGTCCGTATTATATTATAAGTTTCTCTTCCACATAGCGAGAAAAATGTTGCCTTCTTTTTAACAACCTTTACTATATCATTCGCTATGCAATAGGATTCAAAGCGCTCTAAATAACTTGAGATTTCATTTCCATTGTTTGGGTTGAACTGTTCAATGTTCATCATTGTTCACTCACTTTTCCTTCGTCGCCAATGTTGTGTCTCTACAACTACTCCAGGTCACCGAGATCCACTAAGTTAGAGATAAAACCTTTATTGCTTCATAACACTAATATGACTGAATATTTACAATTTAATGATACATATATATACATAAAAATAATTAAGAAAACGGCATAAAAATAATTAACATATGTTGGAATAAGCGATCCAAAGATTGGCGTGAAGCCAATGGCGTGGGGGATCCACCAATCAACGGCCGCGGCGGCGCTGCAGTCGACATCTACCTTACTTGCCTTTAAAATGTTGTTACTCTAACATCTTGCTTTAAGTTACTTTGTTTAATAAATAATCCTTATATTCCTTGATTCAATCTCAAACTTCAACAGGTTATGGGCCCAGCACGCTTCCACTGCGGCTAAAAGGATTAACCGCCAGCAGTGAGTAAGCCTTTGTTTTGCTCGAAGTTTAGGCGTCAACCGCCAACCATAACCCTAGTTTCTTTTTGTCGTTGGCCGATTCCAAGACAAAGAAGATGAGCGAAGATTGTCTTTCAAGGATTAAAGTTTTTAATGGTGAAAACTTTTCACTATGGAAATTCCAATTCAGGCTTCTTATGGAACAACAAAAATTACTAGAATTATTGGAAGGCTTAGAAATAAAGCCGAATGTTGTTTCCTCCGACAGTAACTCTGAAAGTTCACTACAGAATTGGAAATCAAAGGACGTTAAGGCAAGGATGTT
Organism: Cordylochernes scorpioides; assembly: GCA_030710605.1. Taxonomy (NCBI): domain Eukaryota; kingdom Metazoa; phylum Arthropoda; class Arachnida; order Pseudoscorpiones; family Chernetidae; genus Cordylochernes; species Cordylochernes scorpioides. The sequence continues at coordinate 80,483,405 of CP092872.1, forward strand.
ATTATCACAGGCAATCGAATTAAAGTTTCTTCAGCCCCTGATGAACTGTACTTCCGCTTCACAAATGTGGCAGAAATTACTTGCTATTCATGAACAAAAATCCGAATTTACTATTGGCCTACTTTGGCAACAATTCTTCGATGCACGATTGACATCGGAAACAATAAGTGATTACATAGCAAAAATTGAAAATATTTCTGCACAAATTTCACAAATGGGCGGAACCATAACGGAAGATCAAAAGGTAGCAAAAATTTTAAATACTTTGCCTTCGAGTATGCGCTACTTTGTTGCAGCGTGGGAATCGTTAGATCCGAAAGCTCAAACTCTTAACAATTTAACTGCAAGACTTTTGATTGAAGAAACAAGGAATCAACAAAGCGGTTCTTCTAAACAAGATGAGGCCTTATTACACAGGCAAGCACGAACTAAGCCTAAAGATACACAACGTTCTTTTCAAGATGCCAAGAAGAACACTAAATGCCACTATTGTCACAAAATTGGACATTGGAGCCGCGAATGTAGAAAAAGATTAGCTAATGAGAAAAATAAATCCAAAAATCTTCATGATTCAAAAGGAAGTTCAAGTGATTATGGACTTATTTTGTGCGATAATCAAGTAGAGCCCAATGATATTTGGTATGCTGACAGCGGTGCAAGCTGCAGCATGACATTTCGACGAGAGTGGTTCAAGACCTACACGCCGTTCACCGGTGATCATCCAATCTACTTGGGAGACAACTCGACACTACTTGCAGAAGGCATGGGAGACATCGAGATTCAAGCCTACGTCGACGGTGGATGGTACAATACGTACATAAGAAATGTGCTCTACTCGCCGCAACTAAAGAAAAATTTGTATAGCCTTTCTACGTCCACAAGAAGAGGATTCAACGTCATTATCAAACATGACAAGCTACAGATCTTCATGGATAATGACCTAAAAGCCGTAGGAGTGCGTCATGACGACCTCTACAGGATGCTCTTCAAGGTTACGTCATCATCACAAGGCTACATCACCAGCGAGAACAAGCTTCAGTTGTGGCACGAGAGACTTGCGCATCTTCCAGTTGCTACACTTCGAGAGATGGCGACCAAAGGATTGGTGGATGGTCTGCAGCCTCAAGATTTAGAGGGAGAATTTTTCTTCTGTGAAGGATGCCAACTTGGAAAAGCCCATAGAAAGTCGTGCTATCCCTCAGATGGCAAAAACTACCAGCTAGGTGAGTTTATTTATGCTGATATTTGTGGCCCAATGCAGACTCAATCATTAAGTAAATATCTGTATTTCTGCTTATTTAAAGATTACTTTAGTGGTTATCGCCATATTTATTTTATTAAAAACAAATCAGATGTGCTAGATATATTCAAAGAATATGCTACTCTAATCTATACTCAAACTGGAAATAAGATAAAAGTTCTTAGGACTGATAATGCGCTAGAATTCAAAAGCGATAATTTTGCAGATTTATGTAAAAGATTTGGGATAATTCACGAGTTCACTGCACCTTATGTGCACGAACAGATAGGACGTATAGAAAGAGACAATCGTACGATTGTAGAAGCAGCCAGGTCCATGCTAAATTCACGAAATCTTCCAGGATATTTTTGGGCTGAGGCATGTAACACAGCAACCTATATTCTAAATAGAAGTGCGACTAAGCAAACCCCTGGAACGACACCTTATGAACTTTTCTTTGGCACAAAGCCTAATGTAGCTAACTATAAAATATTTGGCTGTAATGCTTATATGCATATTCCCAAAGAAAACCGTAAAAAGTGGGATAATAAATCGATAAAACTTATGTTTTTAGGTTATGAGAATACAAGCAAAAATTTTAGATTATGGGATTGGAAAACTAGAAAAATAAGAATTTCTAAAGATGTCACATTCGATGAGAAATCTACTCCACATTCAGATAGAGAATCTACCAAACCGAAGGAGATATTTCAGATTAACAGCGGTCCGGATGAATCACCAGTTGCGACAGCAAACATTCCAGTGCAGGAATTGCCGCCAGTATCCGATATCAGTTCGCATCCAATGATAACACGCTCTAAAGTTTCGAATAGCAAATGTAACTTTGCGCTCGCTGATGAGCCCAGTAGCTATGTGGATGCAATGGCGAGTTCAGATTCAGAAAGATGGAAATTAGCCATGGATGAAGAGATTGATGCATTAAATAAAAATAAAACATGGACTTTAGAACGTTTGGCAGATGGTCATAAACCTATCGGTTGTAAATGGGTTTATAAAATTAAAACGGAGTCCGATGGTACAATTCAACGGTTCAAAGCCAGATTAGTTGCAAAAGGCTATTCTCAAATAAAAAAATGTTGACTATTTCGATACATTTAGCCCAGTAGTCAGGTATGATTCGTTACGCATTCTTTTATCACACGCTGCTTCTGAAAGGATGTTTCTTAAGCAATTCGATGTAAAGACAGCTTTTCTCAATGGCGAATTAGAGGAACTTGTTTATCTTGAACAACCAGAAGGTTACAAGAGAGATGATAATAGCTTCTATAGATTACATAAAAGTCTGTATGGTCTTAAACAATCTTCTAGAAATTGGAATAAGAAATTTACCAATTTTTTGAATAGCCATAATTTCAAAACATCAGACGCCGACCCGTGCATTTTCATTGGAACACACAATGATTCAAATGTTATCTTAGCTCTCTATGTTGATGATGGAATTATTCTATCTAAAGATAAAGAGGCAATAACTATTATAATGGATGAGTTAGAACACGCATTTGAAATTACATCTGGAAGTGTTAACTTTTTTGTTGGGCTACAAATAGAGCAGTCAGAAGATAGGGCAAGTATTTTCATTCACCAGTCATCATATATTGACAAAATTTTGAGTAAATTTAATATGGCTGACTGTATTCCTGCTTCGGTGCCTATGGATCCTTCTGTCATCTTAACAAAGCAGGACTGTCCTACTCCAGAACAAAAGGAAAAGATGCCTAAATTCCCTTTTCGAGAAGCTGTTGGATCCCTTATGTTTACATCATGTGTTTCACGTCCAGATATCACTTATGCAGTTTCACAAGTGAGTAAATTCCTAGAATATCCAGGACCTGCACATTGTACAACAGTGAAGAATATTTTCCGTTATCTGAAAGGCACTCCACACATGGGAATTCTCTTCACTGGACAAGACCAACTTGTTGGCTACTCTGACAGTGATTTTGCTCGTGATGTTGACTCCAGAAAAAGTACGACTGGTTATGCCTTCATGATGAACGGAGGAACTGTTTCTTGGGCAAGCCAACGACAACCAATTATCGCACTTTCAACCACCGAAAGTGAATACATCGCTGCCTGCAGTGCTGCTAAGGAATTGATTTGGATCAGAAGACTTCTACAGGGCATCGGCTGTGATATTACTAAAGAAACTGAACTTTATATCGACAACCAAGCAGCAATAAAACTTGTTGAAAATCCAGTATTCCACAAACGAACGAAACACATTGATGTTCGCTACCACTTCATTAGATCCAAACATGAAGAAGGTGAACTTAAAGTGCATCATGTTTGCAGCTCAGAACAGCTAGCTGATATAATGACTAAACCTCTTCCACGAAACAAATTCCACTACTTAAGAGGTCTACTGAACATTTTGGATCGAGAGGGAGTGTTGGAATAAGCGATCCAAAGATTGGCGTGAAGCCAATGGCGTGGGGGATCCACCAATCAACGGCCGCGGCGGCGCTGCAGTCGACATCTACCTTACTTGCCTTTAAAATGTTGTTACTCTAACATCTTGCTTTAAGTTACTTTGTTTAATAAATAATCCTTATATTCCTTGATTCAATCTCAAACTTCAACAACATACAAACAAACAAACACTATGCAAAACCTTATTTGCATATCTCGACAATTTATCTAAACATAACTATTGTTATGCAAAACACCACAAAAATGATTCAAACTTCCTGAAATCAATTGTTACGGGTGATGAAACATGGTGTTTTCAGTATGACCCAAAGTCAAAGCGCCAAAGTGCCGAATGGAAGTCAAAAAACTCTCCACAAGCCAAAAAAACGCGAAAAGTGCCATCAAAAATCAAAACAATGCTGATTACCTTTTTCGATAGTAGAGGTATTATCCACAAAGAATTTGTTCCCGCTGGACAAACCATTACTGGAGAGTATTATTTAAACTTTTGAAACGTTTGATTGCCAGAATTCGTCGCATTCGTCCAGAATATCGCGATGATGACAGTTGGTGTTTGCTGCATGATAATGCACCGAGTCACTCCTCACTCATTGTTCGTCGCTTTTTGGCCAAAAATAACATCTGTGTGTTGAATCATCCTCCGTACTCGCCTGATTTAGCACCATGTGACTTTCATTTATTCCCAAAAATAAAATTGAAGTTAAAAGGTTGTTTTTTTTTTTATGATATCCGGACCATCCAGACAGCTGCGACGAGCACTTTGGAGGCTATTCCTCAAAGTGGCCTGCAAAAGGTATTTAATTCCTTATTAAATCGTTTTAACATATGAATTGAATCCGGAGGGGTTTATTTTGAATAAAAAAATAGTAGAAATTGAATTAGCTTGTTTCTGTTTTATTTTACAAACCCATTCTTATAAATTATTTGCCACACTGTGTATTAGCAGAATGATCCAATACAGCAGGGGTCGGCAAACTTTTGAGTCGGAAGAGTCAAAAACGACAATTTACAAAATTTCAAAGACTTTAAAGAGCCACACATTTTTTTCTTGCCAACAATAAATAGTATTCGTATGAATAAAAACGTTATGCGAGTATTACACGCAGCTTCACATACAAAAAGCCGCATGTGGCTAACGACCCTCAGGTTGCCTGCAATACAGTATTAGAGCTCTAAAGAAGCATTCTGGTTGATTAAATTGGCGAAACCTCTAGGAGAGTTCACCACTGATGAGCCAAGCCCTCTCAATAATTTTTCATCTCAGTATAACCAGTAGAAGTTTGATTTATGTGTGAAATAAAAATTCGCGTCTTAATGTTTTCATTTTCAATATTCTGACCACTCACATGAGTACATGAGCATTTTTAAATAGCAGAACGCAATCTATTGGAAAAATTACCAACTAAACGTTGATTTAGGTTTATTCCATAATATTTGTCCAATTCATTTCTTGATAAATCAAGAAACTAAACTACGTACGCGTTGGAATTCGCCGCTAGGAGGCTGATCCGACCGGCTGCGTGTTGCCTTAGTTCCGGTAAATATTTGTTTTGAAAATTGTTTATATCTTAGCTATTATATATTGACCTAAAAATATTTTCTTCTTGCTTTTTGATTTCTCAAATTCGATCTTCTAAATAATACTATATATATTTATTGAAAAGTAAAATAAAGTTAACGGTGAAACAAAATGAGATTAATTGCAAAAATTGCATATTTGATGATTGTTTTATACATGGTGATTTGCATAACAAGGCCAATAGAGCTTACGGTAAAATTTGCCGATTTTAAGACTAAACTCAATAAGATGAAATATTACAGGGATAGAGATGGTGTAACTTTGAAGCACTGTTCGATGGCTTACTGGCTGAAAGTGATCACGGCCTTATTGATAATTGGATGTATAGAACTAAATCCAGGGCCGAAAAGACAGGCCACATTGACAAATATACATCACTCAACTCCAGACCAGGCCACTTTGACAAATATACCTCACTCAACTCCAGACCAGGCACCAATGGACGATTTAAAGCTACTGATAATTAACCTTTCGTCTGAAGTGAACAGATTGGGAGAGAAAATGGATGCAAGGTTGCTTAATATTGAGCAGAAGATGGAGGTTTGGGAGCGAAGAATGACGGGAATTGAAACATCTATGGCCTCGTGCACAGATGCACTGGCGACTAACACGAGGTTAATTTCGCACAATACCCTAAAAATAAGGAATCTGGAAGAACGCGCGGAGGCTTTGGAGAGACGAGCCCGAGAAAACAACTTAATAATATATGGCATTGAGTCAGCAGAGACTGACAGTCGGGAACTGCTGCTACAAAAGGTCAAGAAGTTAATGGGGGAAGATATGCAGATTACCGATGATGTGGTAATTGCCGAATGTCATCCCTGGGCAGGGGACCAAAGGCGCCTATTCTGATCGAGGTTCCTGATCACGAGTCCAGAATAAGTCTCCTAAAGAACTCATTCAAACTTCGAATGCTCAATATTTTTATGAGCAGGGATTACAGCCCCCAGATTAGAGAGCAGAGAAAAATCTTGATAGAAAAGAGAAAGGAACTTTACAAGAAGGGTATAGGATCGAAGTTGAGGGATAATAAACTTCTCCTAAACGGCATCAACTACATGGTAGTGGAGGGACAGGTGGTGAATGCCAAAGGAGAACTAATATAGCTAGAGGCACACCAGCGGATCTCTGTAAATAGATGTAAATACTCAGGTAATAAAATACATACAAATGAAGATGTACAATCTAGAAACAAATCTCAACTCACAGAAACTCCTCATACTTCACATAGCAAGACTCATACTATTAAAGAAAGTCAACTTAAGGGCACAAATCTGAAACATAATAAAATTAAGATCAAAAAAATAAAACCAATGGTTGACATAGCTAAAAACGAAAGATTCATGTATTGGAATATAAACGGCTTTTTTAGGATAAATTATCTCTTTCCACTGTTCGAATATTTGAAACAATTTGAGATGTTCGCGCTTACAGAAACTTGGTGCCAATTCAATATCGACTTGAACCTGGCGAACTTCGGAATGTACCAATCACCTGCTGTAAAGTCATCAGATAAAGGGAGAGGCTCCGGAGGTATAATTCTCGGCATAAATAAACAACTACAGCCCCAAATTGACAATGTTGAAATCGAAACCTCTTGGATTGCAGTCACACTCAATCCAAGTTTAGACAATGACTCACCAGCGATCTGCGTAATATTCGTATATCTACCCCCAAACGATACGCATGCTATAAAACTTGGACGACTATTTCATTTGATGGAAAATAAGATATATAACGGGTTTGAAATAATACTGGTCGGCGACCTGAATGTCCGTATTGGCAATCTGGGGGGTTACCATAATTTGATAGATACTTCAAACCTTTTTTCAACCACCCGAAATTCCTGTGACCTAACAAAATCTGCCAAAGCGGAAATATTTATTGACTTTCTTGATAAAAATCACTTAACTATAATAAATGGTAGATCCATTAATGATAAAAGTGGTAAATTTACATTCATCTCCGGAAGAGGCTCTTCTGTGTTAGATCTGGCGATTGTCTCACCTGCGGTGCTTGAACACATAGCAGATTTTGAAATTGGTTGTATGCCATATTCGGATCACTTACCAATAATTTTAAAGTTTATCGGCCCTAATAATAAAACTGAAAATTGTTACATGGAGCCTAAGGCCAAAATTAAATTTTCCTGGTCAGTAGATAAAATCCCAACATATATAGAAACTTTAAAAGAATTAACTCCCGAACATCCAGCGGACTCCACAATTGATACTCAGGCTGAGGATTTTACTGGTTTAATTCAAACAGCAATGTTACGCTCGGGGACGCGGATGGAGGCAAAAACAAAAAATATAAAATCTAAGCCATGGTTCGACAAAGACTGTTATTTGGCTAAAAAGGAAATGAAACAAAATCTAAAATTATACGTAAAACATAATATCTCGGCCGATAAAATTGCATACTTGTCGAGTAAGAAGAAATATTCAGCTATCCTAAAGCTCAAAAAAAGGGAATATACTGACAAAATTCAAGTTATCCTCAGTAATGTAAAAGATCCTTCCCAATTTTGGAAGACTATTAATTCACTTAAATATAGGAATAACCTACAAGGTGAAATTTCTATTGTAGACTGGCAAGTCTTCTACCGGGAGTTACTTGGTTCAAATTTAACAAAAGTTGTACAGTTACCACTTGAGATATTGGACATTGACCCCGAATTAGATTGTGAAATATCTCTAACTGAGGTCACCAAGGAAATTTCCAAATTGGGTAAAAATAAGGCTACAGGACTTGATGAGATTCCTAACGAAGCGATTAAATATTTGTTAGAAGAACATACAATTTATCTTAGGAACTTATTTAATAAAATCTTAGGGACATCCCAAGTTCCTCAACAATGGACAAAAACGATAATCCACCCCATATTTAAAAATGGAGATCCGGACAACCCGTCAAATTACAGAGGAATATCCCTGATTTCTAACCTATCGAAATTATTTACATCTATCTTGAAGACAAGATTGAATGATTGGATGGAGAGAAAGTCAATTTTGGCAGAAAATCAGGCTGGTTTTAGAAAAGGCTACTCTTGTCAGGACCACATTTTCACGCTCGTATCATTAATTCAAATGACCCTTAGCCGTAGAAGGGGAAAGTTATATGCCTTCTTCATTGACCTAAGGAAGGCCTTTGATACCGTGCCGCACCATCTACTTTGGAAAAAATTAGCATTAAATGGTCTGAGTTGCCGATTTATTAAACTAATTAAGAACTATTATACCCAAATGACGGCAACAGTCAGATGGCGGGGTTCCTTCACGGAGGCTATCAAAATACAAGCGGGAGTATTGCAGGGGGAGCCGTTGTCACCTTATTTATTCATTCTCTTCCTAAACGATCTGGTACACCTGTTCGATGAATCAGAATTGCCAGGCATAAATCTTGAGAATTATGGAACTATACACCTTTTACTGTATGCAGACGACATAGTGATCTTAGGAGAATCGAAAATAAATTTGCAATTGAAGATTAACTTACTTAAAAAGTACTTAGAAGAGAACTGCCTAACGTTAAACCAAAATAAATCTAAAATAATGGTGTTTAGAAACGGTGGAAGAACAGCTCGTTCCGAGACATGGTTTTGGGGTCAGCAACCCCTGACAATAGTAGCTAAGTATACATATCTGGGTTACCCTCTGACTACAAAAATCTCGACCCAATATGCTTCCCAATACTTTAGAAACAAAGCACTGAATGCAATTAATGCACTTTGGAGAATCCTTACAAAGGCGCGAATAAAGTCCTTTACCTCAGTGATGAAACTTCTTGACACTATTGTTCTTCCTACTTTACTATATGCGGCACCAATGTGGGCAATCAACCAGCTGAAGACAGTCAATAATACCCAAGATACATTTCTTCGTCGTCTCTTAGACTTACCAAACTTCACACCAGGATATGTCGTCAGAAGAGAATGTGGAAGAATATCAACTGAACTTAATGCTGTAAAACTCACATTAAAGTTTTGGGTCAGGATTTTAAAAATGGAGACGAGCAGATTACCACATGCTTGCTTAAATTATCTCTGGAAAGTCACCGCGAAAAAGGAAATAGAAAACAGCTTTACTCAAAATTTAATAAAAATTCTAGACTCCAAGGGATATTCCTTTCTGAAGGGCTGCGAAGACTACTTAGCCATACAGAAAGAATTGCCAGGCATAATTAGAACTACCACAGACCAACTAATTCAAAACGATCAGATGAAAATCACTGATTCAACCCACTTTGCTCACTACAAATTTTTGAGTGAATCATTCATGACAGAGGAGTACCTACGATTAAATATCTCGCTTCCCAACAAAAGACTAGTTGCACAACATAGAGTTTTATGGCAATTTTTCAGGGAAGAAAGAAAAGACTTCTGGAAAGAAAATGGCCGGAACTGTTTACTTTGTAAGGATCTCATGGATGATAATTTGGTTCACTATTTCTTCCAATGCCCTCTCTTAACAGAAAAACGTACTGAAACTTTCCCAAGCCCTACCTCTGGTCAATTTAGATACCATAGCATATGTCAACTTCTCTCTTCAGATCTGAATGATAAATTACTGATTGATAAATACTTTAAGTTCTGTACTGAAGCTGGGCGCATGAGAAAGAATGCAGGGCAAAGGATACTGGAGGATGATCCATCTGTAAATAGGTAACAAACCTTATTTTTGTTGTAAATGTTTCCTCTTCCCTCTCCTCTTGTTGACGTGTAAATACGGCGAATCCTGTATGGGGCGGAATGCCCTAAATAAAGGCTTTTGTTGTTGTTGTTGTTGTAACTACGTGCGCGTTTCGGATTGTTGGCCCTAGTTAGAATAGTGCAGGTTGTACCTCAACTATCAAAAAGGCTAGTGTTAGAAGCTTCCCAAGAAATCAAGAAATGGGTAGTTAAGACCAAATTTGCATAAGTACGCTGAACATGCGAAAAACAAGTATTTTTTAAAAGGAGAAAAAGTTAAGGTAGGGATATTTAAAATAAGATAGACATATTCTCACCCCGCTTACATGAGAATTTTTATTGAATATAAACGTTTTATTTTCATTTTTGACATTTCTTTGTGTTCATTATCACAAGATTGCGAATTTAGAAAATTAATAAAAAGCATAAGACGCCGTAACTCTTTTTATTCGCTTGGTTAAAGGAAGCTTTCGGGTAAGCCCTTCTTCAGTTAACTAAACCTAGTTTAAGTTTAAAAAAAAAATGGGGAGGGGGGGGTGCTGTGGTGCAAGCTGTACCCCACCCAACGACCAAAAAACTGGTCATTCAGGCATCCTGAAAAATCATTAAACGGGTAGTTTAGGCCAGAATTTGCGTGAGAATGTGAAACAATGTGAAAAAAATAGTACAAATCTGATATTGTACTGGGATAAGGTGCATAAATTATGAAAAAAAAGGCATCTCCTTATCGTGAAACTGAAAATTGCTGATGGCTAAACCTAGTTTGTTTGTGTGTTGATGTCCAGATGAGACTGAGGAAGATGGGAAGAAGGTTGGAGTCAGTTTCTACGTTCTCATCTTCCTGGGATACTTCCTGACTATACTTACCTTTCCCATCACTCTCTTCTTCTGCTACAAGGTTTGTTTGTTTAGTAATCCTATGAACATACGTTTATAATGTATGCAGAGAGAGAGAGGTGCATATATATAATATCATTTCTGTAAGGCACATGTAGAGATAATATATTCGATAAATATAATAAGTATATTAACAAAACTATTAATTACCTATTTTATCAATAGACGGCAATTTATAGTTTTACTTATCCTCACCTGTGCAGTAGCTTTATAAAAAAAACAATGTGTAACACCAGAGATGCTTTTTACGCTCCAGGAGCCCGGGTTACCTCTATTTTCTCTCTCCAGATGCAACTTCCTCCAATCTCCACAGGCGCAGAGATAACCTAATGGAGATCTTATCATCTAGATTATCACTATCTAGAGAAATATATCTTCAATGTTGTTTCTCCCACCTGCCGTAACGGTGGTGTTTACATCACAACAATGTCAGGTAACAGACTGAATACTCCCATACAATAACCGTTATTAATATGATATATAGTAAGGGGGTCGGTGGAAGGCTGGTTAAACTGTTTGGTTTTCGACCACTACGGCTCGGGTTCGATTCCCGCATTGGACACTTTTCTCTGTTAAAAAAAAAAAATGCTCCAATGGCCCCCGATTCTTGCAAAAGTCTAACCCCACCAGCGAGTACAAGTAACCAAACGGGGCTCTGGCACATTTGTAAGTGCAAAGTCGAACTGCTTTTCACATGTGTAGACATGTGGTGTACTTACAGTAAAAGCAGTCGCTAACTACCCACAATTATCATGGCTTTGAGATAAGAAAGAAGAAGATATATAATAAGACATATATATGATATATTTATAGTTTGTGTCCCGAATTCTACAACGAAAAAGATTCTTAAAATGTAAACGTTATTTACATTTAATAATAATATTATCGCCGCTAAATTAAAATGATATTTTGTTATGGTCAAAATAAATGGACGCAAAATTAAAGCATTGGTGGATTCAGGAGCAGACTTTTCTGTTATTTCGGATAAATTTCGACGCGAACTAAAGACATCTCTCTTCAAAGAACCAGGTCCCATTCTTAAAGCCGCAAACAAAAATTTAATAGAGACCCTAAGAAAATGTGTCCTGAACATAGAAGTTAATGGTCTGAAGATATCCTTTGAATTCGTTGTTATATGATGGAATGCAGCCATGACATCATATTCGGATGGGACTTCTTCAAGGCCACCGAAGCCGTCATTGATTGTGGCAGAAATGAACTCCATCTCGGGGAAACCTCCGTCCTGGAATCTCGAGAGGAGGAAAACCAGAGATTGTTTGCTTCCGACGACTTTGTCATCCCGCCTAAATCAATAAAGAAGATCAGCGTGATAATCGAAGAAATATGCGGTGTTAGAGATGTTTTAGTTCAACTTCTAAGTACTTATTATTAAGTTTGTTGAAAATAAGGAAAGACAAACTTCAGAATGACACGGCAATTTATTTAAGGTAAAAACAAAATCAACACACATTTAGAGAGAGATATTTATAACCCAGGTTCCTGGAGCGTAGAACGCCAACTACCTGGGTAGATTTATGAATATAAGATATAAGCAATGAGGGAAGTTTCCAGAGTAGCAAAATATAAATAATATAAATATTAAAATTAATAATTGTATATAAAATACTAGCGGACGTACCCGGCTTCGCCCGGGGTTTTACCCGAGTAAAGGTTTGTCTAGCGAACATTTGTTAAAACAATTCTCTAAAAACTTATAAAAAAAAAGATATATTTTGATAATTTGAAACTCGTAAATTTGAATCTCTCGATAAAGTGAACATTTTTTCCCGGTCCCTGTGTGTCGTGTCATCCTGAATTTTGTCTTTCCTAATTTTCTACATTAGAAAATCAGTTTTATCTAGTGAACATTTTTTCCTGGTCCCTTGAAAAATACTCGATAAGTTGAATAAAATCAATATTAATTGGTTCCCTCGGTAATTGGAATTTAAAGGAATAGTATCTTCGCCTTGGAATTGTATCATTATTCTTGTCTCAAATAAATTGCCGTGTCATCCTGAGATAATCTTACTTTTAATAAATAATATTTAAGATAACAAACTTAGTGATAAGAAAACTTGTTATCATCGTCACAATGGGGGCGCTGCTTGCGAGTTATATCTACAAATCTGCAAATAACTCTAAGGATATTCAAGATATTCAGGAAATTATTTTTCAAAAACCTTCTCGGTGATATACCTAATAATATCCCAAAATTTCACGGCGATTGGATGTATGGTTTTTGAATCTATAGAGTACAGACAGACAGACATTCAATTTTATATATATATATATTTACTCTTCATTGTTGGCTTTTTATCTTACATTCATTCTTCATTGTTGGCTTTTTATATTACATTTACTATTCATTGTTGGCTTTTTATCTTACATTCACTCTTCATTGTTGGCTTTTTATCTCACATTCATTCACCATTGTTGGCTTTTTATATTACATTCACTCTTAATTGTTGGCTTTTTATCTTACATTCATTCTTCATTGTTGGCTTTTTATATTACATTTACTCTTCATTGTTGGCTTTTTATCTTACATTCACTCTTCATTGTTGGCTTTTTATATTATATTTTTAGATTGAGATTATTAGCTAGTATGTAAAAAAATTAACTCTGTTGAAATTTAATTTTGTATTTATATATAAATAAAATTAACTCTGTTGATTTTTTTTTTGTATTTAATCGATAACAGCGAAGTTACGCATGTTAATATTAGGAAATATATTTTGATGTTAAGCAAAACCTGCTCCATCTCGTTTTACATAAATGTTGAAAATTTGGTTGAAATTGATGCATTGTAACGAAAGTTTTTAGTGAACAACACTTATGAAATTTGCATTTTATTAATATAGATAATAAATACTTTGCTACTCAATAAAACCTACATGGGAAAAGACACTTTGGCTAGCGGATATCTCTAAACAAAGGACAGTTTTGGTTGACAAAATTCACGCACACACACACAAACCTTTATTAAGACACACAGGTCTTACAGAGGATTCTCCTTGGGGTTACAAGACGGAGAAACCTATGAAAGTGGGAAATATACAAAGGGGTAAAAATGGAGAAAGATTATATACACATGATAAATGTATACAGATTATTATTTGAATGATCCTATGGAAAATAAGAATACGGATTTGGAAGAAAAAAAAAAGAAATTTTTTTTGGAAATATGGATGGAAGAAGTGGAGAGCGAAAAGAGGAAAAAACAGGTATTTACATATGGGACATACATATAATGGAACAAGTCAATTGGTTGACAAAATTACCATTTTTGATAATAAGTAGCTCTCCTGTATGAGGATATCTCACCCTAAGGGACACTTTGGCTCATCAAAGTGTTGGTTTTTACAGGGGGATTCTACTGTAGCAAGAGAGAGGTGTCATGGTTGGTGGTGGAGTGAATAAATCGTCGATTTACGACAGCCACGAACCAAGCACTATTTTTTTAAATTGCTTTAATAGCCCTAGATTCTTACAAAAGTCCAGCCCCACCAATCAAAAAGGGCTCAGGCAGGCTTGTAAGTGCTAAAGTCGAGCTACTATATGTATAGATATGCTGTGCACTTACAGTAAAAGCAGTCGCTAACTACCTAACATGATTATCATGGTCTATGGTTCAAATTCACATAAATAGGTACCGCTCAGCAATAGCAACCTAGTTCATGATAATTGAACAATGAATAATATGTGAAGGTTATTCACATATTAAACAATTTTTAACACGGGATTCAATTCCGGTTCATGACTGTCGGGAATCGAGCGTGTTACCCTCTCATCCACCGACTTTTTATTTCATGGTCTATACCATGTGTACTTAGATAATGTGCAAAAAATAAAACGTATGGAGTGGTATTCATGCTACAGGAAAACTTCTCTTAATTAAACACCAACAGAAACTCGCATATTTTTGACTCCTGATTAATTAAACATTTATATTCGTAATTTAAGATCAAATAATGAATGGTATTCAAATTATAAAAGATATTTTTCACAATAAATATTTTTTATTTGTGTGTGAAATGCAAATTTTAAAGCGAATATATCGCTCTTTTATATAAATCTTAAATAATTTAGTAAGGAAATATACAATTGTGTTTCTTTAATATAAGCTTACAGAAGATCGAGTTTCGTTTGAAGGCTTGCATTTAATTTTTTTTAAATGCTCTCATTCTAAAAAAAAAAACTTGCGTGATTTTAAACCTTTGTATTATCTTTATATAAAAGAGCGTACCTGGATCTGTAAAGAAAAAAAAAAACTTTTTATCAAAATCTTTCGAGAGATTGCTCCCTCTTTATCAATTTATTGTACAGTATATATTGATAAAGAGGGAGGAATCTCTCAAAATATTTTGCGAAAACAATTGGTTTTTTTTTTTCTTTACAGATCCAGGTACGCCATTTTATGTAAACTTAATTGATGGATCGCCTTTTGACTCAAACTTTGTATTATCGTTATTAATACTTTGTTATATCGAATTCAGAAACATTCTAGGTTGCCACATGCACTTGCTAAGTTGACAGGATACAGGTGGTGAAGGAGTTCGAACGTGCTGTCATCTTCAGGCTTGGGCACTTGCGACAAGGTGGCGCCCGCGGTCCTGGTGAGTAGAACTGTATCTGAAGAAACCATTTTTCACATCGATGATAATTCCAGGCTTATTCTTCGTCCTTCCCTTCACCGACAGGTTCCTCAAAGTTGACTTGAGAACTGTATCCACCAGAATCTCATCACAAACGGTAAGGATTTTGGTGACACATCACTAACATTTTGAGTTGTCTTCTCAGCATTTTGAGTAGACTTTTCAGCATTTTGAGTAGTCTTCTTACCATTTTGAGTAGTCTTCTCAGCATTGTGAATAGACTTATCAGCATTTTGAGTAGTTTTCTCAGCATTTTGAGTAGTTTTCTCAGCATTTTGAGTAGTCTTCTCAGCATTTTGGGTGCACATTGGATTTGTTATGAAGGATCGATTTGCAAAATATATCTTTCCTGCCCTATATGTAGTAAGATTTGTATTATGGGGTATCAATGATGTTACAATCAGGCTGTATGTGATTTGAAAAAACTTTGGATCATTCCCTTCACTGGTCATTTAAGTGCAAATTATGGTTCAAGGATCATGACATAAGTTCGTCTAACAGATTTTGATAAGAGATAGCGTGACAGCTCCTGGCTGTAATATTTTTTGTGACAAATTGTGACGAAGGATGATAATGTGAAAAATAGTGATCAAAGATGGTTATGTGATAAATATTTATCAAAGATGGCTCTGTGACAGATACTGACTTAATATAGTTATGTGACAGACCAAAGATGGCTATGTGAAAATACTGGCCAAATATCGCTACGTGACAATTCCTGACTAAATATGCTTTCTGAAAGATTCCGACCGAAGATGCCTATGTGATAATTCCTGAATAAATATGGCTATGATACAGATACTGACCAAAGATGTATATGCGACAATTCTAGACTAAAATGGCTATGTGACAGACACTGACCAAAGATGACCATGTGACAGATACTGACCAAGGACAGTGTGACGGTGGTGGTGGACGCTGTAGTGTTCTACCGGGTGTTTGACGCCTGTAGTTATGTCATCAAGGTGAACCACCCCAAGTTGTCCACCATACAGCTCGCCGCCACCACAGTTCGCACAGAGCTTGGAGCCAAGACCCTCTCAGAGATCCTGACAGAGCAATCGGCCATCGGTTCCAACATCACAGTGAGTGTCCCGAGACCAACCTCCTGCTGAAGACTTTGTTGACATGTGATCCAGGAAATTATGAATTCCATCACGGCACCCTGGGGTATCACTGTGGAGAGGGTTGAAATGTAAGCACTCTTCTCAACAACAACAAAAAGCCTTTATTTAGGGTCACTGACCCTATACAGGATTCACCAGAGGTATGCATAAGAACAAAGCAGTGAGACAAAGGAAACAAGTACTCTTCTCTCTTCAAAATTTTACCATCAATTCAATATTTCATGCTCAAAAAATCATTCGTATTAAGGACAAAGACAATACCTAACTGTCAAAAAATCAAATCCATTGAGTGTAATGTTTTTTAAACAAGATTAAGAGAGCAATCTCTTTTTAAAATGTTAAAAACGCATTCATCAAGCAGATGTGTAAGAAAGTATTAAGAGAGAGAGAGACAAACTTACAGAGTGTTGACGTAAGGGGTAGATAACAGAAGCTGAAAAGATAAGACTTAAAAGATGGTCGCCTCATGTAAGTTGTTTACATTGGTCATATCCCCCTGTTCCTTTCCTCCTCCTCAATGCCTTCCTCTACTGATGGTAGGCCACATGGTCTCTCCATATCTCCCTCCTTCAATGCCTTCCTCTACAGAGGGTAAGCCACATGGTCTCTCCATATCTCCCTCCTTCAATGCCTTCCTATACTGAGGGTGGGCCACATGGTCTCTCTATATCTCCCTCCTTCAATGTCTTCCTCTACTGAGGGTGGGCCACATGGTCTCTCCATATCTCCCTCCTTCAATGTCTTCCTCTACTGAGGGTGGGCCACATGGTCTCTCCATATCTCCCTCCTTCAATGCCTTCCTCTACTGAGGGTGGGCCACATGGTCTCTCCATATCTCCCTCCTTCAATGCCTGCCTCTACTGATGGTAGGCCACATGGTCTCTCCATATCTCCCTCCTTCAATGCCTTCCTCTACTGAGGGTAAGCCACATGGTCTCTCCATATCTCCCTCCTTCAATGCCTTCCTCTACTGAGGGTGGGCCACATGGTCTCTCCATATCTCCCTCCTTCAGTACCTTCCTCTACTGAGGGTAAGCCACATGGTCTTTCCATACATCCCGGTCCTCCGCCATCCTCTTCATCTCCTCGTAGATGTGTCATCCAGTCCATTGTCTTGTTCCTTTAGAGGCAGAAAAACACTGGCAGTTCCTCGGTGACACAAACTATTCCCGACACAAAGTGTGCGGTTATCAGTCAGAAGGTGAGATACCTCGCTGTATCTTCCACTCTGAGGACGTGGTGTGTTCCAGCAAGGATGTCTTGATGCCCAAGCAACTCCAGCGGTCCATGGCCTCGGTGGCCGAAGCCTCTCGCGAAGCACGAGCGAAGGTACCGTCCATCTTAGCCTATCCTCGAAATAATCCGCCATCCCAGGGAAATAGGGAGAGAATAGGTCAAATCTGAAATACAGCCTCTGATTGTCCGGAGCATGAGGGGTAAATAAGCAATATGATTTGTACCAAATTCTTTAGATCCTCCCGACGTATCATAGTAAACCATTGATAAGACCTAGACATTTTCTGATATCATTTCACTTTGACTCATCTTCTCTGGTTTAATGGGCCAGATAACTAGCGCTATCAAGGGTGATAAAGTGTTACAGTACAGTATAACATACTTCTTGAGAGAGGACATTTCTATACAAAGGACAATTGCCGATATTTTCGTTTTTACCGATTAGCAACTCTCCAGTAAGAGGACACTTCTCCCTAAAGGACACTTTGACTCTGAAACTAGGTGATGTCCTTTACAGAGAAGTTGGTTCTACTATAGCAACTCTCCTGAAAGAGGACATCTCCCTAAAGGACACTTTGGATCTGAAACTAGGTGATGTCCTTTACAGAGAAGTTGGTTCTACTATAGCAACTCCCCTGAAAGAGGACACCTCTCCCTAAAGGACACTTTGGATCTGCAACTAGGTGATGTCCTTTACAGAGAAGTTGGTTCTACTATAGCAACTCCCCTGAAAGAGGAAATCTTCCTAAAGGACACTTTGGATCTGCAACTAGGTGATGTCCTTTACAGAGAAGTTGGTTCTACTATAGCAACTCCCCTGTAAAAGGACATCTCCCTAAAGGACACTATGACTCTGAAACTAGGTGATGTCCTTTACAGAGAAGTTTGTTCTACTATAGCAACTCCCTTGAAAGAGGACATCTCCCTAAAAGACACTTTGACTCTGAAACTAGGTGATGTCCTTTACAGAGAAGTTGGTTCTACTATAGCAACTCCCCTGAAAGAGGACATCTCCCTAAAGGACACTTTGGATCTGCAACTAGGTGATGTCCTTTACAGAGAAGTTTGTTCTACTATAGCAACTCCCCTGAAAGAGGACATCTCCCTAAAGGACACTTTGACTCTGAAACTAGGTGATGTCCTTTACAGAGAAGTTGGTTCTACTATAGCAACTCCCCTGAAAGAGGACATCTCCCTAAAGGACACTTTGGATCTGCAACTAGGTGATGTCCTTTACAGAGAAGTTGGTTCTACTATAGCAACTCCCCTGAAAGAGGACATCTCCCTAAAGGACACTTTGACTCTGAAACTAGGTGATGTCCTTTAAAGAGAAGTTGGTTCTACTATAGCAACTCCCCTGTAAGAGGACACCTCTCCCTAAAGGACACTTTGACTCTGCAACTAGGTGATGTCCTTTACAGAGAAGTTGGTTCTACTATAGCAACTCCCCTGTAAGAGGACATCTCTCCCTAACGGACACTTTGGCTCTGAAACTAGGTGATATCCTTTACAGAAAGGTTGGTTATACTGCATTTAATTATAAATAAGAACCTCAAGGCAACAAGCAAAACAGTCGAATCTTGTTATTATAACAACATCACTCAGGACCCAGATATTTTATTGCGTTATAACGACAGTTATAACATAGGAAAACCTAGGGCTTAAATGGAATTATGGGGTCATAGCCAATTTGCTGCTATAAAGAAGCCTGTTATAGTGGGATTACACTGTAATTTAGTGATGTAACAATGTCATTCCAGAAACAGTAATATGAATTGCTTTTTTTAGCTTGTGGTTTATAATTATCTTGTGATTTACCCCTGTCAAGATGTTTACAGTAGAATTGAGTATTCTTTTGACTCCCAGCAACAATTGTTTCAAGTGATCTGCCTTATATTTATTCATTTCGTAAATCTTTTAGCATAAAGAATAAACAAGACTAGATTTTGGGCTTTGTGCTCTTCTTTATTAAATGACTCATATATAGTAGAACTACCTCTCTGTAAAGGACAACACCTAGTTGCAGAGCCAAAGTGTCCTTTAGGGAGAGGTGTCCTCTTACCAGAGAGTTGCTATAGTAGAACTACCTCTCTGTAAAAGACAACACCTAGTTGCAGAGCCAAAGTGTCCTTTAGGGAGAGGTGTCCTCTTACCAGAGAGTTTATACAGTAGAACTACCTCTCTGTAAAAGAAAACATCTAGTTGCAGAGCCAAAGTGTCCTTTAGGGAGAGATGTCTTCTTACCAGAGAGTTTATACAGTAGAACTACCTCTCTGTAAAGGACAACACCTAGTTACAGAGCCAGAGTGTCCATTAGGGAGAGATTTCCTCTTACCAGAGAGTTTATACAGTAGAACTACCTCTCTGTAAAGGACAACACCTAGTTACAGAGCCAGAGTGTCCATTAGGGAGAGATGTCCTCTTACCAGAGAGTTTCTATAGTAGAACTACCTCTCTGTAAAGGACAACACCTAGTTACAGAGCCAGTGTGTCCTTTATGGGGAAGATGTCCTCTTACCAGAGAGTTTATACAGTAGAACTACCTCTCTGTAAAGGACAACACCTAGTTACAGAGCCAGAGTGTCCATTAGGGAGAGGTGTCCTCTTACCAGAGAGTTTATACAGTAGAACTACCTCTCTGTAAAGGACAACATCTAGTTGCAGAGCTAAAGTGTCTTATAGGGAGATGTGTCCTCTTAAAAAGATGTGTCCTCTTACCGGAGAGCAACTAATTAGTAAAAATGGTATTTTTGATGATGAAATCTGTCATAGTAGAAATGTTTCCTCTCATGGAAGTTCTACTGTATTTTATTGTTTATTGTATTTAACCTAAAAAATAAAACATGTGTTGTTTAGACCTTGCTAAAGTGACATTTGTGTAAAACTATACACGGTCAAAACAGCCTTATATCGGTAAATATAAAGAATGACATGTTGTGTCTACAGATACTAAAAGGTTGTCCCAAAAATTCGTAAATACTTGCAAAAAAATTGAAATACCAATATTATTTTCCATAATATTATTCACCGTTATGTATAATGTCTTTGTATTATGTATAAAGTAATTGTATTATATATTGTTATGTATATTCGCCGAAATAAGAAAAACACGAACTTTTGGGAAAATCTTATAAAAATACGTGTAAAAACAATTAAAGCAACCCCAACACTTCTAGATTTTCACCAGTTCAATACCATTGGATTGTTGTTGTTGTTGTCGTGTCCAAAGAAGAGTCTCAGATGTCTCCATGCATCTCCATCACAGCAGCAGCAATATCCACTATCTTACGTGTGTAAAGCTGCTGCTCTGGGTCTAAGTCAATTTTCTGCAAGGCTGCGGCCATTGCTGGGCATGAGAATATGTGAGTAGGTGTTAGTTCCACACCAGGACAGTTGTTGCATGCTTTATAGGTTCTTGTGCCATCTGGATGTATTGCCATTCCTTTATAGTGTTTTGTTCTAAGTCTTGTTAAATTGTTGAATTACAATGCAATTAAGCACCTTCTACAGTAGAACCAACCTCTCTATAAAGGACACTTATTTTCACATAAAGTGTCCTTTAGGGATAAGTGTCCTCTTATTGAATTTGTTTTACTACACGTTATCTTATTTATTTTGTTACTATAAGGGAGAGGTATATAAGATTTTTACTTAGCTTGAGGAAATGGTAAGGTACAATTTGAATTCTAGATAAGAAACATAAGATAACAACATCAAATCCAAAAATTAAATTATGTTTTGGTAACAGCGTTGTTACAGAAATATCATAGAAAATTTATTTATTTGAATTTGGACTTTTTTTTTTTATTTAGTAAAAATAATTTTAAAATGAATTCGTTCTCTATACCTACAACTTCTGAAACTATTTTGAAACAATACAAATGTTATTTTTACCAGATGTGATTTTTAAATTCATAGATTGTTGCGATATTTGAATACAGTCTAATATCTTTAATTCAACCCACTCAAGGGATCAGAATTTTCGGTTGAATTAAAGTAGGTGTTGAATTATAGCTGGTTAAATTGAAGTAAAGAGGCTGATTGGTAAGTGAAAAGTTGGTTAACTTAAAGTAAATGTTGAATTATAGTTGGTTGAATTAAATAGATTAGAATGTACGTAATAAAGTTCAACATCTATGTAGATTTCAATGCTATCTACATATTGGCATGTATGGCCTATGTAACTAAAAAGAAAAAATAAGGAATTTTGATAACAGATGGCGCGCTAGTGCATCATATTATGAATGTTATAATAAAAGACACAATTTGATATGTGGGGGCTGAGAGACTCCATTCCAGCCTGCTGGATGACGCACCGCGCCGTCAAAAAAAACATACAAGCGGCGCTATAAATCAGGAGATGACGACCACTGCGCCAGGGCGGCACAGCGGTGGAAACGAGAGAGGACCAGAATGTGCATTCAATATTTGCGGAAGAGCGATTGCTCGAGGCATATTATATATTTATAATTGTATTTAATTCTACCGTCCTCAAAGCTTATGTCCATAGTTCTTTTAAAATACCCATTCCAAGAGTCTAGCAACAGTATCACTATAAAAGGAAGTTCCAAAAATGCAATATAGCAGCGGTATGGTAGATTAAACTGGCGAAACCGCTAGGAAGGTTCACCACTGATGAGCCAGGCCCTCTCTTTAATTTTTCCATTGCAGTAAGGGCAGTATAAATTGTTTAATTTCAAAAAGAATCTTACGCGTTTAAAATAGTTTCGAATTTTGATAAGAAGTGTCTGTGTGCAGTACATTGCTGCGGAGGGGGAACTCAAGGCATCGAAGGCGTTCAAGGAAGCTGCGGAGATGATTTCAGACGCCCCAGCAGCTATCCAACTACGCTACCTCCAGACCTTGACGACAGTGGCTACTGAACGTAACCACACCATCGTATTCCCACTTCCTATTGAATTATTCTCTAAGTTCTTGGATATGTCCAAGATGTTCCAGTCTGAAGGCATACAACAAGTTGAGCCATCCAAGCCATCAACCAGCGCTGAGGGATCAACCCAGTAACCAACTATCTCTCTACTGATCAAATTTAGTTCAATAAAGAATTTGTATGAAACTGTGTTGCTGCCCATTCTCTTTGTACAATAGAATTACAGTTTCTCAAATAACACTAGTCAAATCCTGGCACAGTAGAACTACCTCTCTCTAAAGGACATACAGTTTCTTAAATAACAATAATCAAATTCTGTCACAGTAGAGCTTCTCTAAAGGACAACCCCTAGTTACAGAGCCTAAATGTTCTTTAGAAAGAGACGTCCTTTTACTGGTGAGCAGATTGTTGGTAATTAGCATATAGTAGTTAATTCACTGCAGTGATATAATCATGACACAGGGAAATTTCATCAATAGTCAAGATAGCATTCGAACAATATATTCAAAATGATCAGGTTAAAATATAAAATTCTAAATTTTATCCTCACTATAAGTACTTACATAGTTCTTTTTTTACTGAAAGCTATTTACTTAGCGATCTTCCATTTCTAGTAAAACGCTATATTGCACAACAGAGAATACTCCATTCGTTTTTTTTTTTTTTAGGAAAACCATACCAAGATCTTCATTTAGGGAGATACAATATGCCATCTTTGAAAAGAAAAAATTGGAATATCTCCTCACATCTTTGGGTGCCAGTATATTAGCGGAGAAAGAGAGATGTTCTTCTCAAAAATGAAAACGACAGCCAACTTACCTCAGTACAAATTATTTTAACCAGCGCTATATCAAGTCGAATGTTTTTTTCGGTCCCTATACAACATTTAAAAAACAATAAGTATGAAAAATAACTTAAATTTATCGTTTTCTTCTTCATTACAAGATGGTGATTGATCATCGTGAGGATAACGTTGCAAGCCGGCAATGAAAGAGGAAAATCTGTATAAGACTGGTGTCTTAATAAAGGCTTTGTGTGTGTGATTATATTTTAACTCGTGTCCTATTGGTGATTTATTGTATCGTGTTTTCTCCTGTATAAGGGTTTCATTCCCGAAACTAGAGATTTGTGAATTAGAATTTTCTAAAAAGATACTTATCCCTGGAAGTCTGATGTTTTCCCCTTTAAACTTTATTGTACAAGTATAACCACCTATTCCACGCAATAAGCTTCTATAATTTATTAAAATACCCAGAGTTTCTCGAGTTAAATTACTTTTTTACAGGTGTTTCCTCTATATTTCACACTATATGGTGGTGTCTTGACCAGATTTTGCGGCTCCATAGAATGGGAGGTGCCATCGCCCCGTTAGTCAGCCACATTTCAGAGTTCCCTGTAGGCCTTCACGGTTCGGGGCTCACGACACCGTACTTCACCCTACACTTTACGCTATATATATACGATATATATGTTGTCACGTAGTGAGGGAAGACAAAAGTGAGGATAACATGGCAAGCTATTTGTTGTTGGATTCAACTATGCCAAGAGCTACTGGATCTCTATTAGGCTCAAAACGACACTTTTTTTCAAATATAGTGATTGAAGATGAAACCTGGGCATATATTCATGACCCATAAACTAATGCACAGTAATTAGAATGACATGATCCCAGCTAACCTAAGAAAAAAAATCAAAGTGCATTTGTCATCCAAAAAGGTGATTGCTACTGTCTTTTGGGACATGCGAAGTATAATATTAATTGATTTTCTAGAAGAAGGTTAATTGTGAACATTTCTCGCTATCTTCTAACTTTACGAAAGCTTAGGAAAGCTATTCTAAAAAATATATCAGAGATTCCTCTTAAATCCGTCAAGTTGTACCATGACAATGCATGGCCGCATACCTCCTTCCAAACTTCAGAGGCTATTGGACTAATAGATTGGTCACTGGTTCCACAACTCCCAAACAGCCCAGATTTGACACCTTAGCCATTGGCTCCCCGCAAGGGGAGGAACTGGGAAATGTAAGTAAATTTGTTTCTTTAATCTTTAATAGGGATTTATAGGTTATAAAATTTTTTTAATAGATTAGTTTTTAAGACAATATATTTAGGCCAACATCATTTTTATATCAATATTATAAGTGTGTGTAGGAAAATTATCATTGGATCCAAAAATAAATATTTATATTTTATATATTATCAATTGTCTTTCTTCCTTCCTTTTTTTTATTTGTTGTCCTTTTGGTTTTATATATTGTTGCACCAAGTTGCGGCTTGGCAGACTCTTCAGCCTTGATTCTCTCCTCAGACGTGTCTTGCATCTTACCAGAGCGTGTTTCAACCATCCTACAAATTTATAAAAGGGAATAATGAGATAAGTCTACTTTTAGTAGCCTCCAGAATAATTTATTTATTTTCTCACATCAAAGAGAGCAGTGAAGTCACACGTGTACCTAAATACAAATGATGATAATCTAAATAATCTGTTTTAAATAAATATCATATAATATAAAAATAAATAAATATATAATTTAAATTTCAAATATATTAAAAATAATATAAGAAATACGCCATTAATCATGATGTAACACTTCCCCCTCTCCAGAGGTCGTCACGTCCTCGTGATTGACCTCATCAATTCTTTCAAAATAGGGTTTGATTCTTGAGACATGGACAATCAATGGGTCTTGGCCAGGATTATCTTTTGGTTCAATTGGACAGCTTCTTTAATATTCTATATGGGCCAAAATATTTTCTCAGTAGTTTCTCGCACTTTCCTATTTTCCTAATTGGTGTCCAAACTGCTACTAATTCTCCTGGTTCGTAGCTTCTTTCCATGTGTTTCTTGTCATAGTTCTTTTTCATTCTTTCTTGAGTCTTTATTGTGTTGTTAATAACTAATTTTCTTGTTCTGTTTATTTTGTCTAAGTGATGTTTTATGTATTCATCATAATCATCCTTGTCAATGTCCACCGAGATATTCCTGTCGTCCAAAAGAGACGTGGGTTCTCTTCCAAACATCAGGAAAAAGGGAGAATATACTGTGGTTTCCTGAATTGTAGTATTGTATATTTCGTCCCAATTCTTCTGATCAGTGTTCACATACATACTGAGCATATTGATCAATGTTCTATTTAACCGCTCTGTCAATCCATTAGTCTGGGGATGATAGCTCGTTGTGAAGCAATGTTTAATCTTGCACGTTTTCATCACCTCTTTCATTAAATTACTGGTAAATTGAGAGCCTCTGTCACTAATAAGATATTGTGGGGCTCCGTGCCGGAGAAAAATATCCTCTACTAGAAATTTAGAAACTTCTTTCACTGTTGCTTCCGAGACTGCTCTTGTTTCTGCATATCTAGTGTAGTAGTCCGTCAGCACGATTATCCATTTTTTCCTGTTTTTCGTAAATGGCAGTGGACCAACAAAGTCAATTCCAATTCTTTCGAAAGGAAAGTTGGCTGGGGGATGGGCTGTAGTAGTCCAGAAGGTAATTGGTTTGAGCCTTTCCTACTTTGGCAAAGGTGACACGTCTTAAAGAATTCTGAGACATCCTTTAGCATGGATGGCCAAAAGTATTTACTCTTTATTCGGTACATGGTTCTGGCGACGCCCAGATGGCCATTCGACATATGATTGTGATATTCTTTCATAATTTCTCTCTTTTTCTTCTCTGGAACCACAAGCAACCACGCCCTGCCTTCAGGGTTCGGGTTTTTTCTTAAAGAGGCATCCATCTTCTTCTTTAAAGTTTTGCGCAATTGATCGCCTGCTTCCATTAAGGTTTTTCTTAACACTTTCGATAAATTTATCCTCTTCGTCTGTTATTTGATTTAAAAATAGCCTTTCAAAATCCTCATCCCAATCAGTTTCTGGTAAGGGTCCCCTAGATAAGCCATCGGCGTCCAGATGCTTCTTTCCTGATTTATGTATTATATCGAAGTCATATTCTTGAATTTTCAATGCCCATCTTGCCAATCGACCTGTTGGATCCTTCAAGTTTTTGAGCCAGCATAAGGCGTGATGGTCTGTTACTATTTTAAAGTGTCTTCCATAAAGGTAGGGTCGTAATTTTGACATTGACCAGACAACGGCCAGACATTCTTTTTCAGTGGTTGAATAATTTTGCTCCGCTTTACTCAGGGTACGACTCAAATATGAGATCACCTTCTCTTCACCACCGATGTCTTGGACAAGAGTTGCACCTATGCCGATGTTGGACGCATCAGTATGAATATAAGTAGGCGCATTTGGATTGAAGTGCCCTAAGATTGGTGGACTTAATAGTGCTGTTTTTAGGGTTTGAAACGCTTCCTCTTGCCTTTCTGTCCAGGTAAATGATACACTTTTTTTAATAAGGTTGGTCAAAGGGTCAGCAATTTTTGAGAAATCTTTGATAAATTTTCTATAATATGAGCACATTCCCAAAAATGATTGTACTTCTTTGACCTTTGTGGGCCGAGGAAAATTTCTGATAGCTTTGATGTTATGTTCCGCGGGTTTTATACCATGTTTGCTCGTTATATAGCCGAGAATCTCCAATTCTTCAAAAACAAATCGGCATTTTTTGTCGTTTAATCTTAAATTAGATTCACGAAAACATCTAAAAACAGCTTCGAGTCTTTTGAGGTGCGTTGGAAAATCCGGGCTATATATGATAACATCATCCAGATAACACAAACAAATTTGCCATCTCAGATTTTCAAGCATATTCTCCATATTTCTCTCAAAGGTAGCAGGCGCGTTACAAAGTCCAAAAGGCATCACGTTGAATTCATATAACCCATGTGCCGTAGTGAAAGCCGTCTTCTCTTTGTCTCTCTCTTCAATTTCGACTTGCCAATATCCCGATTTGAGATCTATTGCTGAGAAGTACTTGGATCCTTGGAGAGAATCCATTACATCATCAATTCTTGGGATTGGATAAACATCCTTCACTGTTACTTCATTTAATTTCCTGTAATCTACACAAAATCTGTATTTGCCATCTCGTTTTTTGACCAATATAACGGAAAAGGACCAGGGACTTGAAGATGGTCTAATTATTCCTTCTTCAAGCATCTCGTCTATTTGATCCTTTATGATGGTTCGTTCCTTAGCACTCACCCTGTAAGGCTTGTGCTTTATCGGTTTTGCGTCTTCTGTATGAATCTGATGTTTTGCCAAATTGGTCCTGCCTAACCTCGATGAGAACAAATCAGTATACTTGGCCAAAATTTGTTTTAACCTCTCTTGTTCTTTAAATGATAAATTTTTGTTTATTTGAAATTGTATTTCGTCATTTTCATTCTGCTTCTCTATATTCTCTATAAAATTTACCTCTGCAGGAAGACTTCCATAAGCCAATGTTTGGTCTTTCATGATTTTTAAAGGTCGAGGATAAGGGTTCGTTATCCAGATATGAGTTTTCTTATCCGTGACAGTAAGCAAACTTCTTGCCAATCGAAGACCATTTGTTTGAGTCATTTTGTTGTTCTCTTCGATGACATATTCCCCATCCTCTGCTTCTATTGAGGCCCTAATCAATTTAATAGATAGTTTAGGTATAACGGTATCTGTAGTGCTCTTTATTTTTTTTAGGTCATAATTGCTTACGTCATGATTACTCATCAAATTATATTTTATCGTTTCTCGTTTACAATCAATTTTAGCATTCATTTTTTTAAGGAAATCTCGTCCAAGAATAAGAGTTCGTAGATGCGCGTCCATTACTACAAATTCGTGGGATAATTCAGTGTCATCAATTTTTAAATCTAAAATAATGCTACCTACCATATCTAATTTTTTCCCATCGGGTCCTGAACATGTTTTAGTGAGACTATTTATTTCACGGCCAGCAAAAAGTGCTGTCCTTAGGTCGACCACTGAAAGATCGGCGCCTGTATCAAAGCTTCGCATAACCCTATCTTGTCCACATTAATATTAATTTTGTACCTAGGGTCCAACTTTCTAATTCCATTTATGGTCGACTTGCTTTGATTGAAGGAATCAGGCGCGACACTTAGTTTAAATCTTCCAACACGGAATATCTATTCCGTGTAGGAATATTCGTTTGTGTGTCATTACAAACATCCGCATAGAGGCGAGGCCGTGTATAATCTTTTCTTTCGTCCATTTGAAGATTTTCTTGACTCTTGTCTTGGGAAACTGAGGGGTCCTCTTCTACGATCCTCACAAACTTGACTCTGCAATACCGCGCTACGTGTCCTGGCTTGTTACACTTGAAACATATTGGTCTCCCGTCTTCTGTCCTATTCCTATTTGAATTTGGATTCTTATTGTATGTTTTACTTGGGTAGACCGGTTTTGGCTCAGGATTGGGAGTGTAAGATCGTCTAGGGGCAGATACCTGGGGCAGAGGCTTGTTCTGGTAGTACCTCGGAGTGGGGGCCTGGGGCTTGGAGGTGTTCTGGTAGTACCTCGGAGCGGCGGACTGGGGCTTGGAGGTGTTCTGATATGGTCTTCTGAACGACGTAGCATTCTTCCATTGCTCTTGATGATAGGGACGAGGAGAGCGTGGTCCAATATATAGATCTCTTGATTTTTCTGCACGTTCTTGGTAATTCTTTTCGAACAAATCCAGCTTTTTACAAATTTCTAGAAGTTCATTGGTATTTTTAGGAGGGTTTAGGTGAAGGGCAAAAGAGTATTCTTTCTTTAACCCTCCAATAACCCAGTTTATTTTAGTCTCTTCTTCCATTTGGGGGTCGACCTTGTTGCACAGTACAAGGATATCCTCTGCGAACCTGATTGCAAGTTCATTCCACTGTTGCATCCTGTTTAGTCTCATCTTCATTTCTTCTTGTTGGCGTCTGAGGCAAAATCCTCAATTAGGCGGCTCTTGAAATTTTCCCAGCTGGTGAAACTTATCTTGTGTAGGTTCAGCCAGGTTTTGGCGCTACCAATCATATTCATGGCAGCATAACGAGAGATAATGTAGTCTGCCCAATGGTACAGGAAGCCAATTTCTTCAAGAGATTCAATCCATGGGCGAGGGTCTTCCGTTCCATCATACTTGGGGATGTCGATGTTGGGATTCAGGACAACTGGGTCGGAACTAGCATCTCCACCAATTGTTGCACCAAGTTGCGGCTTGGCAGACTCTTCAGCCTTGATTCTCTCCTCAGACGTGTCTTGCATCTTACCAGAGCGTGTTTCAACCATCCTACAAATTTATAAAAGGGAATAATGAGATAAGTCTACTTTTAGTAGCCTCCAGAATCATTTATTTATTTTCTCACATCAAAGAGAGCAGTGAAGTCACACGTGTACCTAAATACAAATGATGATAATCTAAATAATCTGTTTTAAATAAATATCATAGAATATAAAAATAAATAAATATATAATTTAAATTTCAAATATATTAAAAATAATATAAGAAATACGCCATTAATCATGATGTAACAATATATATATATATAATATTTGAAACTTTTTGTGGGTGATTGGTTGATTGGTTTTGGATGGTTGTTTGTTTGCGAGTGGTAAGACCCTGTTGACTTACTTGGTGGTTGATGTGGGCGCAGTCGTTTGGCTGAAATGGTAGGTTTTCTCACAGGGGAAATAACGAGGAAGGACACAGGATTGGATTGAGAAATAGGCCAGCGATTAAGGGAGAGAAGGGCTTTAGACTATTGGCGTATTTGACTAATGGCTAGACTGTTCACATATTGAACATGGACTTATCTGGGTGATGAGAAGGTGGTGGCGAGCTCCCAACTGTTCCTTGGCAGGTCCAGCTCCCTATTGGGTGATGAGAAGGGTTTAAGCGTACTGCTTGCTGTGGTGTCCAGCTCCTTACTGTCTAACTTTAGTCCGAAAATCTCCAGTGCTCTCATTGGTTGACTATCGTCTCGTGGCGACTTCTGATTGGATCTTAGCTAGTCCTGCTGGACTCTGATTGGAGGCAGCTAACTCCATTGTCTTTGTCATGTTTTAACATGATCCCGGAAGAAGAAGGTCTTTGAACTCAGTTTTATTAGTTCCTGGGTAATAATCTTTGCTTCCTGGATAATGAAATTCTGTTAATGGTTGTTTCTTCTCTGATGGCTTCTCTCCCAGTTCGCTAAGCCTAACCTTTATTAAAATCTTTGGATCATACATTGCATATATTGTGGTGGGGTTACATCTAGTTATATACAAATTATGACATATATATAAATAAACATCAAGATATATATGTATACTAGCGGACGTACCCGGCTTCGCCCGGGTTTTAACCGAGTAAAGGTTTGTCTAACGAACATTTGTTAAAACAATCCTCTATAAACTTATTTTAAAAAAAGATATATTTTGATAATTTGAAACTCTCAAATTTGAATCTCTCGATAAAGTGAACATTTTTTCCCGGTCCCTGTGTGCCGTGTCATCCTGAATTTTGTCTTTCCTAATTTTCTACATTACAAAATCATCGTTTTATCTAGTGAACATTTTTTCCCGGTCCCTTGAAAAATACTCGATAAGTTGAATAAAATCAATGTTAATTGGTTCCCTCGGTAATTGGAAGTTAAAGGCACACACACACACACACACACAAAGCCTTTATTAAGACATTAGTCTTATACAGATTCTCCGTACAAGGTGCAATATCAGGAAAGAGCAGCACAGGAAACCAGTAGTTCCGCAACTATATACAATTATTAGTAATAAGGAAAAGTAAGATTTAATATGAAAGGTCGACGCCATCGCCCCAAGTCTTCAATTCCATAAGCGCGGAGCAGAAATAGGGACTAAGTTATTTAGTTCGCCATAAATATAGCATCCAGACACAAAAAAGGAGGTTTACTCCATCACAGCCATCCATATTACCAGCTTCGCAATCTCATCGTCGACCAACACGATGGCCCCTCGATGTTTCGTCATCATTCTGAGGTGTAAGAACAATAGCTTCCAAGTTCTCTTTTCTCCCTCTTTACACCTACTGCCTTGTAAAAATTATATAGGGCCTGAGCAACAAGTCTGCTTGTTTGGGCACTGGTTAACATCATTTGGATTGACCTAAGTTGGCTGGTGTCTACCATTGAAAAGAATGTCCTTCTCTCCTCACTAATATCTTGGCATTCATAATTGTTTTCTGTATAGATGTTTTCTGGAATGGTCGAAGATCCTCACTGTTTGATAACGAGATATGTGAAGGCATGTCAAGATATAACCATTGAGTTTATCTTGCTGAACTATATATATTTATATATCATTATAATCGTTCTAAAGTGGCATGATAAAATACAAGGAGAAAGCATTCATACTGCAAAATTACTTAGTAAAAAAAGGAAAAATTAAGGCTTCAGATGGAGCAGAACCTGAGAGCTTTGACGCAAGTTAGTTTTAAGAGGTTTATCAAATTTTATATATAGAAACTAATAAGAGGACTCGAGAACAATGAATTGTTTATTCATATATTTCATTTTATTATCAATACCTGATCACACAAGCCAATTTCATCTGGCTTTAGAGCTTTTATTTAGTCACAGCACTGTAGAAAGAGTACATCATGAATGATGAAAGCTGATGTCTAATGAGAATGAATGATTCAACACTGAAAGAAAAATATCTATGAGAAAAAAGAGAGCCTTCATATTGTTTTTTTTTTTAATGGGAAACTACGTTGAAGGCGATTAAACAGTGAATGAAACTCCACGCTGGGTTGAAGCCCACTCAGAGATGACCACAATCAGGAATAAAAATATTGCTTATGTTCTAGAATTCATTTATAAGAGAAATGATTGTTATAACCAAAGCACAGAACGATGTTCCTTTATTTTTAAAGAAAAATAATATTTGATGCTGGTAAATTTTAATAAATAAGGCAATTTTAAACTGTGAAAAGCATTATTGATTTATAAAATTCATGTTTGTGTTTTTTTTTTTAAATTTACAAATAAAAACACTGGTACAAATATTTTTAAGCATTCATTATACATTGGTGTTAAAGTTAATAATAAAATTATTTTTATAATTTTCTCATAATATATTATGGAGACGAATTAATATCGATCAAAATAGTTATTTTTTGATGCCTTTGAAGAAAATCAATTGATAGATGTATTCTCATATATATATTTTTAAATATCCAAATTTTCAAGGGCACAAACGCTTCTTGTCATTAAAAAGAAGCTTTTTAAAAAATACATTTATTTAAATAACTTCTCTCTGAGCCTGTGTAGCGCAAGCTATAATAGGGTTTCAGAAATACGCGCCTGCTTATCCAAGCGAAGTCTTTCAATAACATAGCTTTTCTAGAACCTTCTAGAAGAAGTGAACTCCAAGCGTCATCGATTTTCATTTATGGATAAAGTACTTATTTTATCACTATAATTATATAATTTATAATATTTTTAAAAATGTTCCAGGAATTATGGAACTTTAAAATCATTTTTATTTTAGAAAGTACCATTTATTCTAATTTATCTCTGAAAGCTCTTTTGTAATTTTGGTATATTATTCATAAACTTGAAAATATTTATATGATCAATAATTTTTAAGTAATAGAAAAAAATAATTCTGCAGTGATCATTTAATTTTCGTTTACATGTAGAATTTATAATTTTAAATTAAAATATTCACTTATTTACATAAGGAATTTTGTATGAGCGATTTTGAAGTCATTTAAATAAATAAACAAATAGGTATATTATCATTTGACCTAAATATCGGGCTTACAACTTTGTTTTTAAAATAAATAAATAAATAAACGTATTAAATTATCTGTTGATAGATTTGCATCCCGGAAATCTTTCTGCTTGGATATAAAATTAATTGCGCCCAAATAGCCAGCCACTGTAGTTCTCGCGCCAAGTTACGCAAGTAAGTTTTAGGTTTCTAAATGTTACTTTAGACATACCTTTCATCCTATGTACATCTACGAGTATATATACTCATCAATAGTTTCCGAAATAAACATTTGTATTTAACGCATTTTATAACACAGTGACATAGTTTTGGTAATAAATAATATTAACCTATTTATAAATTACCACGTTTCTAAAGTATAGTTTTATGTACGAATGGATAAAACTATTTTTAAAATGCTGATACATAGAAGGTATTTAAATTTCGTTTGATTTTGTCTTCATAAAATATGGGTGTTTATAAGTCTTATGTTTATTTTAAAACTATATGCAATAAAAGTATAAAATTCGCAAATTCATTTTTTATATTTTAAAAGTATTCTTGTCCCAATGAAAGTGAAGGCTGGATAAAAAATAATCTGTCTTAATATACAAATTACTTTTTTTTTTTTTCAAGAGAAGTTATTTTAAATATTTCTCAATACAAATACATACTTTTTTTTTTTTTTTTGTAAATAAAGAAAAGACTGAAATATCTAGAGAGAAAGGAAGAATTATTTTAAAATGTCATCTATTTAATATTAAAAGCATATATTAAGATACAAATTGATGCAGGCTCAGCATAAGTATTGCTATGATAAAATAAATAAAAATATTCCTATCATTTTTAGACATATTCAATTTTGACAACTTGAAAACAGCATTATTGATACCAAGATTTTGTTATTATAATCATGGTTAAAACAATTAAGACTTAAAACTTGGGACCAATATTTTATGTTGATATACCCACAAGGTAATAAGACCAAATCCAAATAAATAAATAGTGTGTGATGTTTCGGTAACATCATTGTCATACATACATTGTCACACACTATTTATTTATTTAGATTTGGTCTTATTACCTTGTGTTTATAATCTATAATCCAAATTGTGCTTTATCATGTTGATAAAACAATGGTTAAAACAATTGAGACAAAACTAGGGACCAAGTATTTGTTGTTATAAAATCATGGTTTAAATAATTGAGATATTATTGACTGTATTGACTTAACCATTGATGAGCTCTACTCATCTATCGGAATAAATATCAACTACAGTGGTACCTCGACATACGAGCGCCCCAACATACGAGTTTTTCGAGATACGAGCCGACTAGCAAGTGATTTTTTGCTTTGAGTTACGAGCGAAATTCGAGATACGAGTTCGGTTCGGTAGTGTTGAAGATATTAATCTGTGATTTTAAATGGGAATTTTGTATGGGGAAATTTGCTTCGAGATACGAGTAATTCAAGATACGAGCAAAGTTGCGGAACAAATTAAACTCGTATGTCGAGGTACCACTGTATTTGTTGATTTTTAATTATTCCAGAAGTCCACAAAAGTACAGCTTGCACCACACTGATGAGGGCCAACAACCTGAAATACGTAAGTGGTAAGCTTTCCTTGATTTAATCAAGAATAGGTATTTGGCCGCAATTCTGGAATAATTAAAAATCAGTGAATCTGTTGTAAATCCATGTATAATAAATTTCCTTTTCCTCCAATTTACCCAGACTAATTTATTTATTAGCTTGATTGTCTTTATATAATATTTCCTGTATATAAATATCATATTACCATTAAGGTACTATTACTGTTTTTCCTGTATGTATCTTACATTTCTGCTTGGAGAATCTGTATAAGACTAAAAGGTCTTAATAAAGATTTTTGTTGTTGTTGAATAATTAAAAATCAATGATTAGTTGATATTTATCCCGATAGATGGTGCAAGCCATCAGCAAATTTCAGTTGCACGATAAGGAGATGCCTTTTTTTTTTAAATAAAATAATGGTATATCTTGGAATAAGAGAACACTATCACAGAGAATGTCTTAAAATAGTTTGCCATCTTATCACAGAAGAGAATAAACAAAGATTAATAACTGAAAGTATTGATAAGAAGGAATAAAAACATGATAAAACATGTTTACCAAGAACCCTAAATTAGTTGTAAAGAGGAACCTTCTTCTTTCTTATCTCCACTCAATAATATTAGGATATCAAGCTTTGACAACCATCATAACTGGGTGAAGTAGAATTTGTCTGTCTTTGTCATTAAGACTGGGAGCACTACTCAGTGGCAGGCTGACTTAGCTCTAAAAGAAATGTCCGCCTCTGACATGAGGAACAGACACCATGTGCAGCTGCTCCTAACATGAAGTACAAATGCTGCTCATCCTGTATCCCTGGATTAGGAGCCCTTACAGGATACTATCAGCCGGGCCAGCTGAACCCAGGTTTTTTTAGTGAGCTTGTTACTGCTCCCCCTCCTACTTTTTCATCCGGGCTTGGGACCGGCAAAGGCGAAGTTGAACCTTAGAATTAAAGTCATTTTGTTTCTATCAATGTTATTTCATCTACTCCCATTCTGTTGATTGTACCATCACGTATAAATTGCCTATTTGGCCTTGTTACCTTGATATTTTTTTATTAAGACTCTGCAGTTAGGCATCCTTTATAGAAAGAAGTTATACTGTATATACAATAGAATCTCCCTTTAGTAGACACCTCGCTAGCAGACACCTCTCTATAAAGGACAATTTTCATTGTCAAAATTACCATTTTTACTATTCTAGCAGCTCTCTGGTAAAGAAAACACCTCTCCCTAAATGACACTTTGGGCTTTGCAATTAGGTGTCCTTTACCGGAAGGTTCTACTGTATTTGTTTTATAAAATTTGTATTATTTTTTAATTATAATTTCTAGAGCAAATTACTCTGTAAGGTCGATCGCAAGATGTCGTGGCTTCAGACTATATAAACCTATTGTTGTTTTCCATTTGGCCGGCTCAAATCTTTTTGTAGATATGTTGATACATAATCTTTTATTCACAATCAGGAGATGTCCTTTTAGGAAGATGTCACTCCTATGATTAGGTTTCATACAGGAGGTTTTATAGTGCTCCTTTTTCCCATTTGGAATTCCTTTTTATTTTCGTCCAAATTTTTATAACTTACAGTTCATCACAAATCATGGTAATTTTGGAGAATTTCTGTCAAAAATCAGGGCAACGGATGATCCTAGCTGCTTCTGTGGAAAAGAAAACCAAAACTCAATACATTTATTGATAGAATGTACGATCTTTCACACACACACAGATAAAGAAGCAATCATTTTTATTCCATCGAAGAAATGTGCAAATTTGTATATAACAAAGATACTTATGTAAAATTTGATAATTTTTGTAAATTTATTTTAGATTTTATTTTCTGTTTGAGAAAAACCAACATTTCAGTTTTAATTTTGTTTTTATTCTGGTTATTGAATTGTATATAGGTTGATTAATTTTTTTTTGCTTATCCCTAGTACACGTGGTACAGGCCATGTTAATCATGGTGGGTAGAAGTAGGCGACTGCTTTTACTGTAAGTGCACCCTATGTCTAGACATGTGAAAAGCAGTTCGACTTTGCACTTACAAATGTACCAGAGCCCCGTTTGGTTACTTGCACTCGCTGGTGGAGTTGGACTTTTGCAAGAATCAGGGGGCATTGGAGCATTTATTATTATTTTTTTTAATCAGAAAAAAGTGCCCAATGCGGGAATCGAACCTGGGTTGTAGCGGTTGAAAACCAACGGTTTAGACCATCCTTTCACCGACCCCCTATAAAATGTATTTAGACACAAGTATCCCAAGCTGGGATATCGCGTCCGATATGTCAAATAAATAAATAAATAAATAGTGCTCCTTATATCTCGAATTTGCACAAAAGTTAAACTTTGAATCCAGACCGTTTTAGTAGATTATAACAAACCAATTATTTCTTTAAAGGTATGGTTAGACCAAGAGAAAGGATATATCTTATGGTCTGGAATCAGAAGATATATATGTCTTCTTCTTCTTTCTTATCTCCACTCTCAATCATATTAGGGTATCAAGCTTGTAAAGCTTGTTGATAGTGTCTGCCGGGGAAGAGTAGAACTCATCAATGGATGAGTCAATACAGTCAATAATGTGTTTTGGGGTTGCAATTGAGAATTGAAGTTGGTACATAGTGGGAAAACCTTGAAACCATTCTGGAAAGTCAAGATATATATGTGAAGAAAATTGTTCAGAACAGGATGAAATGACTTGATGGCCAACCAGGAGTAGAAGAGCAGAAATGCCCGGAAACTCGAGATTACGTTAATAAAGAAACTCAGCTCTAGAAACTTGTAGCATTTGATGATTGACATCCAGGACATTTAAATTTTAAAAAATGAATATAATGATATATTTGAATTAAAGGAATAAATATTAAGTTTTTTTTTGGAACTTTAACAGGCAGGTATTTTACATTTATGATAATTCACAATTTGGATTATAGATAATAATACAAGAAAATAAGACCTAATCCAAATAATTTATTAGTGTGTGATGTTTCGGCAACAGCATTGTCACCATCATTAGACAAAAGCATTATTATTCTTTTGTTTGATGATGGTGACAATGCTGTTGCCGAAATGTCACACACAAATAAATTATTTGGATTAGGTCTTATTTTCTTTTATGAAATTTTATTTAGTATATTATTTATTTTATAAATGTAAAAAAGGATCAGGTTATAGGAAAAGTGAATATACCAGTATTATTGCAATAAATAAAGATGTGAGATCTAAACATGACACCAACCAAGGAAATAATATTTACATAAATAAAATAGGAAAAATAAACATTGTCACATAGAAAATTAGGAAAGACAAAATTCAGAATGACACGGCAATTTATTTAATGCAATAACAATTTTTTAAAAATTATAGAATACAAGAGAAGTAATATGTGGTAGATTTACAAAGTAATAGAATATAAATATCAACATTTATAACCTGCTAAATAGCTATAAGAAAATAAGACCTAATCTAAATAAATTAATAATGTGTGACTTTTTAGTAACAACGTTGTTACCGAAATGTCACACAGTATTAATTTATTTGGATTAGGTCTTATTTTCTTGTAGCCATAATCTATAATCCAAATTGTTCTTTATCAAATCTGTTAAATAATAAATACTTTGTAGAACGACATTTGAAAAATATCCCGCATGTGTTTCTTTTGAATGAAAAATCCAAATTTATTTTAAGGAGAAATAACGATTATTTCTAACCTTAAGGATGAAGTATGAAAGGATGAATTGTGAAGTGTAATGATAAACGGAAAAATAGGAGTGTCCAGGGATGGGAATTTTATCATTACTCTTCACAATTCATCCTTTCATACTTCA
This sequence comes from Cordylochernes scorpioides, assembly GCA_030710605.1. Taxonomy (NCBI): domain Eukaryota; kingdom Metazoa; phylum Arthropoda; class Arachnida; order Pseudoscorpiones; family Chernetidae; genus Cordylochernes; species Cordylochernes scorpioides. Next base: position 80,522,203 of record CP092872.1, read on the forward strand.
TCCCTAAGGTTAGAAATAATTGTTATTTCTCCTTAAAATAAATTTCGATTTTTCGTTCAAAAGAAACACAAGCGGGATATTTTTCAAATGTCGTTCTACAATCATAAGCAGCATTATATTGCATTATAAATAAATACTTTGCTAGAATATTTTTAATGGTTTTTGATTCTTGCACAAGTCGAACAGTGAGTTCTTCCTTATCTCCACTCAATCATATTAAGGTCTGGGAGAAGTAGAATGCATCTGCCTTTGTCATTAAAACTGAGAGCACTACTCAGTGGCAGGCCGACTTAGCTCCAAACCAGTGAGTGTAAGTATTCTAAACAAGGCGCCATTGTAAAATACAAACTACCATCTACATTTGTAGACATTTGAAGTAAACTTAGAGTTGTTGCTAAACCTCTAGTCCTTATAATTATCATTGCAGTATGTATTTTTGATCTTCTTCTTTCTTATCTCCACTCAATCACACTAAGGTATCAAGCTTGTAAAACTTAAGATTTTTGATGGTGTCTGCCGGGGAAGAGTAGAGCTCATCAATTGATGAGTCAATACAGTCAATTATGTGGTTTGGGGTTGCAGGCTGAGAATTGCACTTAGTACATTGTGGGAAAACCCTGCAACCATTCTGGAAAGTCATTGTCCGTAGATGACCAGACTTAAGTCTGGAAATCAAAGATGTATTTTTGATAAGTAGTAACAATGTGACACCTCACTTTCCATGATAAAAAAAATGCTCCAATGGCCCCCGATTTTTGCCAAAGTCCAACCCCACCAGCAAGTGCAAATAACCAAACAGGGCTCACATTTGTAAGTACAAAATCTGCTTTTCATATGTGTAGACATGTAGTGCATACTTACAGTAAAAGCAGTTGCCAACTACTACCCACCATGATTATCATGGCCTGTACCACGGGTTTATTAGGGATAATTATTAAAAATAATAAGTAAATAAAAAAACTTGATGTGATAGGAGACTTCGTTTTAGAATCAAGATATCCAATTTAATCCTTCATTCTATGTTTTGCTTTCAAAAATATCAGCAAACAAATCTAAGGCAATAGCTTACTCTAAATTTTTAGATCATCATGTAAGGAACAGTCAACAAGTGAATGACTTTGAAACAAAGAGTAAAGCCAGTTCAATTTCTATGTAAATAACACAAGATGATTATTAACTTACCCAATTGGGAGAATCTGTATGGGGCATGTCCCTAATAAAGGCTTTTGTTTGTGTGTGTGTGTGTGTGTGTGTGTGTATATCCAATTTAATCCATTCTCCTCCTCCTAGATGTCTTTCACAGATCATTTACTTAAGGGGAAGTAACATTTTTCTTTCAATTAAACCCTTTGTAGTTATCAAGGTGAAAATATTAGGCTTCAAGGGATAAGTTTCTTTTAAAACCTATCAATTCACAAATCTCCAGCTTTCAGACACGAAAACCCTTCTACAGGAGAAAACATGCTTGTATATACAGTAGAACCTCCCTTTAGCTGACACCCAGCTAGCAGACATCTCTCTACAAAGGACAGTTTTCAAAATTCTCGAAATTATTTTAAATGCACAAGATTCTTTTTGAAATTAAACAATTTTTACTGCAATGGAAAAATTAGTGGGAGAGCCTGGCACATCAGTGGTGAACCCTCATTGCACTACTGCAAAAAATAATCTTTCAAAAAGAATCTTGCGCGTTTAAAATAGTTTCGAATTTTGATAACAGATGGTGCGCTAGTGCATCATATTATAAAGGACAGCTTTCATTTGCAAAATTACCATTTTTACTATTTAGCAACTCTCCGGTAAGAGGACACCTTTTCCTAAAGGACACTTTGGCTCTGTAATTAGGTGTTGTCCTTTACAGGGAGGTTCTACTGTACTTTGAAGAAAAGTTACTTCTCCCAATATAAAGGGGGTAAAAAAAAAGGGAGGGGAAGTTGAAGGAAGTGATGGCTCCCTCATTTCCTGGTTCTATCTATAGACCTACTTTAATGGATGGAAGGATGGAAAAGCCCAACTGTCACAGCTTAGGTAGGATGTGTGGCCTTTGGTTAGGTCTAGAATTGACATTCTTTTTGGCTATTTGGCTTGGGCAGGTCTTAGAATATCACATTCCGCCCTCTTTCTTCTCTACTTATCTGCAAGTTTTATGAGCTGCTGCAAAACTCTCCCCATTCTTTTTGGCTCTTTGTCTCATTTGGCACAATATCTATTCAATGATAGGCACAATTTGGATTATAGATTATAAACACAAGGTAATAAGACCAAATCCAAATAAATAAATAGTGTGTGACATTTTGATAACAGCGTTGTTTCCATTCAATGTGTCATACTATTCAATGTTTTGCATCAATCATTTGGATTCTTCTTTTCTGTCTTCTTCTCTCAAACGAGTGCCACATCATCATGAAGTATTTTTTTAAATTATTATTATCCCTAGTACATGTGTGAGGTATAGGCCATGATGATCATGGTGGACTGAAGTAGGCGACTGCTTTTACTGTAAGTGGCACCATATTACTACACATGTGAAAAGCAGTTTGACTTTTGCACTTAAAAATGTTCAGAGCACCATTTGGTTACTTGTACTTGCTGGTGGGGTTGGACTTTTCTAAGAATCTGAGGCTGCATTGGAGCATTTTTTAAATTAGAAAAAGTGCCCAATGCACAGGATTTGATATTGGGTCTTAGCAGTTGAAAACCAACAGTTTAGACCACTCATCCACCGACTCCCGTAGTATAGAATTCCTTCATAATAGTATGACCTATCTCTTCACTTTCATTCTCCATTAATTACTGGTTTCTTCCCCATTGTTTTTGTACCTATCCCAAGTACACAGAGTAGCAGGCCAGGATAATCATGTGGGTAGTTAGCAACTGCCTTTTATACTAAGTACACCACGGGTCTACACCTGTAGAAAGCATTTAGACATTTACAAGTTTGATACCCTTCTGTTTAGTCACTTACTGGTAGCGTTGAACTTCTGAAGATTTGAAGGGTCATTAAAGCAATTTATTCTTCATAATAAAAGTGTCAAAGGCGGAATACAATCTTGAGTCGTGGTTGTCAAAAGTAAA
>CP092872.1:80525377-80572277 GCA_030710605.1 Cordylochernes scorpioides
AGATATACAGTAGAACCTCCATGAGAGAGACACTCGGACTAGAGGACACCTCTCTATAAAGGACAGCTTTAATTTGCAAAATTAGCTCTTTTTTACTATTTAGCAACTCTCCGGTAAGAGGACACCTCTCCCTAAAAGACACTTTAGCTCTTCAATTAGGTGTCCTGTGAAAGAAGAAGATCAAAAATACATATTGCCATGATAATCATAAGGACTAGGAGTTTAGCAACAACTCTAAGTATACTCCAAATATCTACATATGTAAATTTGTATTTTACAATGGCGCCTTGTTTAGATTACTTACACCCCCTGGTTTGGAGCTAAGTCGGCCTGCTACTGAGTAGTGCTCCCAGTCTTAATGACAAAGGCAGATGCATTCTACTTCTCCCAGACCTTAATATGATTGAGTGGAGATAAGGAAGAACTCACTGTTAGACTTGTGCAAGAATCAAAAACCATTAAAAATATTGTAGCAAAGTATTTATTTATAGTACAATATAATGCGGCTTATGATTGTAGAACGACATTTGAAAAATATCCCGCTTGTGTTTCTTTTGAATGAAAAATTGAAATTTATTTTAAGGAGAAATAATGATTATTTCTATCCTTTGGGATGAAGTATGAAAGGATGAATTGTGAAGAGTAATGATAAAATTCCCATCCCTGGACACTTCTATTTTTCCGTTTATCATTACACTTCAAAATTCATCCTTTCATAGATAAGGCACAATTTGGAATATAGATTATAAACACAAGGTAATAAGACCAAATCCAAATTTTCTAATGTCATTCTACAAAGTATTTATTATTTAACAGATTTGATAAAGAACAATTTGGATTATAGATTATGGCTACAAGAAAATAAGACCTAATCCAAATAAATTAATAGTGTGTGACATTTCAGTAACAGCGTTGTTACCAAAAAGTCACACACTATCAATTTATTTGGATTTAGTCTTATTTTCTTATAGCTATTTAGCAGGTTATAAATGTTGATATTTATATTCTATTACTCTGTAAATCTACCATATTACTTCTCTTGTATTTCATAATCTTTGGTACCAGGCAGAAAACCCCAAAAAACAGACCCTCCAACTAAACAGAAGGAAGTTGACACAGTTTGCCAGAAGGAAATCTGGTCACCTGCGCCCTCTAGTCTATAAAGAGGGAGCCAAAAGCTTCCCCATGTGCACTAGGTGCAGAACCAAAGAGGCCACTCCCCAACATATACTAAATTGTATTGGAAAGGACAAAGGATCCCTGTACAGAGAACCAAGAATAGTTCTTGAACTTCTTTATGAGCACGACCACCAAGATCTCATCTAATTTAGACTAATAAAAGGATAAGAAAAAAAAAAACATATATCTTAACTTTCCAGAATGGTGTGTGTTACAAGGTTTTCCCACTATGTACTAACTTCAATTCTCAACCTGCAACCCCAAACCACATTATTGACTCATCCATTGATGTGCTCTACTCATCCCTGACAGACACCATCAACAAGCTTTACAAGCTTGATATCCTAATATGATTGAGAGTGGAGATAAGAAAGAAGAAGAAGACATCTTCTATTTCCAGACCATAAGATATATCCTTCCTTGGTCTAACTATACCTTTAAAGAAAGAATTGGTTTGTTAATAATCTAATAGAATGGTCTTGAGTCCAAGTTTAACTTTTGTATAAATTCGAGATATAAGGAGCACTATTTATTTATTTATTTGACATATATATATCGGACGCGATATCCCAGCTTGGGATACTTGTGTCTAAATACATTTTATAGGGGGTCGGTGGAAGGATGGTCTAAACCGTTGGTTTTCAACCGCAACAACCCAGGTTCGATTCCCGCATTGGGCACTTTTTTCTGATTAAAAAAAAAAAAATGCTCCAATGCCCTCTGATTCTTGCAAAAGTCCAACTCCACCAGCGAGTGCAAGTAACCAAACGGGGCTCTGGTACATTTGTAAGTGCAAAGTCGAACTGCTTTTCACATGTCTAGACATAGGGTGCACTTACAGTAAAAGCAGTCGCCTACTTCTACCCACCATGATTAACATGGCCTGTACCATGTGTACTAGGGATAAGAAAAAAAAAATTAATCAACCTATATACAATTCAATAACCAGAATAAAAACAAAATTAAAACTGAAATGTTGGTTTTTCTCAAACAGAAAATAAAATCTAAAATGAATTTACAAAAATTATCAAATTTTACATAAGTATCTTTGTTATATACAAATTTGCACATTTCTTCGATGGAATAAAAATGATTGCTTCTTTATCTGTGTGTGTGAAAGATCGTACATTCTATCAATAAATGTATTGCGTTTTGGTTTTCTTTTCCACAGATGCAGCTAGGATCATCTGTTGGCCCGATTTTCGACAGAAATTCTCCAAAATTACCATTATTTGTGATGAACTGTGAGTTATCAAAATTTGGACGAAAATAAAAAGGAATTCCAAATGGGAAAAAGGAGCCCTATAAAACCTCCTGTATGAAACCTAATCATAGGAGTGACATCTTCCTAAAAGAACACCTCCTGATTGTAAAAGTGTGAATAAAAGATTATGTATTTACATATCTACAAAAAGATTTGAGCCGGCCAAAGGGAAACAACAACAATGGGTTTATATACCTTGCGATTTCTTCTATCTGCTTATTTGTTTAATGTATATGTTTATTCAATGCTCTTTTTCTTAATTGTTTATTTTCTTTTTGATAATTCTGTTATCTACTCTACTACAATATGTATTATTGTAAATAGTTTCACACGCAATTATCCAGATCGGATATAGCGTGTCTTGTTTGTAACTGGTAATAAATAAATGGGTTTAAATAATCTGAAGCCGCGACATCTTGTGGTCAACTTTACAGAGTAATTTGTTCTATAAAATTATAATTTAAAAAAATATATAAAAAATATACAGTAGAACCTTCTTGTAAAGGACACTTAATTGCAAAGCCAAAATGTCCTTTAGGGAGAGGTGTCTTCTTACTGGAGAGCTGCTAGAATAGTAAAAATGGTAATTTTGACAATGAAAATTGTCCTTTATAGAGAGGTGTCTACTAAAGGGAGATTCTATTGTATATACAGTAGAACTACCTTCTATAAAGGATGCCTAGCTGCAGAGCCTTAATAAAAAAATATCAAGGTAACAAGGCCAAATAGGCAATTTATACGTGATGGTACAATCAACAGAATGGGAGTAGATGAAATAACATTGATAGAAACAAAATGACTTTAATTCTAAGGTTCAACTTTGCCTTTGCCGGTCCCAAGCCCGGATGAAAAAGTAGGAAGGGGAGCAGTAACAAGCTCACTAAAAAACCTGGGCTCAGCTGGCCCAGCAGATAGTACCCTGTAAGGTCTCCTGATCCAGGGATACAGGATGAGCAGCATTTGTACTCCATGTAAGGAGCGGCTGCACATGGTGTCTGTTCCTCATGTCAGAGGCGGCCATTTCTTTTGGAGCTAAGTCGGCCTGCCACTGAGTAGTGCTCCCAGTCTTAATGACAAAGGCAGACGCAATCTATTTCACCCAGTCATGATGGTTGTCAAAGCTTGATACCCTAATATTATTGAGTGGAGATAAGAAAGAAGAAGGTTCCTCTTTACAACTAATTTAGGATTCTTGGTAAACATGTTTTATCATGTTTTTATTCCTTCTTATCAATACTTTCAGTTATTAATCTTTGTTTATTCTCTTCTGTGATAAGATGGCAAACTATTTTAAGACATGCTCTGTGTTCTCTTATTCCAAGATATACCATTATTTTATTTTTTTAAAAAGGCATCTCCTTATTGTGCAACTGAAAGTTGCTGATAGCTTGTGCCATCTATTGGAATAAATATCAACTATTCATTGATTTTTAATTATTCCAGAATTGACCAAATCCTCATTTTTGATTAATCAAGGTTCTACTGTACCATCATTATATGGAAACTATTGGATACATACAAACTCTCTCTCTACCAAATAAATGGAGTAATTATAATGGTTCTTCATTATAACTGCCTAGTTCTAAATTCTCTAGTTTTGTCTCAATTATTTTAACCATGATTTTATAACAACAAAATTTTGGTCCCTAGTTTTGTCTCTTCTTCTTTTCTTGTAGAGCTTGTTGATGGTGTCTGTTGGGGATGAGTAGAGCTCATCAATGGTTGAGTCAATACAGTTAATAATGTTTTGTCTCAATTATTTAAACCAAGATTTTATAACAACAAATACTTGGTCCCTAGTTTTGTCTTAATTGTTTTAACCATTGTTATATTAACATGATAAGGCACAATTTGGATTATAGATTATAAACACAAGGTAATAAGACCAAATACAAATAAATAAATAGTGTATGACGTTTCAGTAACACTAAAGATGGTAACAATGATGTTACCGAAACATCACACACTATTTATTTGGATTTGGTCTTATTACCTTGTGGGTATATCAACATAAAATATTGGTCCCAAGTTTTAAGTCTCAATTGTTTTAACCATGATTATAATACCAAAATCTTGGTATCAATAATGCTGTTTTCAAGTTGTCAAAATTGGAAATGTCTAAAAATGATAGGAATAATTTTATTTAATATTTTATCATAGCAATACTTAAGCTGAGCCTGCATCAATTTGTATCTTAATATATGCTTTTAATTTTAAATAGATGATATTTTAAAATAATTCTTCCTTTCTCTCTAGATATTTCAAAGTCTTTTCTTTATTTACAAAAAAAAAGTATGTATTGAGAAATATTTAAAATAACTTCTCTTGAAAAAAAAAAAAGTAATTTGTATATTAAGACAGATTATTTTTTATCCTGCCTTCACTTTCATTGGGACAAGAATACTTTAAAAATATAAAAAATGAATTTGCGAATTTTATACTTTTATTGCATATAGTTTTAAAATAAACATAAGACTTATAAACACCCATATTTTATGAAGACAAAATCAAACGAAATTTAAATACCTTCTATGTATCAGCATTTTAAAAATAGTTTTATCCATTCGTACATAAAACTATACTTTAGAAACGTGGTAATTTATAAATAGGTTAATATTATTTATAACCAAAACTATGTCACTGTGTTATAAAATGCGTTAAATACAAATGTATATTTCGGAAACTATTGATGAGTATATATACTCGTAAATGTACATAGGATGAAAGGTATGTCTAAAGTAACATTTAGAAACCTAAAACTTACTTGCGTAACTTGGCGCGAGAACTACAGTGGCTGGCTATTTGGGCGCAATTAATTTTATATCCAAGCAGAAAGATTTCCGGGATGCAAATCTATCAACAGATAATTTAATACGTTTATTTATTTATTTATTTTAAAAACAAAGTTGTAGGCCCGATATTTAGGTCAAATGATAATATACCTATTTGTTTATTTATTTAAATGACTTCAAAATCGCTCATACAAAATTCCTTATGTAAATAAGTGAATATTTTAATTTAAAATTATAAATTATACATGTAAACGAAAAATTTAAATGATCACTGCAGAATTATTTTTTTCTATTACTTAAAAATTATTGATCATATAAATATTTTCAAGTTTAGGAATAATATACCAAAATTACAAAAGAGCTTTCAGAGATAAATTAGAATAAATGGCACTTTCTAAAATAAAAATGATTTTAAAGTTCCATAATTCCTGGAACATTTTTAAAAATATTATAAATTATATAATTATAATGATAAAATAAGTACTTTATCCATAAATGAAAATCGATGACGCTTGGAGTTCACTTCTTCTAGAAGGTTCTAGAAAAGCTATGTTATTGAAAGACTTCGCTTGGATAAGCAGGCGCGTATTTCTGAAACCCTATTATAGCTTGCGCTACACAGGCTCAGAGAGAAGTTATTTAAATAAATGTATTTTTTAAAAAGCTTCTTTTTAATGACAAGAAGCGTTTGTGCCCTTGAAAATTTGGATATTTAAAAATATATATATGAGAATACATCTATCAATTGATTTTCTTCAAAGGCTTCAAAAAATAACTATTTTGATCGATATTAATTCGTCTCCATAATATATAATGAGCAAATTATAAAAATAATTTTATTATTAACTTTAACACCAATGTATAATGAATGCTTAAAAATGATGGGTTTTCCGGTTTGGATAGATGAAAAGGGAGGATACACGATGTGACTTATTAAAGTTTCCTTACTTAAGTATATATATATATAGCAATTTAGGCCAACAACCCCATGTATATAACCCGCAGCAAGACCTTAATGTTGTATAATAGCAGCACAGCTGTCAGTGATGCACTATCGGCATATGTCTTTACATCATCACATGTAATGCAATTCGTGCAAACAGGATAAATAAAATAAATAAAAAAAAGAAAAGGGGGAAAAACTCTGTAATTGATTAAGAGTTGAGCTAAAGCAAGGATTGAGCATATAATATTGTCAGAACAATGGTCTAAAGATGGAAACAGCCGCGACACTATTATACAATTTCATCAGACAACCCATGAAATCGTTATTAAATTGGGCAATCTATAAAACACTGAAACACAGACACTCTCGGCAATGTATGTGGCCGGTAATTTATGGGAGACTTGATTATTAGTAACATTCCCTTCAAATAGGTAATAAACATACAACATTTCATTTAAACAGTGGGAATAGCACCATAAGGCAAATTATGTATGAAATAGGTAACAGAGGAAACAAGAAAATTTCTCTAGATATTTATTTAAATATCTTAAAATTTGGGAACATGTCTATACTGACGAGATATGCTATTTACATAGTAAAATTTAGATAGAGGTGACCTGAAGTTACTTTATAGCCCTTTAGGGCCCATGCGAAATCTAGGTTGGTTACTACACAAAAAGGGGGGGGAAACCTAGATCTCCATCTATTCTAGCGGGACAAAATATACGAACCCTAACACTCCTTTTTAAGTCACTTAAAGCCCTTTAGGGCCCATTCAGAATCTAAATAGATTAGCTTCTGTTCGAAAAATAAAAAAAGGGGGGGGGGGGCTAAACCATAATGGCGAGGGGCTTACCTTCTCTCGAAAGCGGCGGCAAGGTCTGGTCTCCTCTACGTCTCAGGCCCGACTAAAAAAATCGTCCTTCTCACTGAGCGACTTCGATCGAATCCCGCCTTTTGGCAAAGAACCTCCTCTTATTCATGTCTCTCTCCATTTTCATTCGCCGAAAGAAACACCAATCAAAATGGCCAACGCTCCAGTATCAATTTCATAGACGCCCCAGGCCTCATCAAAATAGAACATATAGTATTACCAAAACAAAAAAATCTAAAGAGAGAAACAACCACGGCACTAGTGTAAGATTTCAGACTCCAGGCCTCTTCCATCAGAATAGAACATATAGTATTACCAAAACAAAAAAATCTAAAGAGAGCAACACCTACGGCGATAGTGTAAAATTTCAGACCCCAGCCCCCTCCCCTCCACATGGATTGAAATAAAATCCTCCCTTTTTCTCGGGACGATATATATATATCGCCCCCCCTCCGTCTTAGCTAAAATTGACACAGGTCCCTTTTCACTTGAACTGTAATATAACGCTTTCCTTTCTCGGGAAGGATTTTTTTATAAGGTTCAGTCTTTTAGAGATCTTCCTTCTCCATTTTTTTTTTCTGGTCACCTTTACCTAAATTTTTGGTGAGGGGAATATATGTACATATGAAACAACAGTTTCCAGCTCGGATGTCTCTGGATGTCTTCTTCTTTACCAGGCATCAGCTTTCGGCATGGAAGTCTGGTGTCATCTGTTGTCTAGGTTTCTGGGCAAAAAGAATGGTCTGTAAGTCTATGTGGGAGGGAAGCCATGTATCCATTTGATTTGATTATACATACGCCTTCTGTTGGGGTATGGTTACAAAAACGTGCCCCAACAATCCTCCCCCTGCCAAGTAATGGACAAATGCGTTTGTGCTATTCATTATTCATCTGCCTTTCATCAGTTACTATGAAAGCAGGTCCATTTCTAGCAAAATGCATTTTCCATTACTAGGTGAAGCCAGGTGTACCGAAACCTATAGGGAAGATAAGGCTAATCAAAATGATGGTATGCTATTCTAGATGTTTATTATTCCGAACATTAGTGGGCATTGTGCATCCTGGCAAAGGGGTTTTTATGTGTTATTATTCTGTCAGCACACTGTTATCAACATAGGTTATGGGGGACAGTCATATCATATGTATGGAAGTAAGCAAGGTCATCTGTCTTACCATTCATGGGTATATATACCACCCTTCCACTTTCTTCTTTGGCCTTGAGGAGTAGGCCCTCCTTGTGGTAAGTCCTCTCAACCCCATCCTTGCCTCTTGTGGTGCTGGATTCATTGCTACCTTCTTTCTGCTAACAATACAGTTAGAGCATTTCCCTATTACATATTATATATAAAAATTTGGGCGCCAAGAAGTCGTTTAGAAATAACTGACTAGTCCAACTCCTAAAACATGCCAGCATCTTTATTTAAGTACCAATCAAGACATTCGTGTGGTATAGTTATACATATACAATCAAAGGAAAGGATAATTATAGTTAGCTGAAAGAAATATCTTGATACATAATGATTAGCCTATGACATGATGACTTTTGCTAAATAAAAAAAAAAGGTTACAGAAAACAAATTGCGAAAGTAATTATTAAATAAGGCACGAAATATGTAATGATAAAATGAATCCTTCCATGTTATATGATGGGTATAATATATATATTGAAGAAAACACGTATCATGCAGATAGTGATTAAATATGATAAAAAATCATCCCATGATAGATGATAAAGAAAACTACTACAAAATTATATATGATGACAAAATATATATACTTATACAAGTAAGGCGGATAAAAGACAATAAGGATAAAATAGATCATGCCTTGAGGGAAGAATAAGCCATGACAACATGTTAAAAAAAATCGCAACATGGCCGGTAAATATTACTAATATCATGAATATCAAAGGAAATAAAATTGTTGAAATGAATAGCATATGATTATAATATAATATATATGATATAAAATAATAACATATTCAATTAGAAAATGAAAACACATTATATATATTTGTGCGCTGAAGGTTCAAGGTTTAGTATCTCAGTTAAGTTTTTCAATCTTATTCAGTCTGGAATCACGAGTTGGTCACTGGGTAATATTCGTCTATCCCGATCCTACTGGAGGGTGTGTTTTCTCTTATGTGTTAGATTCCTCTGTTACAATACTCTCAACTCAGATGGGTACGTCATTTAGAATCTTGGTCAAATGGAACATAGCCCAGACCTCTATTAAACTACACAGTCCATTTAAATCTAGGGTGACAACCGTATGAAGAAAGCTCTCTGTTTGACAGAGAAACTAATCAACTTCTCCCATTTTGTTTGTGACTCCGTTTACCTTGTCTCTGGGGTGTGTACAGTTCAGCTACCTCCCCCTTCCAAGAAATTCATATTACTTTCATCTACTAATATACCCTCTATTCATTGACCTGAATCCTACAAATCTACATCTTATAAATTTGAATTTTATCAATCTGAAATTTTGGTTCTTTTACAAATTCCTTCAGAATTCTACTCCCTGTATAACTGCTCTTAATTCTACTGTCCTCAATACAACACTTCTAAAACTTTGACTCATTGGCTCGTTCTGGCGTCTCGTTCGCGGTCCTTATAGTTAACTAATACTTTAAAATCTTATCCTATCATGAAACGAGTTTAAACTCGTTGAAGGTCCTAATAATTACTTATTCTGCCTCTCGAATCGGTCTTATGCTCGAATTCATTCCAACAAAACGTATGGCAGGGCGAATCCTTTATTAGAAGAAACTTCCGCTAGCTATGGGGGATCAAACTGGTACCAAAAAAATTCAATAGACGGAAACTACTTCGTCTAGAATAACTGGGCAATCTCTGCCTACATGCCAATCTTACAGGACCTCCCGTCTGGAATACCCTCGCTCCAGCCACGCTAAAAACGTCGAAACTACGGTGTCAGATCGGTTACCCAAGGTCGCGCCGTTATACCCCAGGCTATACGGCATGGCTAAAACAAATCCCCCATCCTGCATAAAATTCAATCTATACCTCTTCGTTTCCTCTAATGAGGAGAAGTTTTGTGGGTTTCCTGGTCTGATCATAACCTCCCACAACCTTCCAGTCTGAGAATCAAGATATGATCATTATCTACGACTCTTAAAATTCAAGTTGATATAAATAACAAAGAGTACTTGATTACCCTAGTAATAGAAATTAAAATTTTATACTCCCGAAAGGGGAGACCTAACAAAATGGAGCGAATACCTTTCCAAACAATAGAGTTTTTTCAGTCCTGTGAGGCTATCGTTCCTAACAAATAAAGAAATCAAAATTGAAAATTGAACCTATTAAATTCCCTAACACGCTCTAAAGTAATTTTGGTCTAACAGTATACTAGTTTTTAACCTTCTCATCATTTATTCCACTTCACATTCATACAAAAAAAAAATTCAGTCACTGTGGGCATTCATTCTAAAGTTAAAAGCTGCTATAGACGCCAAAACACTCAATAATCTCTATCAAATAAACCCTAACAATTTCTAAATTCCAGGACTAATGTGAAATCAAATAAAGTTTTCTAATTAAAACAAATTGGGAACTAAAGCCCTAGGTTACTCAAAGAAAATGCCTCTGTACAAGCTCTATATATACTAACACTTTATACTCGATAAATGATTGTTAACAATAATTGTTAACAATTCTAAATAATCTGGAAGCTAACCTACCAAAAAAAAAAAAAGAATCAGTGTAACTTCAAAAACTGCCCTTGCCTTGACACTAAGCGACTTTTCACGACAATTCTATAAAGACACACACAAATTATAATGGTGAATAAAGGACCATTAAATGTGACACCTCATAAAAGCGGATTGAGTCACTCCCCTAGCCACCGTGGGTGAAGTCACTATCTTCTTACTTCATCGTGCGTCTGTCCCCTTTGCAGTAGTCCGACCTCAACACTCTATTGAAAGATGGATTTATAGGGTTTATGATTCACTACCCAACACTAACATTCTCAAGTGCTTTCCAAGGATCGACTACGGTCTGGGCCTACTTAACTTCTACCCCTGGCTTAGGGTCCCTATACTTCACAACTTTACTCTGAAAGATTGACCTTTCATGTCCTCATTAGAAACCTATTTCAAAGCTACTACCTGAAGGCCAGGGATTATAGGGTTTCTGAATTACCCAACACAAGCCATAGGATGCCTATTAGGTTCGTTGTTTTAGACATAGCCCCCCTCTAAGTTGTGATTTCCTACACCTTCCTTCACCTATTACTCCTGATAATAACTAAAATTTCAGATTTACACTAAATAGTTAATTCACAATGGTATACATTATTCTCATTGGTCTTTGAAACTCGGGTTTTAACAAGAAATAGTTTGTATAGAAAAAAAAAAGGAATCCCAATGAAGTTCTACTTAAAAAAAAAAAAAGGTTTTTAAATGAAAAAAAAAAAAAAAAAGGTTGAAATCTCTAAACTTCTCATTCTATCGAGCTGATTCTCCGTACACACTCCAAAATCCTAGTTAGTGGCGACAGTCTAAGCAGAATTTACACTGTGTGGGCCTTTTCACCCTTGTAGACCTGCGTAAAGTTAAACTGTCCACACTAACTCTGTCAATTTCCCCTCGTCTCATTACTTCTGAGTCCGCTCTGGTTCTATTGTTGGATAAAATTGTAACATAACAATAAAAAGAAACTAAAATTTTCCTAAATCATATCCTGACAGGTTGTACAAGCTCTTCAAAACGGTGTGTCATATTAAAACAAGGTTGTGAGACAACTCTTAATTATATACTATACTAAAATTGAGGCTGAGCCAATTCTACACTAGGAGAACACGAAAACCCAAGATGTCGTCCTTGTAGCGAGCATGGAGCCCTATCACAAACCCGAAGTGCAAGAACAGACTGCCTTAGGTCTTGTGACCGACTAGTAAGCAGCGGGATGCCGTTTCTCGTGTTGAGGGAGCGATGTCAGTAGGACAGAGTTTCCTGGTATTCCCTCTTATCTGGCACGACCGGTCGGGGTGAACAGTCGCGTCACGTGAAAGGAGGAAATATCTGAGTTCCCTCCTCTTGCTCTAACTGTTGGGTCGATTTGGCTCATGTAAATAGTAACTCTTATACTATATCTAAAATCTCTCATATAACTTATTAAATAAAACGGTGTAAAAACGGTGTTCTATACAAGGATAAGGTTGTGACAATTTTCTCTAAATGACACACTAATATTAAAACAAATTGTGAAGATCTTTAAAGATGGCAACAAACACTACAGTAAGGTTGTGAGACGGTATTCTGCACAAAGACAAGGTTGAGACAAATAACACACAAACCCTGAAACATGGTGTTAAAGCTCCTTTCAACACTTAGCACTAGAACACATGTTTAAAAAAAAAAAACTGCAAACTGTTTAAAGTTCACCATAACACTAAGACATATTTGCTATTTAATATATAACCTAATATTGTAATTAATAAAGACCTATCTATATTAAATAGTGTATACTGTTGCCGAAACTTATGTAAATCAGCTTACACAAACCCCCAGTGCATAATATGTCTTATTTTAAAAGAAATAGTTCTATCGAGGCGATATTGCGGTCGACAGCTACGCTTTATACATTAAATGTACTTTCTTCCATCAATCTTTATCTACTATTTACAAAACCCTTTATCCAACTTTTTTCAATTCTTTCTCTTTCAACATCTTTCTGCATCTTTCTATCTCTTCCTCATCAACATTCAACGCTTTCTCACTCTTTCATCATCCTACATCATCCTCAACGCCTTTCAACTTACTTCCATCGCATCTCTCTTCAACGCCTTCAACACATTTCATCTCTTATTCATCACCTTATAACACAGTTCAACACCTCTTTCATCATATTTCATCGCCTTTTCATCACTTTCTACACCTCTTTCATCCCTCTGAAGTCTCTTCGAAACCCGTCATCGGGATCTGGATCCCGATCTATTATCACTCTTAATTTTGAACTACTCTATTCCAACAGCCTATGACCTTTAAGCTTTATAACTCCATATACACTCGGCGGGGTAGTTACCTTGTTAAGAAAACCTATAATGTCATAGATCATTTAGAGAGAGAACATAACAAATTTGTGCGAATAGTTTGCTTCAACTATTGATTGTAAGCCTATTAAACTCGTTCTCTTTAGGTTGGCTCGCTCATTAGTCTTCGATTTTTTTTATTCAATGGTCATATTGAGTCCACATGGGTGCTGAACGTAAACTGTATTAAAATGGTGTAGTTTTCTAGTTTTCGAATTACATGACAGTTAGAAAAAAAATTCTGGAAATATCTCGCACTGGCTACTATAAAAAAAATTGAATGGGGTACAACTCCGATCTTACAGGATACCTCATGGCTCATAGAATTGAATCGCTCATTTCTCACTAAGATATTCACACAGGTATGGAGGTCTCCAGTGGTTCTATAGCTATTGGTCAACTAAATTAATTGGTGGCATAAATTGAAGTTAGTTTAAAGGCTCATGTGCTGTTTTGTCATGCGTCTTTATGTCATCTGCAAAGGAAAGCGTCGCCTCAAGGACCTAATTCTGGGACTAACATCCGCTGCACATTTCGGGAAGGAGTGGTCGTCCATACAATAGCAAGATATCATTTTGCTGCCAATGTACAATGTTGAGCATTTTCCATGTCGTCATTTTGTCGATCCCCAATCTTCTAGGGTGTTTCTTTAAGCATTTCTCGATGTCATTTAATGCTCCATGCGATCCCGCCCGGCATTCAATAAGTAAGTATTTGATCGTACCACCTCCAGGAGACCATCCCATTGCGGCCGAATCATTTCCACCCAACTTATAACGCCGTCCATATCGCGTAATTGAAATTAGTGTAAAACTCAAAGAATAAGACCTTAATCTCTTAATTCTTTACTAATTTCAGTTGGCTCAACATAAATCTTCTCAATTATTAATTTAGTACAGTGGCGTGACATGTCACACTTATTCTAGTTCTTTCGCAAGCTCGATTAATCCCAGTGAAAGCCAGTTCAGGCGTCAATCCCGTGCTAACCCGTCATGCATGACTTCAAATTTGGAAATTATTAGACCTGAATATTTGCAGTGGCATCTGCTTCCACTGAAAGTATTTAAGACACAAGGCTGCCTCTTTAAACCACTGTCTTTACTCCCACATGCCTGTGTAAACTTTAACCATGACCTTATCAATTCCCAAAATTCTGCCTATCGAGTATCCTGAGAATCAATGTTCTTCTTGTCTACGGCGGATTAACACAATAATTGTTCCCTAGAGTTATCTGCGTCGAGTGGTCAGTCTGTACTACTAATTCTCCACTCTAACTCCAGGATTCCTTTATCTACTCAGGCTGTTCAAAATTTTTTCAAGACAGTTGTTCAAATCTCCAATGATAATCTGCTAAATTTCGATAATTATTGAAATTCTCATTAAACAGACTAACTACACCTTCCTGACACAGAAGTGTCCAGCATCAAGATATGGCGTACTGCCCATTTCTTCATTTGATGACTGTGTTAAATTACAGCTGAAGAAACATACTAAGCATATAACTGGTTTAAATTTCATGTAATCTCATCATGCCTTCTGCTGGCAAATATTTACTGTAAAAATTCAATACTATCAAGATGGTTTTATTTGTCTTCATCCAAAAAAAATGTTTCAGAAATAGAATCTTGGAAATCTCTACTAAAGACAAAAATTATACATTTGTCAATTCAGGATAACCTTCCCTTGTCAGAGTGTATACAGGATATTTAAGATCATATGCAGTTGGAGGCATCATGAGAAAAAGAAAAAAGTCGGTTGCCTGACGCGTCTTTTTATGGTGATCAAATTTCTCTCTTCACGGGTACGCTAACTGGATCTTCAATTCTATTTTCACCTTAAGGCTCATATATCTGGATGCACAGGCTAGTATGATTTGATAGAAAGCGCTATTAAAATGAAGTTAAGATATTTGTATCCAGCAATAATTATCAGAACTCACCTCTGCTGTGAGAAAATTATATCAGAGCTATGATGAAAAAAAAAAAATGCTAAGTCATTTCAGTAGACTACTGTAAAACACTGATCACCGTTCTAAATTTGAACCATGGGAAATCCAACCTCATTTCTCATACTGTATATAATAATTTGAGAAAGTAAAATAAAGAAATTGTAATCAATGGTGCTCGCAACAGAATTCAAAATGATTGAGACACAGAACATTATAAATAATGTCCAGCAAGCAGGATACCAAACCATCTTTATATTACAACATTTCCACAAAATATCTATAGGGCGATATGTTACATTCCATACTCACAAACATCTATAACAATAGCCAACTACTTAAGAAACTCTGGCATCCAAACGTATTACTGTAATTCCCCTAACATAGGCTCCACCATAAAAGTCCGCTATCTAAAATAATCCTACTATCATAAAACCCACTAACCAAAACAGAGAATAAAAGGCAATATATTCCGTAGAGTGTAACAGCTGCCAAGTAATACGCAGGGGAGACAGGAAGGAGAGTCAGCAATAGAATATATGAACATATACGCAACGTTATTAATCAAGACAATAGGTCTCTAATTTTCCAATACTGCAAAGGAACAGGTCACACTTTCGCATTAGGAGAACCTAGAATACATTACAATAACATAAACAGCAAATATCAAAGGCTTATAATTGATTTTCTATTATTCAGAAAACACAATAGCATTAATAGAAAATAGATTTGCCCGAAACATATAACACAATAAATCCTAGTACCAGCTAATAATATCAACAATAATATAAGTAACTTATATGTAATAGCCAATAACTATTATAAAACTACTTAAATAATAGAATTTCTAACCTATAAGATAATTCATAGAATATAGCAAACAATATTAGAATATGTGTAATACCTTAATAAAAAAAAATATGTCTTAAGAAAACAAATAATATGCAAAACTTTCTAATGTATATATATATATGTCAATAGAATCATAATAGTTTTAGCATCAGGCGACGTTATATTTTCTTGATATATTGTATATGTTTCTCCTGTAGAAGGGCGGACAAGCTCGAAAGCTCGAGAAGACCAGAATAAAAGATACTCATCCCCATAGACGTTTTACTTTGATATCAGAAATCAATGATAATATTAAGGTTTTGCCACAAACAATGTGAATCGTAAAAGACAGCGGCGAGAGATGCGGTATACACCGCCTCAACATAACTTTCATTGCCTGATAAAATGCCAGTGAAACGGAAAGCATAAATTAAAATTCACGATTTATAATAGACTGTTAATCTCAGGATGCGTGGACTACTTCACCAATACTTAAAAATAGTATGGCTTTTCATTAGGTATATAATTCTAAAGTATAGGGGAAGAAACATATACTAAATTCGAGCCCCGCGGCGGGCGACATTGATGGGTTTTCCGGTTTGGATAGATGAAAAGGGAGGATACACGATGTGACTTATTAAAGTTTCCTTACTTAAGTATATATATATATAGCAATTTAGGCCAACAACCCCATGTATATAACCCGCAGCAAGACCTTAATGTTGTATAATAGCAGCACAGCGGTCAGTGATGCACTATCGGCATATGTCTTTACATCATCACATGTAATGCAATTCGTGCAAACAGGATAAATAAAATAAATTTAAAAAAAGAAAAGGGGGGAAAAACTCTGTAATTGATTAAGAGTTGAGCTAAAGCAAGGATTGAGCATATAATATTGTCAGAACAATGGTCTAAAGATGGAAACAGCCGCGACACTATTATACAATTTCATCAGACAACCCATGAAATCGTTATTAAATTGGGCAATCTATAAAACACTGAAACACAGACACTCTCGGCAATGTATGTGGCCGGTAATTTATGGGAGACTTGATTATTAGTAACATTCCCTTCAAATAGGTAATAAACATACAACATTTCATTTAAACAGTGGGAATAGCACCATAAGGCAAATTATGTATGAAATAGGTAACAGAGGAAACAAGAAAATTTCTCTAGATATTTATTTGAATATCTTAAAATTTGGGAACATGTCTATACTGACGAGATATGCTATTTACATAGTAAAATTTAGATAGAGGTGACCTGAAGTTACTTTATAGCCCTTTAGGGCCCATGCGAAATCTAGGTTGGTTACTACACAAAAAGGGGGGGGGAAACCTAGATCTCCATCTATTCTAGCGGGACAAAATATACGAACCCTAACACTCCTTTTTAAGTCACTTAAAGCCCTTTAGGGCCCATTCAGAATCTAAATAGATTAGCTTCTGTTCGAAAAATAAACGCCCGACTAAAAAAATCGTCCTTCTCACTGAGCGACTTCGATCGAATCCCGCCTTTTGGCAAAGAACCTCCTCTTATTCATGTCTCTCTCCATTTTCATTCGCCGAAAGAAACACCAATCAAAATGGCCAACGCTCCAGTATCAATTTCATAGACGCCCCAGGCCTCATCAAAATAGAACATATAGTATTACCAAAACAAAAAAATCTAAAGAGAGAAACAACCACGGCACTAGTGTAAGATTTCAGACTCCAGGCCTCTTCCATCAGAATAGAACATATAGTATTACCAAAACAAAAAAATCTAAAGAGAGCAACACCTACGGCGATAGTGTAAAATTTCAGACCCCAGCCCCCTCCCCTCCACATGGATTGAAATAAAATCCTCCCTTTTTCTCGGGACGATATATATATATCGCCCCCCCCTCCGTCTTAGCTAAAATTGACACAGGTCCCTTTTCACTTGAACTGTAATATAACGCTTTCCTTTCTCGGGAAGGATTTTTTTATAAGGTTCAGTCTTTTAGAGATCTTCCTTCTCCATTTTTTTTTTCTGGTCACCTTTACCTAAATTTTTGGTGAGGGGAATATATGTACATATGAAACAACAGTTTCCAGCTCGGATGTCTCTGGATGTCTTCTTCTTTACCAGGCATCAGCTTTCGGCATGGAAGTCTGGTGTCATCTGTTGTCTAGGTTTCTGGGCAAAAAGAATGGTCTGTAAGTCTATGTGGGAGGGAAGCCATGTATCCATTTGATTTGATTATACATACGCCTTCTGTTGGGGTATGGTTACAAAAACGTGCCCCAACAAAAATATTTGTACCAGTGTTTTTATTTGTAAATTAAAAAAAACACACACACAAACAAGAATTTTATAAATCAATAATGCTTTTCACAGTTTTTAATTGCCTTATTTATTGAAATTTACCAGCATCAAATATTATTTTTCTTTAAAAATAAAGAAACATCGTTCTGTGCTTTGGTTATAACAATCATCTCTCTTATAAATGATTTCTAGAACATAAACAATATTTTTATTCCTGATTGTGGTCATCTCTGAGTGGGCTTCAACCCAGCGTGGAGTTTCATTCACTGTTCAATCGCCTTCAACGTAGTTTCCCATAAAAAAAAAAACAATATGAAGGCTCTCTTTTTTCTCATAGATATTTTTCTTTCAGTGTTGAATCATTCATTCTCATTAGACATCAGCTTTCATCCTTCATGATGTACTCTTTCTACAGTGCTGTGACTAAATAAAAGCTCTAAAACCAGATGAAATTGGCTTGTGTGATCAGGTATTTATAATAAAATGAAATATATAAATAAACAATTCATTGTTCTCGAGTCCTCTTATTAGTTTCTATATATCAAATTTGATAAACCTCTTAAAACTAATTTGCGTCAAAGCTCTCAGGTTCTGCTCCATCTGAAGCCTCAAATTTTCCTTTTTTTACTAAGTAATTTTGCAGTATGAATGCTTTCTCCTTGTATTTTATCATGCCACTTTAAAACGATTATAATGATATATAAATATATATACACTGGTGTCCAAAAAATAAGAAACTTTTGTTTTTTAATGATATGTTTTAAAATATACAACGCTAAAAGTTAAAAAGTAATTTAATTAGGTATTTTAAGTGTAGAATTTATTTATCGCAACCATTCGATTCGGTAAAATTGAAAATATGCAAATTTTTGCTTGTCTTTATAAGTGTGCTATTTGGCGTGTCGTTTACCCCATCTAAGAATTGTCCAATTATAATTTTATTTAATCCTTAGTTAAATATGAGTTCACGAAATATTTTAGCAAATGATTTAAAATGGAGAGCTGTTGGAAGAATGGAGGCAGGGCAATCACAAGTTGAAGTAGCAAAATGGCTAAATGTGAATAAATCTGTGGTCAGCAAAATATGGAAACAGTTCATTGAGACAGGAACCATCAAAAGAAAAGAAGGTTCTGGTAGAAAAAGAAAAACAGCTACCTCTGATGACCGTTATCTGGTCGTAACTGCCAAGCGCCATAGGGAGATGACAGCTATTCAACTCTCTAATGAACTCTCAAGTGCTACTGGAACGAGAATTTCAATACTAACTGTTTACCGAAGGCTTCACGAAGGTGCTCTTTATGCAAGACGACCAATGGTCTGTATCCCTTTAACCTCTGCTCACAGGAGAGCCCGCTTGAATTGGTGCTTGGAACATCACGCCTGGACTCATGATCAGTAGGCCAATGTTCTCTTCAGTGACGAGTCAAGATTTATTTTAACACAGATTCTCGACGAGGTTTCATCTGGAGGGAGCCTGGAACCCGCTATCATCCCAGTAACATCAGGGAAATAGACAGTTTTAGAGGGGGCAGTCTCTTAGTCTGGGCTGGCATCAGTTCTAGCAGACGCACACCCCTCCACATTTTTTCTGGGGGCACTTTAACTGCCCAAAGGTACAGGGACGAGATCCTTGAGCCCTATCTAAAGCCTTATAGAGATCAAATTGGTCACAATTTAATTTTTATGGACGATAATGCTCGTCCGCATAGGGCTAGGCTAGTCAATGAATATCTCCAGAGTGAGAATATTCGAAGGATGGATTGGCCAGCCAGACCTCCGGACCTGAATCCAATAGAGCATATGTGGGATGCTCTAGGGAGGCGTATTGGAGCTCGTCACCCCTCTCCCAGAACCCTCGTTGAGCTAAGAACTGCTCTATTGGAGGAGTGGGGTTTACTACCCCTGGACCTCCTCCAAAGCCTGGTAAACAGTATGAGGGCTCGCTGTGAGACCTTGATAGCTGTTAGAGGTGATCATACTCCCTATTGATATCTTATTTCTTTAAGATCTGGAACCTTAGCTTTAGGTGTATGTTGGTAATAATTTGCATATTTCATAATTTCAAATATATATTTTTATTTTCATATAGCTAGTCAAATTCTCCATAGTTTAAACTATTTGTATACTAAATTTTATATTTGTTAATAAATTAGCTTTTGAGAAATTTCAATATTGGTTAAGTTTCTTATTTTTTGGACACCAGTGTAGTTCAGCAAGATAAACTCAATGGTTATATCTTGACATGCCTTCACATATCTCGTTATCAAACAGTGAGGATCTTCGACCATTCCAGAAAACATCTATACAGAAAACAACTATGAATGCCAAGATATTAGTGAGGAGAGAAGGACATTCTTTACAATGGTAGACACCAGCCAACTTAGGTCAATCCAAATGATGTTAACCAGTGCCCAAACAAGCAGACTAGTTGCTCAGGCCCTATATAATTTTTACAAGGCAGTAGGTGTAAAGAGGGAGAAAAGAGAACTTGGAAGCTATTGTTCTTACACCTCAGAATGATGACGAAGCATCGAGGGGCCATCGTGTTGGTCGACGATGAGATTGCGGAGCTGGTAATATGGATGGCTGTGATAGAGTAAACCTCCTTTTTTGTGTCTGGATGCTATATTTATGGCGAACTAAATAACTTAGTCCTTATTTCTGCTCCGCGCTTATGGAATTGAAGACTTGGGGCGATGGCGTCGACCTTTCATATTAAATATTACTTTTCCTTATTACTAATAATTGTATATAGTTGCGGAACTACTGGTTTCCTGTGCTGCTCTTTCCTGATATTGCACCTTGTACGGAGAATCTGTATAAGACTAATGTCTTAATAAAGGCTTTGTGTGTGTGTGCCTTTAACTTCCAATTACCGAGGGAACCAATTAACATTGATTTTATTCAACTTATCGAGTATTTTTCAAGGGACAGGGAAAAAATGTTCACTAGATAAAACGATGATTTTGTAATGTAGAAAATTAGGAAAGACAAAATTCAGGATGACACGGCACACAGGGACCGGGAAAAAATGTTCACTTTATCGAGAGATTCAAATTTACGAGTTTCAAATTATCAAATATATCTTTTTTTAAATAAGTTTATAGAGGATTGTTTTAACAAATGTTCGTTAGACAAACCTTTACTCGGGTAAAACCCGGGCGAAGCCGGGTACGTCTGCTAGTATACATATATATCTTGATGTTTATTTATATATATGTCATAATTTGTATATAACTAGATGTAACCCCACCACAATATATGCAATGTATGATCCAAAGATTTTAATAAAGGTTAGGCTTAGGAAACTGGGAGAGAAGCCATCAGAGAAGAAACTACCATTAACAGAATTTCATTATCCAGGAAGCAAAGATTATTACCCAGGAACTAATAAAACTGAGTTCAAAGACCTTCTTCTTCCGGGATCATGTTAAAACATGACAAAGACAATAGAGTTAGCTACCTCCAATCAGAGTCCAGCAGGACTAGCTAAGATCCAATCAGAAGTCGCCACGAGACGATAGTCAACCAATGAGAGCACTGGAGAGTTAACGAGTAAAATCTCGGACTCAAGTTAGACAGTAAGGAGCTGGACACCACAGCAAGCAGTACGCTTAAACCCTTCTCATCACCCAGTAGGGAGCTGGATCTGCCAAGGAACAGTTGGGAGCTCGCCACCACCTTCTCATCACCCAGATAAGTCCATGTTCAATATGTGAACAGTCTAGCCATTAGTCAAATACGCCAATAGTCTAAAGCCCTTCTCTCCTTTGATCGCTGGCCTATTTCTCAATCCAATCCTGTGTCCTTCCTCGTTATTTCCCCTGTGAGAAAACCTACCATTTCAGCCAAACGACTGCGCCCACATCAACCACCAAGTAAGTCAACAGGGTCTTACCACACGCAAACAAACAACCATCCAAAACCAATCAACCAATCACCCACAAAAAGTTTCAAATATTATATATATATATAATAAACCAAAAGGACAACAAATAAAAAAAGGAAGGAAGAAAGACAATTGATAATATATAAACTATAAATATTTATTTTTGGATCCAATGATGATTTTCCTACACACACTTATAATATTGATATAAAAATGATGTTGGTC
This sequence comes from Cordylochernes scorpioides, assembly GCA_030710605.1. NCBI lineage: Eukaryota > Metazoa > Arthropoda > Arachnida > Pseudoscorpiones > Chernetidae > Cordylochernes > Cordylochernes scorpioides. Next base: position 80,547,676 of record CP092872.1, read on the forward strand.
TAAATATATTGTCTTAAAAACTAATCTATTAAAAAAATTTTAGAACCTATAAATCCCTATTAAAGATTAAAGAAACAAATTTACTTACATTTCTCAGTTCCTCCCCTTGCGGGGAGCCAATGGCTAAGGTGTCAAATCTGGGCTGTTTGGGAGTTGTGGAACCAGTGACCAATCTATTAGTCCAATAGCCTCTGAAGTCTGGAAGGAGGTATGCGGCCATGCATTGTCATGGTACAACTTGACGGATTTAAGAGGAATCTCTGATAAATATTGTGGCGAAGAAATATTTTATTATTTAATTTAATATTATTCAATGAAAATATATTCAACAGATTATAAAAATATATATTAATCTGTATTTGTGAAATCATCTTTAAAATATTTCTTTGCTTGCTTGCTTAAGATTCTCTAGCTGTAGAGAGTTGGGGGCTGATCTGTTAATAATTGTCGACTCGTCGCTGTGACGTCATCAATAAATACTTTTACATCTTAGGATATTTCAAGGCTTGATTTCTACGCTACAACTGGTGGAGAGACTGGACCGATACCCATTAAGAAATAAAAGAAAAATTGATTCTGTTGAACCAGAAGAAACTTCTATGAATGTAAAGAAGGAAGATACTCAGGTAAGCAACTACGTTGTTCAACATCTGCCAAGGAACCCTTCCATTTTCTCCGGGGAGGATGGTGAAGATCTCCAAAAATGGTTAAAAGGGTATGCACGTGTGGCAAAGTACAACCATTGGGACGAAACCCTTTGTCTTACTAAAGTTTATTTTTATCTGTCTGGAACTGCTCTCAAATGGTTTGAGAACAACGAAGAAAGCATCCAGACTTGGAAGGAATTCACATCTCAATTAGAGAATGTGTTCGGAAAAAAAGAAAATTCAAAATTGCAAGCGGAGAAGAAACTTAAAACACGGGCACAATTAAAAGGCGAAAGTACCGAATTTTACATCCAGGATGTCCTATGCTTGTGCAAAGAGGCTGATCTTCAAATGAGCGAGGAAGATAAAATCTCCCACCTCATGAAGGGGATAGCTGAGGAGCTTTATCAAGCACTCCTACCGAGGGATGTACAGAGCACCGAGCAATTCATTACAGAATGTCGCCGTGTCGAAGCGCTCCGTTGTAGGCGAGTTACCCCAACCAGGTACGAGCGCCTACCAAATGTAGCCTCTCTCTGTGACCAGGATGACGGAGAAGATCTGTCATCTTTGATTAGGCAAATTGTTCGTGAGGAGGTACAGCGGGCATTAGGCTCTCCTCGGGAGGAACCAAAAAATGCTACAATCGAAGAAATTGTAAAGGAGGAGATTGGAAGAACCCTGGCGCCAATCTCAAAGTCTAGGAGAAGTCCCCCTCAGAAGGAAAAACCCCGACAGTTTTTAAATACCAGATATGAGGCCGAAACGATAAGACCGCACCCTGAACCTCGATACCCAAAACAAGGAGGAAGACGCGACACCAATGATTGGCGTACAACTGAGGGAAGGCCAATCTGTTTCTACTGCGGACGCCCAGGTCACGTCGTCCGCTATTGCCGTGACAGGAAGAGACACAATGAGGAAAGGAGAAATGACTATTTCCAAAGAAAGCAAGACGCAATGGTATCCTACAACTCTCGAGCTGAATCTCAGGACCCCAATGACGAATCATCGAGGAAAACTTTCACTCGCTACCGAAGCCCTACTTCATATCTCGGTCGAAACAGACAACATTTCTCACCTGCTAGAAGATCTAGCTGGACGCCCCGCCATTAAAACTAGATGATAGACCACATTGGAGGTGAGGCCACAAAGTTATAAAATCCCCCCTTGCCGACCACAGTAGAAATGAGAAAAAGCTACCTTGACGTAAACATAGACCTACCAAGTCCTCATGAAGAAGATATCTCAACTGAAAGAAGACATCCACCGCAGTGACCTGAAAATATCCCTGGCCATAGTCTTAAGACTGACGACGTAAGTCTCCTGCTGAGCATCGGGTCGATGCTCTTTATAGGAGGAGGCTATGTGGCGAAGAAATATTTTATTGTTTAATTTAATATTATTCAATGAAAATATATTCAACAGATTATAAAAATATATATTAATATGTATTTGTGAAATCATCTTTAAAATATTTCTTTGCTTGCTTGCTTAAGATTCTCTAGCTGTAGAGAGTTGGGGGCTGACCTGTTAATAATTGTCGACTCGTCGCTGTGACGTCATCAATAAATACTTTTACATCTTAGGATATTTCAAGGCTTGATTTCTACGCTACAATATTTTTTAGAATAGCTTTCCTAAGCTTTTGTAAAGTTAGAAGATAGCGAGAAATGTTCACAATTAACCTTCTTCTAGAAAATCAATTAGTATTATACTTCGCATGTCCCAAAAGACAGTTGCAATCACCTTTTTGGATGACCTCTGCACTTTGAATTTTTTCTTAGTTTAGCTGGGATTATGTCATTCTAATTACTGGGAATTAGTTTACGGCTCATAAATATATGCCCAGGTTTCATCTTCAATCACTATATTTGAAAAAAAAAAGTGTCCTTTTGGGCCTAATAGAGATCCAGTAGCTCTTGGCATAGTTGAACCCAAAACAAATAACTTGCCATGTTATCCTTACTTTTGTCTTCCCTCATTTTTCTACGTGACAACATGTATATTGTATATATATATATATTGTGTGAAGTGTAGGGTGTAGTACGGTGTCGTGAGCCCCGAGCTACTAAGGTAACCGTGAACAGGGAACTCTGAAATGTGGCTGACTAACGGGGCAATGGCACCCCCCATTCTATTAAGCAGCAAAATCTGGACAATATACCACCATATAGTGTGAAATATAGAGGAAACACCTGTAAAAAAGTAATTTAACTCGAGAAACTCTGCGAATTTTAATAAATTATAGAAGCTTATTGGGTGGAATAGGTGGTTATATTTATACAATAAAGTTTAAAAGGGAATGTTGCTGGTTGGTTTGTAATTCCAAACGGAGTCCAACAACAAATTATTTTTCGTAAAATCAACTTTTAATTACATTTATATAATACAAATTATCAGAAGGGGTTAAATTGTTGTATACTTGTTGACGTTCTTTTGTTTATCTCTGTCGTGGTCAAATAACATTTTATTATTATAAAATTTTAAAATACTAGACGATTGACCCAGGCAACGCCCAGGTTTACACGATTAAATGTATTTTACATATGGAAGATGGACGTAGGGAACTACGAGGTCACCCGCGAGGCTTTTTTGGCACCTGGCACAGCTGTGTCACCAACGCCAGGACCGCGCGCGGTGGGAACTCGAAATGGCCAACCGGCCGGCAGCCGGGCGATTCCATTATTTCGGAGGGGGGGGGGGTGCCCGGCGGCAGGGAGGTCACGTGCTCGCTGGCAGCCAATGGGCGCCCCCCGCCGTCAAAACGTCACGTGTTCTAGAGGGCGCTGCTCGTGAGCTAAGTTGAATAATTTGAATATATAGTTTTAATAATTGATTTATATATTTTTTTAAAATAGCCTATCGTCTTCCCCGTATTCTTTTACCTATGTATGGAAATTTTGGTACCAATTGGTTCAGTAGTTTTTGAGTTTATCGCGAAACAGACAGACAGACAGAAATTGACTTTTATAGAGATATAGAGATATGTGTTTGATATATCTATCTTCTATCTATATATATAAAAATGAATGTTTGTATGTTTGTCTGTTGGTTGGTCTGTATGTCCGGTATACAAATTCGCAGTAGTTCACTAATTCAATCCAAAATTTCAATACATAGGTAAAAAATAACGAGGATGACGATAGGCTATTTAAAAAAATATATAAATCAATTATTAAAACTATATATTCAAATTATTCTACTTAGCTCACGAGCAGCGCCCTCTAGAACGCGGTGGATCTGATGGCGGGGCGCGCCCATTCGCTGCCTGCGAGCACGTGGCTTCCCTGTGCGCGCGCATGCGCCGGGAAGCCACTTGCTCGCCGGCAGCCGACGGGAGCAGTCACTTGCTCGCCGGGAGTCAACGGGCGCAGACATTTACTCGCTGGCAGCCAACGGGCACATGTTTAATGTGTTTGAATAATACATTTAATCATGTAAACCCGGGCGTTGCCCGGGTCATTCGTCTAGTTATATATAAATATTTACATTTTACATGATTTATGATTTATATTTAGAATGATGTTTAATTATTTTATTATATTTTATTATGACAACAAATAATGAGATATTAATGTTAATTTATATAATTTTAATAAAGTATATTTTATGAGCATTATATATTTATAAGATGAATATTTTAATTTAATATTTGAATTAAATATTTATTAAACAAATTAAAACTTATAATGAAAATATGAAAAGTTAATATTTAGTAGCCGCTACAGGGAAAACATCAGGCTTCTAGGGAAAAGTTTCTTTTTAGAAAATTTTAATTAATAAATATCTAGTTTCGGGAATGAAACCCTTATACAGGAGAAAACACGATACAATAAATCACCAATAGGACACGAGTTAAAATATAATCACACACACAAAGCCTTTATTAAGACACCAGTCTTATACAGATTCACCTCTTTCATTGCCGGCTTACAACGTTATCCCCACGATGATCAATCACCATCTTGTAGTGGAGGAGAAAACGATAAATTTAAGTTCTTTTTCATACTTACTGCTTTGTAGATGTTGTATAGGGACAGAACAAACCATTCGACTTGATATGGCGCTAGTTAAAATACTTTGCACTGAGGTAAGTTGGCTGTCGTTTTCACTTTTGAGAAGAACATCTCTCTTTATCCGCTAATATAATGGCACCCAAAGATGCGATGAGTTATTCCTATTTTTTCTTTTCAAAGATGGCATATTGTATCTCCCTCAATGAAGATCTTGAGATGGTTTTCCTAAAAAACGAATGGAGTATTCTCTGTTGTGCAATATAGCGTTTTACTTGAAATGGAAGATCACTAAGTAAATAGCTTTCAGCCAAAAATGAACTATGTAAGTACTTATAGTGAGGATAGATTTAGAATTTTCTATTTAACCTGATCATTTTGAATATATTGTTCGAATGCTATCTTGACTATTGATGAAATTTCCCTGTGTCATGATTATATCACTGAAGTGAATTAACTACTATTTACTAATTACCAACAATCTGCTCACCAGTAGAAGGACGCCTCTTTCTAAAGATCATTTAGGCTCTGTAACTAGGGGTTGTCCTTTAGAGAAGCTCTACTGTGACAGAATTTGATTATTGTTATTTAAGAAACTGTATGTCTTTTAGAGAGAGGTAGTTCTACTGTGCCAGGATTTGACTAGTGTTATTTGAGAAACTGTATGTCCTTTAGAGAGAGGTAGTTCTACTGTGCCAGGATTTGACTAGTGTTATTTAAGAAACTGTATGTCCTTTAGAGAGAGGTAGTTCTACTGTGCCAGGATTTGACTAGTGTTATTTAAGAAACTGTATGTCCTTTAGAGAGAGGTAGTTCTACTGTGCCAGGATTTGACTAGTGTTATTTAAGAAACTGTATGTCCATTAGAGAGAGGTAGTTCTACTGTGCCAGGATTTGACTAGTGTTATTTAAGAAACTGTATGTCCTTTAGAGAGAGGTAGTTCTACTGTGCCAGGATTTGACTAGTGTTATTTAAGAAACTGTATGTCCTTTAGAGAGAGGTAGTTCTACTGTGCCAGGATTTGACTAGTGTTATTTAAGAAACTGTATGTCCTTTAGAGAGAGGTAGTTCTACTGTGCCAGGATTTGACTAGTGTTATTTAAGAAACTGTATGTCCTTTAGAGAGAGGTAGTTCTACTGTGCCAGGATTTGACTAGTGTTATTTGAGAAACTGTAATTCTATTGTACAAAGAGAATGGGCAGCAACACAGTTTCATACAAATTCTTTATTGAACTAAATTTGATCAGTAGAGAGATAGTTGGTTACTGGGTTTATCCCTCAGCGCTGGTTGATGGCTTGGAAGGCTCAACTTGTTGTATGCCTTCAGACTGGAACTTCTTGGACAAATCCAAGAACTTAGAGAATAACTCGATAGGAAGTGGGAATACGATGGTGTGGTTACGTTCAGTGGACACTGTCGTCAAGGTCTGGAGGTAGCGTAGTTGGATAGCTGCTGGGGCGTCTGAAATCATCTCTGCAGCTTCCTTGAACGCCTTCGATGCCTTGAGTTCCCCCTCCGCAGCAATGTACTGCACACAGATACTTCTTATCAAAATTCGAAACTATTTTAAACGCGTAAGATTCTTTTTGAAATTAAACAATTTCTACTGCCCTTACTGCAATGGAAAAATTAAAGGGAGGGCCTGGTTCATCAGTGGTGAACCTTCCTAGCGGTTTCGCCAGTTTAATCTACCATACCGCTGCTATATTGCATTTTTGGAACTTCCTTTTATAGTGATACTGTTGCTAGACTCTTGGAATGGGTATTTTAAAAGAACTATGGACATAAGCTTTGAGGACGGTAGAATTAAATACAATTATAAATATATAATATGCTTCGAGCAATCGCTCTTCCGCAAATATTGAATGCACATTCTGGTCCTCTCTCGTTTCCACCGCTGTGCCGCCCTGGCGCAGTGGTCGTCATCTCCTGATTTATAGCGCCGCTTGTATGTTTTTGTTGACGGCGCGGTGCGTCATCCAGCAGGCTGGAATGGAGTCTCTCAGCCCTATGATGCACTAGCGCGCCATCTGTTATCAAAATTTCTTAGTTTTTCTTTTTAGTTACATAGGCCATACATGCCAATATGTAGATAGCATTGAAATCTACATAGATGTTCAACTTTATTACGTACATTCTAATCTATTTAATTCAACCAACTATATTTCAACATTTACTTTAAGTTAACCAACTTTTCACTTAACAATCAGCCTCTTCAATTTAAAACCAGCTATAATTCAACACCTACTTTAATTCAACCTAAAATTCTGATCCCTTGAGTGAGTTGAATTAAAGATGTTAGACTGTATTTAAATATCGCAACAATCTATGAATTTTAAAAATTATATCTGGTAAAAATAACATTTGTATTGTTTCAAAATAGTTTCAGAAATTGTTGGTATATAGAGAGAGAACGAATTCATTTTGAAATTATTTTTACTAAATAAAAAAAAAACAAGTCCAAATTCAGATAAACAAATTTTCTATGATATTTCTGTAACAACGCTGTTACCAAAGCATAATTTACCTTTTTGGTTTTGGTGTTGTTACCTTATGTTTCTTATCTAGAATTCAAATTGTACCATTTCCTCAAGCTAAGTAAAAATCTTATATACCTCTCCCTTATAGTAACTAAATAAATAAGATAACGTGCAGTAAAACAAATTCAATAAGAGGACACTTATCCCTATAGGACACTTTATGTGCAACTAAGTGTCCTTTATAGAGAGGTTGGTTCTACTGTAGAAGGTACTTAATTACATTGTAATTGAATGGTATTGAACTGGTGAAAACCTGGGAGCGTTGGTGACTGCTTGAATTGTTTGTTACACGTGTTTTTATAAGATTGTCCCAAAAGTTCGTATTTTTCTTATTTCGGCGAATACATAATAATACATAATACAAAGACATTATACGCATAAGCATAAAAAGATAAGAGGAGCTTCTTTTATAAATTTTAATGCGCAAGATTTCGGACTAGACGTCCTTCTACAGTATTACCACTATCCATGCCTGTAGAAGGACGTCTAGTAAGAAAGCTTGCGCATTTAAATTTATAAAAGAAGCTCCTCTTATCTTTTTATGCTTATGCGTTTAAACCAATTATTAAGAGTTCCTAATCGTTAAACAGAGACATTATGCATAACGGCAAATAACATTGGTATTTCAATATTTCGCAAGTGTTTACGAACTTTTTGGAAAACCTTGTAGTATCTGTAGACACAACATGTCATTTTTTATATTTACCGATATAAGGCTGTTTTGACCCTATGTAGTTTTACACAAATGTCACTTTAGCAAGGTCTAAACAACACATGTTTTATTTTTCAGCTTGAATACAAAAAACAATAAAATACAGTAGAACTTCCATGAGAGGAAACATTTCTACTATGACAGATTTCATCATCAAAAATACCATTTTTACTAATTAGTTGGTCTCCGGTAAGAGGACACATCTTTTTAAGAGGACACCTCTCCTTTTTAAGAAGACACTTTAGCTCTGCAACTAGATGTTGTCCTTTACAGAGAGGTAGTTCTACTGTATAAACTCTATGGTAAGAGGACACCTCTCCCTAAAAGACACTTTAGCTCTGCAACTAGGTGTTGTCCTTTAAAGAGAGGTAGTTCTACTGTAGCAACTCTCTGGTAAGAGGACATCTCTCCCTAATGGACACTCTGGCTCTGTAACTAGGTGTTGTCCTTTACAGAGAGGTAGATCTACTGTATAAACTCTCTGGTAAGAGGACACCTCTCCCTAAAAGACACTTTAGCTCTGCAACTAGATGTTGTCCTTTACAGAGAGGTAGATCTACTGTATAAAATCTCTGGTAAGAGGACACCTCTCCCTAAAAGACACTTTAGCTCTGCAACTATATGTTGTCCTTTACAGATAGGTAGTTCTACTGTATATGAGTCATTGAATAAAGAAGAGCAAAGCCCAAAATCTAGTCTTGCTTATTCTTTATGTTTAAAGATTTACGAAATGAATAAATATAGGGCAGATCACTTTAATCAATTGTTGCTGGGAGTCAAAAGAATACTCAATTCCACTGTAAACATCTTGACAGGGGTAAATCACAAGATAATTATAAACCACAAGCTAAAAAAAGCAATTTATATTACTGTTTCTGGAATGGCATTGTTACATCACTAAATTACAGTGTAATCCCACTATAACAGGCTTCTTTATAGCAGCAAATTGGCTATGACCCCATAATTCCATTTAAGCCCTAAGTTTTCCTATGTTTTAACTATCGTTATAACGCAATAAAATATCTGGGTCTTGAGTGATGTTGTTATAATAACAAGATTCGATTGTATTGCTTGTTGCCTTGAGGTTCTTATCTATAATTAAATGCAGTATAACCAACCTTTCTGTAAAGGATATCACCTAGTTTCAGATCCAAAGTGTCCGTTAGGGAGAGATGTCCTCTTACTGGAGAGTTGCTACAGTAGACCTCTCTGTAAAGGCCATCACCTAGTTGCAGAGTCAAAGTGTCCTTTAGGGAGATGTCCTCTTACTGGAGAGTTGCTACAGTAGACCTCTCTGTAAAGGACATCACCTAGTTGCAGAGTCAAAGTGTCCTTTAGGGAGATGTCCTCTTAAAGGGGAGTTTCTATAGTAGAACCAACTTCTCTGTAAAGGACATCACCTAGTTTCAGAGACAAAGTGTCCTTTAGGGAGAGGTGTCCTCTTATAGGGGAGTTGCTACAGTAGACCTCTCTGTAAAAGACATCACCTAGTTGCATAGTCAAAGTATCCTTTAGGGAGAAGTGTCCTCTTACTGGAGAGTTGCTAATCGGTAAAAACGAAAATATCGGCAATTGTCCTTTGTAGAGAAATGTCCTCTCTCAAGAAGTATGTTCTACTGTACTGTAACACTTTATCACCCTTGATAGCGCTAGTTATCTGGCCCATTAAACCAGAGAATATGAGTCAAAGTGAAGTGATATCAGAAAATGTCCAGGTCTTATCAATGGTTTACTATGATATGACGGGAGGATCTGAAGAATTTGGTACAAATCATGTTGCTTATATACCCCTCATGCTCCGGCCAATCAGAGGCTGTATTTCAGATTTGACCTATTCTCTCCTTATTTCCCTGGGATGGCGGATTATTTCGGGGATAGGCTAAGATGGACGGTACCTTCGCTCGTGCTTCGCGAGAGGCTTCTGCCACCGAGGCCATGGACCGCTGGAGTTGCTTGGGCATCAAGACATCCTTGCTGGAACACACCACGTCCTCAGAGTGGGAGATACAGCGAGGTATCTCACCTTCTGACTGATAACCGCACACTTTGTGTCGGGAATGGTTTGTGTCACCGAGGAACTGCCAGTGTTTGTCTGCGCCTTAAGGAACAGGACAATGGACTGGATGACACATCTACGAGGAGATGAAGAGGATGGCGGATACCGGGATGTATGGAAAGACCATGTGGCTTACCCTCAGTAGAGGAAGGTACTGAAGGAGGGAGATATGGAGAGACCATGTGGCTCACCCTCAGTAGAGGAAGGTATTGAAGGAGGGAGATATGGAGAGACCATGTGGCCCCCCCTCAGTAGAGGAAGGTACTGAAGGAGGGAGATATGGAGAGACCATGTAGCCCACCCTCAGTAGAGGAAGGCATTGAAGGAGGGAGATATGGAGAGACCATGTGGCCCACCCTCAGTAGAGGAAAACATTGAAGGAGGGAGATATGGAGAGACCATGTGGCTTACCCTCAGTAGAAGAAGGCATTGAAGGAGGGAGATATGGAGAGACCATGTGGCCCACCATCATTAGAGGAAGGCATTGAATGAGGAGGAAAGGAACATCATTAAACAGCTTTTAAGGCTTATCTTTTCAGCCTTATCTTTTCAGCCTTTTCAGTCTTATCTGTTATCTACCCCTTACGTCAACACCCTGTAAGTTTGTCTCTTTCTCTTAATACTTTCTTACACATCTGTTTGATGAATGCGTTTTTAACATTTTTAAAAAGAGATTGCTCTCTTAATCCTGTTAAACAACACTACACTCTACGGATTTGATTTTTTGACAGTTAGGTATTGTCTTTGTCCTTAATACGAATGATTTTTTGAGTATGAAATATTGAATTGATGGTAAAATTTTAAAGAGAGAAGAGTACTTGTTTCCTTTGTCTCACTGCTTTGTTCTTATGCATACCTCTGGTGAATCCTGTATAGGGTCAGTGACCCTAAATAAAGGCCTTTTGTTGTTGTTGAGAAGAGTGCTTACATTTCAACCCTCTCCACAGTGATACCCCAGGGTGCCGTGATGGAATTCATAATTTCCTGGATCACATGTCAACAAAGTCTTCAGCAGGGGGTTGGTCTCGGGACACTCACTGTGATGTTGGAACCGATGGCCGATTGCTCTGTCAGGATCTCTGAGAGGGTCTTGGCTCCCAGCTCTGTCCGAACTGTGGTGGCGGCGAGCTGTATGGTGGACAACTTGGGGTGGTTCGCCTTGATGACGTAACTACAGGCGTCAAACACCCGGTAGAACACCACGGCGTCCACCACCACCGTCACACTGTCCTTGGTCAGTATCTGTCACATAGCCATCTTTGGTCAGTATCTGTCACATAGCCATCTTTGGTTAGTGTCTGTAACATGGTCATCTTTGGTTAGTGTCTGTCACATAGCCATCTTTGGTCAGTATCTGTCACATAGCCATCTTTGGTCAGTATCTGTCACATAGCCATCTTTGGTCAGTGTCTGTCACATGGCCATCTTTGGTTAGTGCCTGTCACATGGCCATCTTTGGTTAGTGTCTGTCACATAGCCATCTTTGGTTAGTGTCTGTCACATGGTCATCTTTGGACTTCATCTGTCACATGGCCATTTTAGTCTAGAATTGTCACATATACATCTTTGGTCAGTATCTGTATCATAGACATATTTATTCGGGAATTATCCCATAGGCATCTTTGGTTGGAATCTGTCAGAAAGCATCTTTATTCAGGAATTGTCACATAGCCACCTTTGGCCAGTATTTCTCACATAGCCATCTTTGGTCTGTCACAAAACTATATTAAGTCAGTATCTGTCACAAAGCCATCTTTGATAAATATTTATCACATAACCATCTTTGGTCACTATTTTTCACATTATCATCCTTCGTCACAATTTGTCACAAAAAATATTACAGCCAGGAGCTGTCACGCTATCTCTTATCAAAATCTGTTAGACGAACTTATGTCATGATCCTTGAACCATACTTTGCACTCAAATGGCCAGTGAAGGGTATGATCCAAAGCTTCTTAAAATCACAACCACAACCTGATTGTCACATAATCAATTCCCCTTAATACAAATCTTACTACATATAGGGCAGGAAAGATATATTTTGCAAATCGATCCTTCATAACAAATCCAATGTGCACCCAAAATGCTGAGAAGACTACTTAAAATGGTAAGAAGACTACTCAAAATGGTAATAAAACTACTCAAAATGGTAATAAGACTACTCAAAATGCTGAGAAGACTAATCAAAACGGTAAGAAGTCTACTCAAAATGCTAAGAAGACTAATCAAAATGCTGAGAAGACTACTCAAAATGCTGAAAAGTCTACTCAAAATGCTGAGAAGACTACTCAAAATGGTAATAAGACTACTTAAAATGCTGAGAAGACTAATCAAAACGGTAAGAAGTCTACTCAAAATGCTAAGAAGACTTCTCAAAATGGTAAGAAGTCTACTCAAAATGCTAAGACTTCTCAAAATGGTAAGAAGACTACTCAAAATGGTAATAAGACTACTTAAAATGCTGAGAAGACTAATCAAAACGGTAAGAAGACTTCTCAAAATGCTAAGAAGACTTCTCAAAATGGTAAGAAGACTACTCAAAATGGTAATAAGACTACTCAAAATGCTGAGAAGACTACTCAAAACGGTAAGAAGTCTACTCAGAATGCTAAGAAGACTAATCAAAATGCTGAGAAGACTACTCAAAATGCTGAAAAGTCTACTCAAAATGCAGAGAAGACTACTCAAAATGTAAGTTGTGTGTCACCAAAATCCTTACCGTTTGTGATGAGATTCTGGTGGATACAGTTCTCAAGTCAACTTTGAGGAACCTGTCGGTGAAGGGAAGGACGAAGAATAAGCCTGAAATTATCATCGATGTGAAAAATGGTTTCTTCAGACAGGGTTCTACTCACCAGGACCGCGGGCGCCACCTTGTCGCAAGTGCCCAAGCCTGAAGATTACAGCGCGTTCGAACTCCTTCACCACCTGTATCCTGTCAACTTAGCAAGTGCATGTGGCAACCTAGAATGTTTTTGAATTCGATATAACAAAGTATTAATAACGATAATACAAAGTTTGAGTCAAAAGGCGATTCATCAATTAAGTTTACATAAAATGGCGTACCTGGATCTGTAAAGAAAAAAAAAAACAATTATTATCGCAAAATATTTCGAGAGATTGCTACCTCTTTATCAATATATACTGTACAATAAATTGATAAAGAGAGAGCAATCTCTCGAAATATTTTGAGAAAAAGTTCTTTTTTCTTTACAGATCCAGGTACGCTCTTTTATATAAAGATAATACAAAGGTTTAAAATTACGAAAGTTTTTTTTTTTTTTAAACTGAGAGCATTTTTAAAAAAATTGAAATGCAAGCTTTCAAACGAAACTCGATCTTCTGTAAGCTTATATTAAAGAAACACAATTGTATATTTCTTGACTAAATTCTTTAAGATTTATATAAAAGAGCAATATATTCGCTTTAAAACTTGCATTTCACACACAAATAAAATACATTATTTTGTGAAAAATATCTTTTAAAATTTGAATACCATTCATAATTTGATCTTAAATTACGAATATAAATGTTTATTTAATCTCTCTCTCTCTCTCAGTCAAAAATATGGAAGTTTCTGTTGGTGTTTAATTAAGAGAAGTTTTCCTATAGCATGAATACCACTCCATACGTTTTTTATTTTTATTTTTTGCACATTATCTAAGTACACATGGTATAGACCATGATAGTCATGTTGGGTAGTTAGCGACTGCTTTTACTGTAAGTGCACAACATGTCTATACATGTAGTAGCTCGACTTTTGCACTTACAAGTATGCCTGAGCCCTTTTTGATTGGTGGGGCTGGACTTTTGTAAGAATCTAGGGCTATTAAAGCAATTTAAAAAATAGTGCTTGGTTCGTGGCTGTCGTAAATCGACGATTTATTCACTCCACCACCAACCATGACACCTCTCTCTTGCTACAGTAGAACCTCCCTGTAAAAAAAAAACAACACTTTGATGAGCCAAAGTGTCCCTTAGGGTGAGATATCCTCATACAGGAGAGCTACTAATTATCAAAAATGGTAATTTTGTCAACCAATTGACTTGTTCCATTATATGTATGTCCCATATGTAAATACCTGTTTTTTTTCCCCTCTTTTCGCTCTCCACTTCTTCCATCCATATTTCCAATTTTTTTTTTCTCTTTTTTTTTCTTCCAAATCCATATTCTTATTTTCCATAGGATCATTCAAATAATAATATGTATATATTTACCATGTGTATAATTTTTCTCCATTTTTACCCCCTTTGTATATTTCCCACTTTCATAGGTATCTCCGTCTTGTAACCCCAAGGAGAATCCTCTGTAAGACCTGTGTGTCTAAATTAAGGTTTGTGTGTGTGTATGTGAATTTTGTCAACCAAAACTGTCCTTTGTTTAGAGCTATCCGCTAGCCAAAGTGTCTTTTCCCATGAAGGTTTTATTGTGTAGCAAAGTATTTATTATATTTTATATACAGAGAATTAATTTTAGTATTTGTATTTTGCTACTCTGGAAACTTCCATCATTGCTTATATCTTATATTCATAAATCTACCCAGGTGGTTGGCGTTCTACGCTCCAGGAACCTGGGTTAAAAATATCTCTCTCTAAATGTGTGTTGATTTTGTTTTTACCTTAAATAAATTGCCGTGTCATTCTGAAGTTTGTCTTTCCTAATTTTCAACAAACTTAATAATAAGTCTTTAGAAGCTGAGACCAAAACATCTCTAACACCACATATTTCTCCGTTTATCACACTGATCTTCTTTATTGATTTAATCGGGATGACAAAGTCGTCGGAAGTAAACAATCTCTGGTTTTCCTCCTCTCGAGATTCCAGGACGAGTTGGAGTTCATTTCTGCCACAATCAATCACGGCTTCGGTGGCCTTGAAGAAGTCCCATCCGAATATGATGTCATGGCTCCATTCCACCATAGCAACGAATTCAAAGGATATCTTCAGACCATTAACTTCTATGTTCAGGACACATTTTCCTAGGGTCTCTATTAAATTTTTGTTTGCGGCTTTAAGAATGGGACCTGGTTCTTTGAAGAGAGATGTCTTTAGTTCGCGTCGAAATTTATCCGAAATAACAGAAAAGTCTGCTCCTGAATCCACCAATACTTTAATTTTGCGTCCATTTATTTTGACCATAACAAAATATCATTTTAATTTAGCGGCGATAATATTATTATTAAATGTAAATAACGTTTACATTTTAAGAATCTTTTTCGTTGTAGAATTCGGGACACAAACTGTATAAAAGATCATATATATATCTTACTATATGTCTTCTTCTTTCTTATCTCAAAGCCATGATAATGGTGGGTAGTTAGCGACTGCTTTTACTGTAAGTACACCACATGTCTACACATGTGAAAAGCAGTTCGACTTTACACTTACAAATGTGCCAGAGCCCCGTTTGGTTACTTGCACTCGCTGGTGGGGTTGTACTTTTGCAAGAATCGGGGGCCATTGGAGCATTTTTTTTAACAGAGAAAAGTGTCCAATGCGGGAATCGAACCCGGGCCGTAGTGATCGAAAACCAAACAGTTTAACCAGCCTCCCACCGACCCCCTTACTATATGTTATATTATAAGAGGATATTGTATGGGAGTATTCAGTCTGTTACCTGACATTGTTGTGATGTAAACACCAACGTTACGGCAGGTGGGAGAAACAACATTGAAGATATATTCCTCTAGATAGTGATAATCTAGATGATAAGATCTCCATTAGGTTATCTCTGCGCCTGTGGAGATTGGAGGAAGTTGCATCTCTGGAGAGAGAAAATAGAGATAACCCGGGCTCCTGGAGCGTAAAAAGCATCTCTGGTGTTACATATTGTTTTTTTTTATAAAGCTACTGCACAGGTGAGGATAAGTAAAACTATAAATTTCCATCTATTGATAAAATAGGTAATTAATAGTTTTGTTAATATACTTATTATATTTATCGAATATATTATCTCTACATGTGCCTTACAGAAATGATATTATATATATGCACCTCTCTCTCTCTGCATACATTATAAACGTATGTTCATAGGTTTACTAAACAAACAAACCTTGTAGCAGAAGAAGAGAGTGATGGGAAAGGTAAGTATAGTCAGGAAGTATCCCAGGAAGATGAGAACGTAGAAACTGACTCCAACCTTCTTCCCATCTTCCTCAGTCTCATCTGGACATCAACACACAAACAAACTAGGTTTAGCCATCAGCAACTTTCAGTTTCACGATAAGGAGATGCCTTTTTTTTCATAATTTATGCACCTTATCCCAGTACAATATCAGATTTGTACTATTTTTTTCACATTGTTTCACATTCTCACGCAAATTCTGGCCTAAACTACCCGTTTAATGATTTATCAGGATGCCTGAATGACCAGGTTTTTGGTCGTTGGGTGGGGTACAGCTTGCACCACAGCACCCCCCCCCCTCCCCATTTTTTTTAAACTTAAACTAGGTTTAGTTAACTGAAGAAGGGCTTACCCGAAAGCTTCCTTTAACCAAGCGAATAAAAAGAGTTACGGCGTCTTATGCTTTTTATTAATTTTCTAAATTCGCAATCTTGTGATAATGAACACAAAGAAATGTCAAAAATGAAAATAAAACGTTTATATTCAATAAAAATTCTCATGTAAGCGGGGTGAGAATATGTCTATCTTATTTTAAATATCCCTACCTTAACTTTTTCTCCTTTTAAAAAATACTTGTTTTTCGCATGTTCAGCGTACTTATGCAAATTTGGTCTTAACTACCCATTTCTTGATTTCTTGGGAAGCTTCTAACACTAGCCTTTTTGATAGTTGAGGTATAACCTGCACTATTCTAACTAGGGCCAACAGTCAGAAACGCGTACGTAGTTATAACAACAACAACAACAAAAGCCTTTATTTAGGGCATTCCGCCCCATACAGGATTCGCCGTATTTACACGTCAACAAGAGGAGAGGGAAGAGGAAACATTTACAACAAAAATAAGGTTTGTTACCTATTTAAAGATGGATCATCCTCCAGTATCCTTTGCCCTGCATTCTTTCTCATGCGCCCAGCTTCAGTACAGAACTTAAAGTATTTATCAATCAGTAATTTATCATTCAGATCTGAAGAGAGAAGTTGACATATGCTATGGTATCTAAATTGACCAGAGGTAGGGCTTGGGAAAGTTTCAGTACGTTTTTCTGTTAAGAGAGGGCATTGGAAGAAATAGTGAACCAAATTATCATCCATGAGATCCTTACAAAGTAAACAGTTCCGGCCATTTTCTTTCCAGAAGTCTTTTCTTTCTTCCCTGAAAAATTGCCATAAAACTCTATGTTGTGCAACTAGTCTTTTGTTGGGAAGCGAGATATTTAATCGTAGGTACTCCTCTGTCATGAATGATTCACTCAAAAATTTGTAGTGAGCAAAGTGGGTTGAATCAGTGATTTTCATCTGATCGTTTTGAATTAGTTGGTCTGTGGTAGTTCTAATTATGCCTGGCAATTCTTTCTGTATGGCTAAGTAGTCTTCGCAGCCCTTCAGAAAGGAATATCCCTTGGAGTCTAGAATTTTTATTAAATTTTGAGTAAAGCTGTTTTCTATTTCCTTTTTCGCGGTGACTTTCCAGAGATAATTTAAGCAAGCATGTGGTAATCTGCTCGTCTCCATTTTTAAAATCCTGACCCAAAACTTTAATGTGAGTTTTACAGCATTAAGTTCAGTTGATATTCTTCCACATTCTCTTCTGACGACATATCCTGGTGTGAAGTTTGGTAAGTCTAAGAGACGACGAAGAAATGTATCTTGGGTATTATTGACTGTCTTCAGCTGGTTGATTGCCCACATTGGTGCCGCATATAGTAAAGTAGGAAGAACAATAGTGTCAAGAAGTTTCATCACTGAGGTAAAGGACTTTATTCGCGCCTTTGTAAGGATTCTCCAAAGTGCATTAATTGCATTCAGTGCTTTGTTTCTAAAGTATTGGGAAGCATATTGGGTCGAGATTTTTGTAGTCAGAGGGTAACCCAGATATGTATACTTAGCTACTATTGTCAGGGGTTGCTGACCCCAAAACCATGTCTCGGAACGAGCTGTTCTTCCACCGTTTCTAAACACCATTATTTTAGATTTATTTTGGTTTAACGTTAGGCAGTTCTCTTCTAAGTACTTTTTAAGTAAGTTAATCTTCAATTGCAAATTTATTTTCGATTCTCCTAAGATCACTATGTCGTCTGCATACAGTAAAAGGTGTATAGTTCCATAATTCTCAAGATTTATGCCTGGCAATTCTGATTCATCGAACAGGTGTACCAGATCGTTTAGGAAGAGAATGAATAAATAAGGTGACAACGGCTCCCCCTGCAATACTCCCGCTTGTATTTTGATAGCCTCCGTGAAGGAACCCCGCCATCTGACTGTTGCCGTCATTTGGGTATAATAGTTCTTAATTAGTTTAATAAATCGGCAACTCAGACCATTTAATGCTAATTTTTTCCAAAGTAGATGGTGCGGCACGGTATCAAAGGCCTTCCTTAGGTCAATGAAGAAGGCATATAACTTTCCCCTTCTACGGCTAAGGGTCATTTGAATTAATGATACGAGCGTGAAAATGTGGTCCTGACAAGAGTAGCCTTTTCTAAAACCAGCCTGATTTTCTGCCAAAATTGACTTTCTCTCCATCCAATCATTCAATCTTGTCTTCAAGATAGATGTAAATAATTTCGATAGGTTAGAAATCAGGGATATTCCTCTGTAATTTGACGGGTTGTCCGGATCTCCATTTTTAAATATGGGGTGGATTATCGTTTTTGTCCATTGTTGAGGAACTTGGGATGTCCCTAAGATTTTATTAAATAAGTTCCTGAGATAAATTGCATGTTCTTCTAACAAATATTTAATCGCTTCGTTAGGAATCTCATCAAGTCCTGTAGCCTTATTTTTACCCAATTTGGAAATTTCCTTGGTGACCTCAGTTAGAGATATTTCACAATATAATTCGGGGTCAATGTCCAATATCTCAAGTGGTAACTGTACAACTTTTGTTAAATTTGAACCAAGTAACTCCCGGTAGAAGACTTGCCAGTCTACAATAGAAATTTCACCTTGTAGGTTATTCCTATATTTAAGTGAATTAATAGTCTTCCAAAATTGGGAAGGATCTTTTACATTACTGAGGATAACTTGAATTTTGTCAGTATATTCCCTTTTTTTGAGCTTTAGGATAGCTGAATATTTCTTCTTACTCGACAAGTATGCAATTTTATCGGCCGAGATATTATGTTTTACGTATAATTTTAGATTTTGTTTCATTTCCTTTTTAGCCAAATAACAGTCTTTGTCGAACCATGGCTTAGATTTTATATTTTTTGTTTTTGCCTCCATCCGCGTCCCCGAGCGTAACATTGCTGTTTGAATTAAACCAGTAAAATCCTCAGCCTGAGTATCAATTGTGGAGTCCGCTGGATGTTCGGGAGTTAATTCTTTTAAAGTTTCTATATATGTTGGGATTTTATCTACTGACCAGGAAAATTTAATTTTGGCCTTAGGCTCCATGTAACAATTTTCAGTTTTATTATTAGGGCCGATAAACTTTAAAATTATTGGTAAGTGATCCGAATATGGCATACAACCAATTTCAAAATCTGCTATGTGTTCAAGCACCGCAGGTGAGACAATCGCCAGATCTAACACAGAAGAGCCTCTTCCGGAGATGAATGTAAATTTACCACTTTTATCATTAATGGATCTACCATTTATTATAGTTAAGTGATTTTTATCAAGAAAGTCAATAAATATTTCCGCTTTGGCAGATTTTGTTAGGTCACAGGAATTTCGGGTGGTTGAAAAAAGGTTTGAAGTATCTATCAAATTATGGTAACCCCCCAGATTGCCAATACGGACATTCAGGTCGCCGACCAGTATTATTTCAAACCCGTTATATATCTTATTTTCCATCAAATGAAATAGTCGTCCAAGTTTTGTAGCATGCGTATCGTTTGGGGGTAGATATACGAATATTACGCAGATCGCTGGTGAGTCATTGTCTAAACTTGGATTGAGTGTGACTGCAATCCAAGAGGTTTCGATTTCAACATTGTCAATTTGGGGCTGTAGTTGTTTATTTATGCCGAGAATTATACCTCCGGAGCCTCTCCCTTTATCTGATGACTTTACAGCAGGTGATTGGTACATTCCGAAGTTCGCCAGGTTCAAGTCGATATTGAATTGGCACCAAGTTTCTGTAAGCGCGAACATCTCAAATTGTTTCAAATATTCGAACAGTGGAAAGAGAGAATTTATCCTAAAAAAGCCGTTTATATTCCAATACATGAATCTTTCGTTTTTAGCTATGTCAACCATTGGTTTTATTTTTTTGATCTTAATTTTATTATGTTTCAGATTTGTGCCCTTAAGTTGACTTTCTTTAATAGTATGAGTCTTGCTATGTGAAGTATGAGGAGTTTCTGTGAGTTGAGATTTGTTTCTAGATTGTACATCTTCATTTGTATGTATTTTATTACCTGAGTATTTACATCTATTTACAGAGATCCGCTGGTGTGCCTCTAGCTATATTAGTTCTCCTTTGGCATTCACCACCTGTCCCTCCACTACCATGTAGTTGATGCCGTTTAGGAGAAGTTTATTATCCCTCAACTTCGATCCTATACCCTTCTTGTAAAGTTCCTTTCTCTTTTCTATCAAGATTTTTCTCTGCTCTCTAATCTGGGGGCTGTAATCCCTGCTCATAAAAATATTGAGCATTCGAAGTTTGAATGAGTTCTTTAGGAGACTTATTCTGGACTCGTGATCAGGAACCTCGATCAGAATAGGCGCCTTTGGTCCCCTGCCCAGGCGATGACATTCGGCAATTACCACATCATCGGTAATCTGCATATCTTCCGCCATTAACTTCTTGACCTTTTGTAGCAGCAGTTCCCGACTGTCAGTCTCTGCTGACTCAATGCCATATATTATTAAGTTGTTTTCTCGGGCTCGTCTCTCCAAAGCCTCCGCGCGTTCTTCCAGATTCCTTATTTTTAGGGTATTGTGCGAAATTAACCTCGTGTTAGTCGCCAGTGCATCTGTGCACGAGGCCATAGATGTTTCAATTCCCGTCATTCTTCGCTCCCAAACCTCCATCTTCTGCTCAATATTAAGCAACCTTGCATCCATTTTCTCTCCCAATCTGTTCACTTCAGACGAAAGGTTAATTATCAGTAGCTTTAAATCGTCCATTGGTGCCTGGTCTGGAGTTGAGTGAGGTATATTTGTCAAAGTGGCCTGGTCTGGAGTTGAGTGATGTATATTTGTCAATGTGGCCTGTCTTTTCGGCCCTGGATTTAGTTCTATACATCCAATTATCAATAAGGCCGTGATCACTTTCAGCCAGTAAGCCATCGAACAGTGCTTCAAAGTTACACCATCTCTATCCCTGTAATATTTCATCTTATTGAGTTTAGTCTTAAAATCGGCAAATTTTACCGTAAGCTCTATTGGCCTTGTTATGCAAATCACCATGTATAAAACAATCATCAAATATGCAATTTTTGCAATTAATCTCATTTTGTTTCACCGTTAACTTTATTTTACTTTTCAATAAATATATATAGTATTATTTAGAAGATCGAATTTGAGAAATCAAAAAGCAAGAAGAAAATATTTTTAGGTCAATATATAATAGCTAAGATATAAACAATTTTCAAAACAAATATTTACCGGAACTAAGGCAACACGCAGCCGGTCGGATCAGCCTCCTAGCGGCGAATTCCAACGCGTACGTAGTTTAGTTTCTTGATTTATCAAGAAATGAATTGGACAAATATTATGGAATAAACCTAAATCAACGTTTAGTTGGTAATTTTTCCAATAGATTGCGTTCTGCTATTTAAAAATGCTCATGTACTCATGTGAGTGGTCAGAATATTGAAAATGAAAACATTAAGACGCGAATTTTTATTTCACACATAAATCAAACTTCTACTGGTTATACTGAGATGAAAAATTATTGAGAGGGCTTGGCTCATCAGTGGTGAACTCTCCTAGAGGTTTCGCCAATTTAATCAACCAGAATGCTTCTTTAGAGCTCTAATACTGTATTGCAGGCAACCTGAGGGTCGTTAGCCACATGCGGCTTTTTGTATGTGAAGCTGCGTGTAATACTGGCATAACGTTTTTATTCATACGAATACTATTTATTGTTGGCAAGAAAAAAATGTGTGGCTCTTTAAAGTCTTTGAAATTTTGAAAATTGTCGTTTTTGACTCTTCCGACTCAAAAGTTTGCCGACCCCTGCTGTATTGGATCATTCTGCTTATACACAGTGTGGCAAATAATTTTTAAGAATGGGTTTGTAAAATAAAACAGAAACAAGCTAATTCAATTTCTACTATTTTTTTATTCAAAATAAACCCCTCCGGATTCAATTCATATGTTACAACGATTTAATAAGGAATTAAATACCTTTTGCAGGCCACTTTGAGGAATAGCCTCCAAAGTGCTCGTCGCAGCTGTCTGGATGGTCGGGATATCATAAAAAAACAACCTTTTAACTTCAATTTTATTTTTGGGAATAAATGAAAGTCACATGGTGCTAAATCAGGCGAGTACGGAGGATGATTCAACACACAGATGTTATTTTTGGCCAAAAAGCGACGAACAATGAGTGAGGAGTGACTCGGTGCATTATCATGCAGCAAACACCAACTGTCATCATCGCGATATTCTGGACGAATGCGACGAATTCTGGCAATCAAACGTTTCAAACGTTTAAATAATACTCTCCAGTAATGGTTTGTCCAGCGGGAACAAATTCTTTGTGGATAATACCTCTACTATCGAAAAAGGTAATCAGCATTGTTTTATTTTTGATGGCACTTTTCGCGTTTTTTTGGCTTGTGGAGAGTTTTTTGAATTCCATTCGGCACTTTGGCGCTTTGACTTTGGGTCATACTGAAAACACCATGTTTCATCACCCGTAACAATTGATTTCAGGAAGTTTGAATCATTTTCATAGGCAGAAATGATGTCCCTGCAATGTGCAATTCTCAATGATTTCTGCTCGCCCGTTAAAGTGTGTGGAACAAATTTAGCACAGACTTTAGTTTTACCCAAATCTTCATGCAGAATGGTTCGAATCGTTTCTTTGTTGATGTGTAAAACCTCTGCCATCATTCTCAGGGATGCACTGCGATTGTTTGCAACAAATTCTCGCACTTTTTCTATACTTTCTGGTGTCTTCGAAGAACTTGGTCGTCCAGTATGCTTATCATCTTCTAGCGTATTTCTTCCATCCGAAAAACGTTTGTGCCAAATGAAAACATTTGATTTACTCAAACATAACGTACCATAAACTTGCTTCATCAAAATATATGTTTCCGATGCACTTCTACCAAGTTTTGCATTAAATTTAATGACCGCTCTCTGTTCCATCTCAGAATTCCGAAGAACAAAAATTTTTACTTTTCAAAAATCGCCTGTATGGTTTTAAAGAGTTAACCAAAATGGCTGAAACAAAGCCACGCGCTAGATAAGGCTTCGAATATATATACGCATGCGCAATTTCATAACTGGCTCTGCTATTGGCTTTTATCTAGCGCGAGTCTTAAAATTTATTTGCCACACTGTGTATATGCTACACTGAAGGATGGAATCTTAGAAATGGTATTTAAGAAAACTATGGACATACGCTTTTAGAACAGTATAATTATATATAGTATTCATTTTTTTATATTTAATAAATTTCTGAGGTTAAGGACCAATGTTACACACCATGTCGTCACCTCAGAACTTGGCAGAAAGTGATGAGTGAGTAGCCACCAGATGACCAACTTTTGGCACCAGATAATGGAACTTGTTGATACTGATGATTTTGTTAGTATTATCGCCCAGGTACTGACTGGTAACCATGATAATCATTGTGGGTAGTAGTTGGTGACTTCTTTTACTATAAGTACATCAAAAATCTACACATGTAGAAAGTAATTTGTTTTTTTGAATTGTGACAAGTGTGCCAGAGCCCTAACTTTAATAAGTCGGTGGATGAGAGGGTAACACGCTCGATTCCCGACAATAAGTCGGTGGATGAGAGGGTAACACGCTCGATTCCCGACAGTCATGAACCGGGATTAAATCCCGCGTTAAAATTTGTTTAATATGTGAATAACCTTCACATATTATTCACTGTTTCAATTATCATGAACTAGGTTGCTCTTGCTGAGCGGTACCTATTAATGTGATTTGAACCAGCCCTAACTTTTGGCACCAGACAAGGAAACTTGCTGATGCTGTTGATGATTATTATTATCATTATTATTATCTCCCAGGTACTGGAAGCCATGATAATCATGGTGGGTAGTAATTGGCTACTGCTTTTACTATAAGTGCATCACAATCTACAACTATAAGCCAGTTTGACTTTGGAATTTGCAAATATACCAGATCCCCTTTGCATTCACTGGTGTCGTTGGACTTTTTCAAGAATCGGGAGCCATTGAATCAATTTTTTGCTTCCGGAAAAATCTATACTATACTATTCTATAGTTTATTTCAGAACACATCGAGGCCATCTAGAAGTCTGCTATTTTGTACATTTGCGTTATTAGCTTGATTGAGCGAGTGTACAAAATTTTATATTTTTAACGTGTTCTGGAAGTATATTAAA
>CP092872.1:80572377-80601426 GCA_030710605.1 Cordylochernes scorpioides
TCTTCTTCTTCTTTCTTATCTCCACTCAATCACACTAAGGTATCAAGCTTGTAAAGCTTGAGATTTTTTATGGTGTCTGCCGGGGAAGAGTAGAGCTCATCAATTGATGAGTCAATACAGTCAATTATGTGGTTTGGGGTTGCAGGCTGAGAATTGCACTTAGTACATAGCGGGAAAACCTTGCAACCATTCTGGAAAGTCATTGTCCGTAGATGACCAGACTTAAGTCTGGAAATCAAAAATGTATTTTTGATAAGTAGTAAAAATGTGACACCTCACTTTCCATGATTAAAAAAAGAATGCTCCAATTATCCCTGATTCTTGAAAAAGTTCCTACCCCACTAGCAAGTGCAAATAACCAAACGGGGCTCATATTTGTAAGTACAAAATCTGCTTTTCATGTGTGTAAACATGTGGTGCATACTTACAGTAAAATCAGTCACCAACTACTACCCACCATGATTATCATGGCCTGTACCACGGGTTTACTAGGGATAATAATAAAAAATAATAAGTAAATAGTAAAACTTGATGTGATAGGAGACTTGGTTTTAGAATCAAGATATCCGATTTAATCCTTCACCCTACATATTACTTTCAAAAATATCAGTAAACAAATCTAAGGCAATAGCTTACTATACATTTTTTAGATCATCATTATGTAAGGACCAGTCAACAAGTGAATGACTTTGAAACAAAGAGTTAAAGCCAAGTTCAATTTCTATGTAAATAACACAAGATGATTATTATCTTACCCAATTGGGAGAATCTGTATGGGGCAAGTCCCTAATAAAGACTTTTGTGTGTGTGTGTATATATCCAATTTAATCCATTCCCCTCCTCCTAGATGTCTTTCACCGACCATTTACTTAAGGAGGGGAAGCAGCATTTTTCTTTCTATTAAACCATATCAAGGTGAAAATATCAGACTTCAAGGGATAAGTTTATTTTTATTTTTTTCTATTATCCCTAGTACACGTGGTACAGGTCATGATAATCATGGTGGGTAGTTAGCGACTGCTTTTACTGTAAGCGCACCACATGTCTACACATGTGAAAAGCAGTTCGACTTTGCACTTACAAATGTGCCAGAGCCCCATTTGGGTACTTTCATTTGCTGGTGAGGTTGGACTTTTGCAAGAATCGGGGGCCATTGGAGCATTTTTTTTTTTTTATCAGAAAAAAGTGTCCAATGCGGGAATTGAACCCTGGTCGTAGTGGTCGAAAACCAAACGGTTTAACCAGCCTTCCACCGACCCCCATAAGTTTCTTTTAAAACCTATCGCTTCACAAATCTCCAGCTTTCAGACGCGAAAACCCTTCTACAGGAGAAAACATACTTGTATATACAGTAGAACCTCCCTTTAGCACATACCTCGCTAGCAGACATCTCTACAAAGGATAGTTTTCATTTGCCAAATTACCATTTTTACTATATAGCAACTCTCCATTAATAGGACATCTCTTCCTAAAGGACACTTTGGCTCTGCAATTAGGTGTTGTCCATTATAGCGAGTTTCTACCGTACTTTGAAGAAGTACTGTAAAAAAAGAAAAGTTGTTTCTCCCAATATAAAGGGGGTAAAAAAGGGAGGGGAAGTTGAAGGAAGTGATGGCTCCCTCATTTCCTGGTTCTATCTATAGACCTACTTTAATGGATGGAAGGATGGAAAAGCCCAACTGTCACAGCTTAGGTAAGATGTGTGTGTCACCTTTGGTTAGGTCTAGAATGGACATTCTTTTTGGCTATTAGGCTTTGGGCAGGTCTTAGAATATCACATTCCGCCCTCTTTCTTCTCTACTTGTCTGCAAGTTTTATGAGCTGCTACAAAACTCTCCCCATTCTTTTTCTCTTTGTCTTATTTGGCAAAATATAATTATCTGTTCAATGATAATGCACAATTTGGATTATAGATTATAAACACAAGGTAATAAGACTAAATCCAAATAGTGTGTGACGTTTCGGTAACAGCGTTGTTACCATTCAATGTGTCATACTATTCAATGTTTTACATCAATCATTTGGATTCTTTTTTTTTGTCTTCTTCTCTCATCTAAGTACCACATCATCATCATGAAGTGTTTTTAAAATTGATTATTATCCCTAGTACATATGTGAGGTATAGACCATTTTTTTTTTTTGCTTATCCCTAGTACACGTGGTACAGGCCATGATAATCATGGTGGGTAGTTAGCGGCTGCTTTTACTGTAAGTGCACCACATGTCTACACATGTGAAAAGCAGTTCGACTTTGCACTTACTAATGCCAGAGCCCCGTTTGGTTACTTGCACTCGCTGGTGGGGTTGGACTTTTGCAAGAATCGGGGGCCATTGGAGCATTTTTTTTTTCTTTAAACAGAAAAAAGTGTCCAATGCGGGTTCGAACCCGGGTCCTAGTGGTCGAAAACCAAACGGTTTAACCAGCCTTCCATGATAATCATGATGGACTGAAGTTGGCAACTGCTTTTACTGTAAGTGCACCATATGACTACACATGTGAAAAGAAGTTTGACTTTTGCGCTTAAAAATGTTCAGAGCACCATTTGGTTACTTGTACTTGCTGGTGGGGTTGGACTTTTCTAAGAATCTGAGGCTGCATTGGAGCATTTTTTTTTTTAATTAGAAAAAGTGCCCAATGCACAGGATTTGATATTGGGTCTTAGCAGTTGAAAACCAACAGTTTAGACCACCCATCCACCGACTCCCGTAGTATAGAATTCCTTCATAATAGCATGACCTATCTCTTCACTTTCATTCTCCATTAATTACTGGTTTCTTCCCCTTTGTTTTTGTACCTATCCCAAGTACACATAGTAGCAGGCCAGGATAATCATGTGGGTAGTTAGCAACTGCCTTTTATACTAAGTACACCACGGGTCTACACATGTAAAAAGGAGTTAGACTTTTGCAAGTGTGACCACTTCTGTTTGGTCACTTACAGGTAGGTTTGGACTTTTAAAAGAATTGGGGGCCATTAAAAATCAATTTATTCTCCATAAAAAAGTGTCAAAGGCGGAATACAATCTTGATTTGTGGTTGTCAAAAGTAAATGTGTGCTTACCATTCTTTCATCAATCCACTGTAGTATACCTTAATGTTGCCATAGAAAACAACATGGCCTCAACAGAATGAAGATGTTAAGGTAAAATTTGGATTGTAGATTATAAATATAAGAAAATAAGACCTAATCAAAATTAATTAATAGTGTGTGATACTTCAGTAACAGCCTTGTTACCATCATCAGACAAAAGAATAAATGAGAAGTTTTTTTTAATATGGCTTTAAGGGCTACTAACCAAGAGGATGAGCCCAAGTAAATGAGGAAAAGAGAGAGGGAACTTAGTTTTATGAGCTACTATATTCCCTCTCTTTTCCTTATTTGTGAATCAGTAAACAAGAAAAATATGTAAATGAGAAAAAATATCACTGCATGTTCTTAAATACTACTGTTATCAAGTGTGTAAACAAGATAGCAGATAAGAAAAAAAAGTTTGATAAGACAAACTAAAATATTATTAGAAGGGGTATTTTTGAAAATATATATAACTAGCGGACGTACCCGGCTTCGCCCGGGTTTTACCCGAGTAAAGGTTTGTCTAACGAATCTCTTGATAAAGTGAACATTTTTTCCCGGTCCCTTGAAAAATACTCGATAAGTTGAATAAAATCAATATTAATTGCTTCCCTCGGTAATTGGAAGTTAAAGGAATAGTATCTTTCCCTGGAATTGTATCATTATTCTTGTCTCAAATGAATTGCCGTGTCATCCTGAATTTTGTCTTTCCTAATTTTCTACATTACAAAATCATCGTATCATCATGATAATATTTAGAGCAGATTGTTGAATTATAACAGATAAATTAGAATATTTATCTTGAT
This sequence comes from Cordylochernes scorpioides, assembly GCA_030710605.1. Taxonomy (NCBI): domain Eukaryota; kingdom Metazoa; phylum Arthropoda; class Arachnida; order Pseudoscorpiones; family Chernetidae; genus Cordylochernes; species Cordylochernes scorpioides. Next base: position 80,576,257 of record CP092872.1, read on the forward strand.
TATTTTTAGGCGAAAAGTTATTTCAAAAATTTTATTTGCTAGAAACCTTCCCAGTACTATACTAAATAACTTCCCAAAGTTTCATGGCGTTCCAATGAGTGGTTTGGTCAGGCATAAAGGACACACACACACATACATTCATTTATATATATATAGAGAAGATTAAAGAAGGCAAGGGAGAGTAAGGAGGAAATAATCTAAATATCTGAGAGCCTATAGGGAGAGCTTGGAAATCTCTGATAGTCATCCAGATGTTTGTGTAGGTTCTGGCTGACATGGACTCCTGATTGCCGTCATCTTCAGCAAACACAGGGTGAGTGTCTTGAACCTTGGTTGCTTCTTCACTACGGCACTGTTTCCTTTCTTCTTATTGCTGTCAACTTCAGCAAACACAGGGTGAGTGTCTTGAACCTTGGTTGATTCTTCATACGGCACTGTTTCCTTTCTTCTTATTGCTGTCAACTTCAGCAAACACAGGGTGAGTGTCTTGAACCTTGGTTGTTTCTTCATACGGCACTGTTTCCTTTCTTCTTATTGCTGTCAATTTCAGCAAACACAGGGTGAGTGTCTTGAACCTTGGTTGATTCTTCATACGGCACTGTTTCCTTTCTTCTTATTGCTGTCAACTTCAGCAAACACAGGGTGAGTGTCTTGAACCTTGGTTGTTTCTTCATACGGCACTGTTTCCTTTCTTCTTATTGCTGTCAATTTCAGCAAATGGGGTGATTGTTTTGAACCTTGGTTGATTCTTCATTTGGCACTGTTTCCTTTCTTCCATGTTTCTTTTTATTACTGTCAACTTCAGCAAACACAGGGTGAGTTCCTTAAATCTTGGTTGCTTCTTTACTACGGCACTGCTTCTTCTCTTCCATGTTTCTTCTTATTGTTGTCATCTTCAGCAAACATAGGGTGATTGTCTTGAACCTTGGTTGCTTTTTCACTGTGGCACTGCTTCCTCTCTTCCACCTTTCTTTTTATTGCTGTCATCTTCAGCAAACACAGGGTGAGTGTCTTAAATCTTGGTTGCTTCTTTACTATGGCACTGCTTCCTTTCTTCCATGTTACTTATTATTGCTGTCATCTTCAGCAAACTGGGGTGATTGTCTTGATGCCTTACCGTTGGTTGGATTCCTCTTCATACAGCACTGCTTTCTTTTCTCGTGCCATTTTCTATAGCAAACACAAAATTAGTCTCTGATGATATTCTTACAAAATAAAATGAATATATGTGAAATGTTTCTTTATGTACTCCTATGTTTGTGGAAGAAAACGGCAAGAAGTTACTTTCAACAAAGGTTTTATTTAAGGCGCGCACATGCTGATCATTTAGAACTTGAGTCCAGTACATCGCTGCCATTCCTGGAGAGAAGATGGGTTTATATAGTGGAGCTGTGTTATAGCCGCCTCTTTTATATCAAAACTTGGTTAGAACATCAAAATTCCAGAGGCCCCCCAAGTGTTTAAGTCCCAGTTGTTTTCCCAACTGTGTTTATAGCAAAAACATGGTGATAACAACAACATGAAATCTTGGGTCCCAAGTGATGTTGTTATAACTGATTCCACTGTAAAATCCAACCTCCAATAAGAGACCATCTCCAGGAGCATCCATGTTTTTTAGGCCTTGGCATCTCAAGGAAAAAGTTGAAAAAAAAAAAAATCTCTTGTACAACATTGTACGGGCCATGATAATCATGGTGGCTAGTTAGCAATTATTTTTACTGTCAGTTGTTCTGCATGCCTATACATTTCGAAAATAGTTTGAATTTAGTACTTACAAGTATTCAGAGTCCTGTTTGGTTACGTGCACTTACTGGTGGGGTTGGACTCTTGTAAGAATCAGGGGCCATTGAAGTATTTTATTTTTTTTCCTTCAGAAAATGATAAAGCACAATTTGGATTATAGATACAAGAAAATAAGACCTAATCCAAATAAATTAATAGTTTCGGTAACAATGCTGTTAACATTGTTTATTTAGATTAGGGTTTTATTTCTCGTAGCTTTTTTCCTTCAGAAAAAGAGTTCCAATATGAGAAATGATCTTGGATTATGGCTGTTGTTAAATTGAAGGTTTATATAAACCCTCCATCCACACACCCCCATGGTATATATACACAACACAATACACCACTTAAAAAGTGTGAAACCCTCCAAAGACTCCTATTGAAATCCTGTCCCAAGGTATCTATCTATGAAGATAGGAAGTTGATAAGACAAGGAGGGCAAGAAGACAAGGGTTATCTTTCAATTTACTTCTAGTGCTCTTGGCCTCGCCAGATGACACGTGTACTCCCACATCTTGTCTTTAAACCATTTCTCCTAGCTAGCTGTGTTCTTTTCTTCTTTTTTATTGTTGTTCTTTCATACCACTGCACAATGTTTCCTGTGGGGGGTCGGTGGAAGGATGGTCTAAACCATTGGTTTTCAACCACTACGACCCGGGTTCGATTCCTGCATTAGGCACTTTTTTATGTAAAAAAAAAAAAAAAAAAATGCTCCAATGGCCCCCGATTCTTGCAAAAGTCCAACCCCAAAAAGTCAAACTGCTTTTCACATGTGTAGACATGTGGTGCACTTACAGTAAAACCAGTCGCCTACTTCTACCCACCATGATTATCATGGCCTGTACCACGTGTACTAGGGATAAGCAAAAAAAAAAAAGTTTCCTGTACTCGTGACAGGATTCTAGCGTACAAATACTGAAGCCTCTTTCCATAGTTTTATCGAATACCATCACCAAGAATAAACCTTCAAGCGCAGACTATATAATGAGAATGATAAAGCACAATTTGGATTATAGATTAGAACTAAATGAAAATAAGACCTAATACAAATAAATTAATAAGTGTTTAATGTTTCTTTTGTCTGATGATGGTAATAACGTTGTTACCGAAACGTCGCACACTATTAATTTATTTGAATTAGGTCTTAATTTCTTTTATAAGAATTGAAATACACTGGTGTATAGTGAACTGCTCTATTGGTGAAATTGTTGGGAAGGTTTACTATCTTCTTTTTTACCTCAAGTTTATTGATTGTAGAAATAGTGGTGTAGATCCTATATTAAAAAAAATAAATAAGCGCATTGAAAATATTTTTTTGCCCTCTAGTGTCCTGAGTTGGCTGATTTTTTGATGATTGCTAAAATGAAAATTATTTATGCAGTAAAACCTTCCTGTAAAGGACAACACCTAATTGCTAAGCCAAAGTGTCTTTTAGGGAGAGGTGTACACTTACCGGAGAGTTGCTAAATAGTAAAAATGGTAATTTTAGTAATGAAAATTGTCCTTTGTAGAGAGGTGTCCCTTCATGTAGGTTGTATTATATTATCAATCCCTCAAGTCTTGTGATGACAGGAACTAGATTCCTCATTTCCCCCCCTCACACAAGCTGCCAAAGAAAGAGCTGGTGAGAGCAGAACTTACCTTGTAAAAGCCACGGACCAAGGACTTAGTTGCTGAGCCAAAGTTTCCTTTAGTGTCCTCATACTAGGGAGCTGTTAATTAATAAAAGTGGTAATTTTGGCAATTAAAGCTGTACTTTGTGGAGAGGTGTTCTCTCATGGAGGTTGTTCTACTGTACTTGCTATAAGGGGAATATATATTGTGATGGTAGTTGTAAACTTAAGATTTAGGACTGCAGGGTTACTCTATGACTTCAAGGACAGGTAGAGTATCTATTTGTCCATCCTGAACCATTGTTAAAGTTGGGCCCATTATATAGGTGGGTAACAATCGTGTACGAGCATATTTTTTTTTTTTTATATTTTAGATTTCATACAGCAGCGTCTGTTCTCCATGTTAGGAGCGGCTGCACAGGGCGTCTGTTCCTCATGTTAGAGGCGGCCATTCAATACCAGGTCAAAGTCCAAGTTACACCTCTCTGTAGGTGACCTCGGGGAAATGTTGGATAAAACCAGCGCTCTAACGTAACTGGCATATAACCTATATGGAGTCGTGCACAAGGAAATCTGGTCACCTGTGCCCTCTAGTCTATAAAGAGGGAGCCAAAAGCTTCCCCATGTGCACTAGGTGCAAAACCGAAGAGGCCACTCCCCAACATTTACTAAATTGCATTGGAAAGGACAAAAGATCCCTGTACAGAGAACCAAGAAGAGTTCTTGAGCTTCTTTACGAGCACGACCTCCAAGATCTTGTCTAATTTAGACTAAAAGGATAAGTAAAAAAAAAAAAGATATCATACAAATGAAAACACCAAAACGCGAATGTTTCTTTTCACAAATAAATCAAACTTCTACTGTCCTTACTGCGATGAAAAATATATTGGAAATATATCAGTGGTGAACCCTCCCAGCGGTTTCGCCAGTTTAATCCACCATACCGTTGTGTGTGTGCATGATCAGATGATTTTTTGTTAATATCTAGATAACATGAATGTATACTTGCCAATAACATTTTGTATATTACATACTAGCCGAATGGCAACGCCCGTGTTTTACCCGATTGAATGTTTTGATTCAAATACTATTTGTTACAATTATAAATTGGCTCCTTAAATAAATGCATATTTTAGTTTGTAACTATAGCCTATGTGCTTTATCTGTCTATGTACTGTTGGCTTCCGTAGGCGTCTCTTACTGGGAAAAAGAAAGAGAGGATTCCATTTGGTTATTAACTAATATATGCATTTATTTAAGGAGCGACCCGCTCCAACACAATAGTTACAGAAATGGGGGAGGGGGGGCAAAGGTGGCGTGATCGTAGCCGTCCAATAGGAGGGCGCCATTCCAAAAAAAAAAAGCAAACCGTGACAGAGGCCACGCATGACGCTCGTAACTGTATATAGAATATATATATATTTTTGCTTATCCCTAGTACACATGGTACAGACCATGATCATGGTGGGTAGATGTAGACGACTGCTTTTACTGTAAGTACACCACATGTCTACACATGTGAAAAGCAGTTCAACTTTGCACTTACAAATGTGCCATAACCCCGTTTGGTTACTTGCACTCGCTGGTGGGGTTGTACTTTTGCAAGAATCGGGGGCCATTGGAGCATTTTTTTTTTTTTTTTAACCAGAAAAAAGTGCCCAATGCGGGAATTGAACCCGGGTCGTAGCGGTCAAAAACCAACGGTTTAGACCATCCTTCCACCGACCCCCTTACATTATTTATTATATAGCAGACTGTATGCATATGATAACCATCTTTGTGTCTTCACAAATGATGTTCTATTATGGCACCTGTTTTGTTGGTCAAAAACATTTTATCTTTATCTCTCAGATAATTTAAAAAATAATACAATTGGTGATTGTACCCACATTTATCTGTCAGTGTTTGGGATCATCCTATCTTGACATGACAATCTTTTTATTTTTTCAATGTTTTTGATTTTTTTTTTTTTGCTTATTGTCAGCACTAGATCTTATTAAGCATATTCAGTAGAGCCTCCATGAGAGGACACTCGTGCTAGAGGACACCTCTAGGACAGTTTTCATAGTCAAAATTAACTTTTTTACTATTTAGCAACTCTCCGGTAAGAGGACACCTCTCTCTAAAGGACACTTTGGCTCTGTAATTAGGTGTCCTTTACAGAAGGCTCTACTGTATATATTTTACATCATTTTAATTGTTAATTTTGTCCGACAGACACAAGACCAATATAGATACACTAAATGATGATATTTAAAATATCTACAGCAGCGAAGGTTGGAAATGGAATTAACATTTGCATATTTACATATTAGCATATGTTCCTTTTCTGCTAGCGCCCTGCACAGTTTACAAACATATGGGGTCTCTTTTGATATGTTTATTTTACATACATTTGTAAAATGATAATACAGTAGAACCTCCCTGTAAAGGACAACACCTAATTGCAGAGCCAAAGTGTTCCTTAGAGAGAGGTGTCCTCTTACCGGAGAGTTGCTAAATAGTAAAAATGGAAATTTTGCAAATGAAAGCTGTCCTTTGTGGAGAGGTGTCCGCTAAAGGGAGGTTCTACTGTAATTTATTAATTAATGGTTATTTTTTTATTAATAATTTTTTTCAATTTGCTTCTCAGAGCTGTTTTCCCCTTTTATATACCTAAATGGGTTGGGTGGATGTGACAGGGATTAGATCAATATAGAAATACAAGCTGACTCAACTCCACCCCAGAGTTGTTTAAGGTCAGTATTTGATAAGAAACACATTTATACTTTCAACTATTTTCTTCTAAAAAAAAAAAAAAGGTGAAAATTCTATTAAATACAATTACAGTAGAACCTCCCTTAAGCGGACACTTCTCTACAATGGACAGTTTTTTATTTACAAAATTACCATTTTTTTTACAATTTAGCAACTCTCCAGTAAGAGGACACCTCTCCCTAAAGAACACTTTGGCTCTGTAGTTAGGGTTGTCCTTTACAGGGAGGTTCTATTATATAAGACTCTGGATGTAGATGAAAAGAATTTCTAATGAACTTGAGTAATGACTCTGTCGTAAATCATATGACAACATTTAAGGATAGTGGAGATAATAGAAAATGCTGCCCACATACTGATGAGTGCCATAGCCTGAAACCATGGTATTCAGGACCACTATATGTACTAAGTGTAATTCTTAACCTGCCATCCCAAACCACATCATTGACTGTATTGGCTCATCCTTTGATGAGCTCTACTCATCCCCTGTAGACACCATCAAAAAGCTCTACAGACTTGATATTCTGATATGATTGAGCAGAGATAAGAAAGAAGAAGAAGAAGAGACATTCAGGGGTCCAACCCCAAAACACATTATTAACTGTATTGTTTCATTCATTGATGAGCTCTACTCATCCCCAGCATACACCATCAACAAGCTCTACAGACTTGATACCCTTATATGATTGAATGGAGATAAGAAAGAAGAAGAAAAGAGACATTCTGGGGTCCAACCCCAAACCACATTATTGACTGTATTGACTCATCCATTGATGAGCTCTACTCATTCCCAGCAGACACCATCAACCAGCTCTACAGACTTGATACCCTTATATGATTGAATGGAGATAAGAAGGAAGAAGAAAAGAGACATTCTGGGGTCCAACCCCAAACCACATTATTGACTGTATTGACTCATCCATTGATGAGCTCTACTCATTCCCAGCAGACACCATCAACCAGCTCTACAGACTTGATACCCTGATATGATTGAGTGGAGATAAAAAGAAGAAGAAGAAGAGACATTGGGGGGTCCAACCCCAAACCACATTATTGACTGTATTGACTCATCCATTGATGAGCTCTACTCATTCCCATTAGACACCATCAACAAGCTCTACAGACTTGATACTCTGATATGATTGAGCGGAGATAAGAAAGAAGAAGAAGAGACATTCAGGGGTCCAACCCCAAACCACATTATTGACTCTTGTTTCATTCATTGATGAGCTCTACTCATCCCCAGCATACATCATCAACAAGCTCTACAGACTTGATACCCTTATATGATTGAGCGGAGATAAGAAAGAAGAAGAAGAGACATTCAGGGGTCCAACCCCAAACCACATCATTGACTGTATTGACTCATCCATTGATGAGCTCTACTCATTCCCATTAGACACCATCAACCAGCTCTACAGACTTGATACCTTAATATGATTGAGCGGAGATAAGAAATATGGTATACAGGTTGTTGGTTTCGTTTGAATTTGCCAAAGCTGTTGTTGAGGCATATTAACCAATCTGAGTTTGTAATTGAGGCGCCAAGTCAGCGTTTTTATTTGTAAATATATTGTTTAGATATCTCTCAGTTGTATTTTGAGATCTGACGAAATCTTTGAATACTTGTTGAAATAAATTTGTTTTATGATTACACACACACACACACACACACTCATTCTGTTCTCACCTATAATCTTGATATGGACCAATTCAATATGTTCCATCTGTATAAAAGATATTAAAACTATTTAGCACAATTTTTCACCTCTTAAAATACTATTTAAAACTATTGTTAGGGGCCCGGATAATCAATGACACACTCTAATATTGTATATTGGGAACAACAAGGTGATAAGACCAAATTCAAATAAATAAATAGTGTGCAATGTTTCTGTAACAGCATTGTTACCTAAACCTGACACACTATTTATTTATTTGTATTTGGTCTTATTACCTTGTGTTTCTAATCTAAATTCCAAATTGTATATACCTAATCAAGCACAATTTGGATTATAGATTATAGCTACAAGAAAATAAGACCTAATCTAAATAAATAGTGTGTGACGTTTCGGTAACAATATTGTTTATTCTTTGGTCTGATGATTAAATTGCTTTGTTACTGAAACATCATACAGTATTAATTTATTTGGATTTGGTCTTATTACCTTGTAGATGCCTAATCAATGTATATTAGGCTTATTCAGATTATATATCCGATACTTTTAATTCTTGGTTAGGATATATAAGAATGCTATATCGGTGAACTCCGAGACCTACCTTTCAGCAAGGGACCATATTAACAAACTAAAAATACCAACTGATAAGGAACCATAGAGATAGTTTCCATCATTCTTGGTACCAAATATAAAACCCCAAAAAACAGACCGTCCAACTAAACAGTAGGAAGTCGACACAGTTGGCCAACTGTGGAAATCTGGTCACCTGAGCCCTCTAGTCTATAAAGAGGGAGCCAAAAGCTTCCCGATGTGCACTAGGTGCAAAACCTAAGAGGCCACTCACCCAATATATACTAAATTGTATTGGAAAGGACAAAGGATCCCTGTACAGAGAACCAAAAAGAGTTCTTGAACTTCTTTATGAGCATCTTGTCTAATTTAGACTATTAAAAGGATAAGTTAAAAAAAAAGGATGCTATATGGAGCTAAGACAGTATAGAGATAAGGTATAAATGCCTACATATCAACCAAGATATATTTAGAGTACTATCTATCTCTCTCTCCTATTTATTTGCCACAACCCGATAACCTCAGTAATGGAAATTCCCCGGAGATTGGGCAAATATTTCTACACATAATTAGCCCATCAAAGAGATACAAGACCAGTTTTTTTTCTTCCTTAAACTGAAATGGCACGGAAAGTTAAAAACCAGTCTTTCTTCCTTCATTCCTTATCTTTGGACAACATTTTTCTTGTCTCTTCTTCATCCACACAACTTCTAATATATATATTTCTGATAATTTATATTGTTGGATACAGTGTAGAACCTCTCTGTAAAGAACACCTAATTGCAGAAGCAAAGTGTCCTTCATGGAGAGGTGTCCTCTTACTGAAGAGTTTCTAAATAGTAAAAATGGTAATTTTGACAATGAAAATTGTCCTTTGTAAAGAGGTGTCCTCTTACCAGAGAGTTGCTAAATAGTAAAAATGGTAATTTTAGTGATAAAAGCTGTTCTATGTAGAGAGGTGTCCTCTAGCATGAGTGTCCTCTCATGGAGATTCTACTGTATATATATATAAAAACTCTTCATGATTGTTTTTTTTTTTTTCAAAATTGTTCCTTTTTGAGTCGGTCATTATCTATGAAGCTTGCTGCAAGATTACATCCTTTGAGGCAACTTCCTGCCTCTTCTTGATGAACATGGTTGAATGTTGTTATAACCATGCTTAAAACAATTTAGACCTTAAAGTACTATTGACTTTAGAATTATGATGTTATAACCTCAGAATTTTAAAGTTTTAAGCTTCACACATAACTGGGGTTATAACAACTTATATTCTATATCCCAGGTATTGTTGTAGAGAAATTCAACTGTGGATATACACTCATGGACAAAACTTGAAGGAAGTGGAAAGTTTTGATGTCGCCGGTCGTTTATTATTATTATTGTTTTTAAGTAGACAGAGGCAATTTTGTTCACATTTGTTATCTTGTATGTCTTCAATAAAGGTCACTGTAATATCTTTCAGAGTTTTTGTCTGAATCTCAATATATATGCTAAAAAGTACAACTTCCTCAAGTTTTGTCCATGAGTGTTTACCTAAATTCTTTATACACTAAATTTAATTTTTTAATCCTTTCTTCCAATTATATTTTAGGGTCTTTGAAAAAAATTTTTTTTTGTATCCCTATAATTATTTTTCTTGTTTATTCTTCTGATAACTGTGCTAACTCCTTAAGTAGGTGTGCTATTTTTCTCTCATTTTGTCTGAACCTGATAACACAATGATGGTACCAAAATATCACATATAAATTTACTTATTTGTATATGATCTTAACTAAAAGGTAATAAGACCCAATCCAAATAAATACACAAACTATTTATTTATTTGAATTTTGTTCTTATTACCTTGTAGTTGTAATCTATAATCCAAATTGTGCCTTATATCATGTATATGATTGTGTGCTCGAGGAGCATGAACTCATGGAATTTGTGTAATCTTTACACAAGGGGATAAGAAACAACAACAACATATGATCTTGTTACTTTGTAACAGATACTAACTGATGTATACTCTTATATAAATGCATAATTTCTATATATTTGCATAAACCCAATAGATTTTTATCGAATTCTATATACAGTTACGAGCGTCTTTCCTAATCCGTCATCCTTCTCTGTCACCGTTTGCTTTTATTGGTTGGCTACGGTCACGCCACCTTTGTCCCCCCCCCCCCCCCCAGCGGCGTGCGCCCGTTGGCTGCCGGCGAGCACGTGACTTCCCTGTGCGCGCGCATGGCGGGTGGTAGGCTATAGTTATTAACTAACATATGCAATTAAGGCGCCAATTTAGAATTGCAACAAATAGTATTTGAATCAAAACATTCAATCAGGTAAAACACGGGCGTTGCCCGGGTCATTCGGCTAGTATATTATATACAGTAGGACCTCCCTTTAGCTGACACCCCGCTAGAGGACACCTCTCTACAAAGGACAGTTTTCATTTGAAAAATTACCATTTTACTATTTAGCAACTCTCTGATAAGAGGGCACTTCTCCATAAAGGACAGTTTGACTCTGAAATTAGGTGTCCTTTACATGGAGGTTCTACTGTATATAGTAGAGAGGGGGTTGGCGTGGAAGAGAGTTATAAACTGTCGACAGCCACAACCTGGGATGGTCAAATCCCACATTGAGCACTTTTTTTCTAAAGAAATATTTGGTTCAATGGCTCCTAATTTTTGTGAAATTCCAACTCCACCAGTGAGTGAAAGTAACCAAATAAGGCTCTGGTATACTTGTTAAGTGCAAAATTTGAACTGCTTTCCACATTTTTCGACTTGTGGTGCACTTACAGTAAAAGCAGTAGCTAACCAACTACCTATCATGATTATCATTGTTCTGTACCACAGATACTAGGGAAAATACTATTAGACCCTCACACCTTCTTTTAGGGTAGAGTTGAATTTTTAACAAAAGGTGTAACAAAATTCAAATGAACCGTTATTGAAATATTGCGTAAAATTTACCTATTTAAATTTGGTCTTGTTACCTTAGAATGCTTAATAATGTTTATTTGGGATCACAATGCTCCCCCTTTGTTTTACTCTCTTTCACAGCTCAGCTGAAATCTTGTATTGATATTTGTGTGATTGATGTTGTAATCCTGAAGATAGAGGCTGCCTGGCCGGCATTCATATTTCTGTGAGACACTTCGGCCAGTTAGAGTTTTTTTTATTTTCTCAACGTTTCAACAAAAATCTTTTGTCTTTGTCAGGAGAAATAAATAAAATAAAGCATTTGGCAAAAAAAGTCTTAAAAACAATTTTTAACACTTGCCAAATGTTTTTTTTTTATTTATTTCTCCTGAAAAAGACAAAAGATTTTTGTTGATAAAAGAAAACAAGACCTAATCCAATGATATCTATAATCCAAATTGTGCTTTATCGATTTTTGTTGAAACGTTGAGAAAATAAAAAACTCTGACTAATGTTGTAATTGTGAATATTTTTAGGGTGTGAGACCTGAACACATGTGGCTCGCACACACACACTGAGCAGTGAATAACTCTATAAATTAGAGAAGGGAACAAAGAGATGGTGACACAGAACTGAATAGATTCCAGGTGGGAGGATGGTCAATGCCTGTAACAGCTTGTCCTATCCAGAATTCCAAGCATTTAGTGGCAATGACTAAACTTTACAGTAGAACAACCTCCATGACAGGATACTCCACTAGAGAACACCTCTCTATAAAGAGAACAGTTTCATTATATAAATAATAAACAAAACTACTTCCGAAGGTGAGTATCTTACTTTATTTTATATTTATCTCAAGCTTTCAAGTATTACAAACCCTTTTACAGGAGTATGTAATGAATTATCATTGCCGAAATGACCATTTTTTTTACTATTTGGCTGCTCTCTAGTAAAGGAACACCTATCTTTTAACACAAGGTAATAAGACCAAATCCAGATAAATAAATAGTGTGTGACATTTCGGTAACAGCGTTGTTACCATCTTCAGACAATGCTGGTACCAACGCCGCCGGTAACAACGCTGTTACCGAAACGTCAGACACTATTTATTTATTTGTATTTGGTCTTATTACCTTGTGTTTATAATCTATAATCCAAATTGTGCCTTATTAACCTATCTTTTAAATAATACTTTGGCTCAACAACTAGGGGTGCTGTAAGACCAAATAAATAAATAGTGTGTGACATTTTGATTACAACGCTGTTACCAAAATGTCACACTATTTATTGATTTGTATTTGGTCTTACAGTAGAACCTCTCTGTAAAGGACACCTAATTGCAGAAACAAAGTATCCTTTAGGAAGAGGCGTCCTCTTACTGGAGAGTTCCTAAATAGTTAAAATGGTATTTTAACTATGAAAACTGTCCTTTGTAGAGAGGTGTCTTCTAGCGGGAATGTCCTTTCATGGAGGTTTTACTGTATTACCTTGTGTTTATTGACATCTTAATAAGTTTAATTTCCTATAATCAAATGATGTGCCAATGCCAATCATAGTGTGTGAAATTATCCTCCTAAGATGGTAAAAAAGTTTTTGGGTGTATAAATAAGTTTGTGCGCTTTTTAATGATGGCGCTGCTAGTTTTTTATTCCACTGTTTCATCTGGCAACACCATTATTTTAGAGCGTCATCATAAGGCTTCCTTTTTCAGTAACCGTCATTTCTCTGAAGTGTAAACAACCTAGTTTCTATTGAATCAATAATTCCTTCTCTAAACTTTAATAACGAACCACTTGATGAGGAAAGAGTTTCTTTAATATTAAAGAAATTAAAGAAACTCTTTCCTCATCAAGTGGTTCGTTATTAAAACCTAGTTTCTGTTTGCTCCTAAAAATGTCAACTTTTGTACCAAATAATGTGTTTTGCTGGGAGTTTTACTTCATTACTTCAATATGAAGGAAAAAGCTGCTGAGATTTATTGTAGTTTATGATGACCATGCTCTACCTGATCGAACCTTTTATTTATCAGTTGGAAGGCAGTGTGTCGTCTATACAAAGAGTTCTTTTCCACTTTTAATTCTAAGAATAATATTCTGTGTTTCTCAGAAGACTATCTTCTTCTTATCTACTATCTTGTTTACACACTTGATAACAGTAACTATTTAAAACATGCTGTGGTAAAATTTTTCTTATTCAGTACTTTTGTCTGAAGATGTTAACAAGGCTGTTACCGAAACGTCACACACTATTTATTTAGATTTGGTGTTATTATCATGTGTTTATAGAGAGCTCTAAGGTTGTATTATACACATCTATGTAATGACTACCACCACAAGCAGTAATGTGTTGTTTCTTATCCCCTTGTGTAAAGATTACACGAATTCCATGAGTTCATGCTCCTCGAGCTGTTTTATGATGAGAAGCGGCCTCTCCAAAAGGTCCTGTTTAGTGCATCTAATGCAAGCCAAAATGTGTTCTGGAGCTGCAGGTGCCAAGCTACATTGCAGTAATGTGTATGTGTGGTGACAGGAAGATGATGCTAGGTGGAACTACCAGCGAAGTAAACCCCAACAGCTCCTGGCTCAACAGCCGGGGCATGTGGCTGACCTACTCCTTGGCCATCCTAGCCCTGCACCTGGTCCTCCTCAGCTTTCCCTTCCTCTCTGTTCCCTGGGCCTGGACTCTCACCAACGTCATCCACAACCTTGTGAGTCCCCTCTCTTTTATTCTTTCAAAACATGTCATCTATAATCATAAATACAAGTTGTTTTTTTTTTTACTTATCCTTTTATTAGTCTAAATTAGACAAGATCTTGGAGGTCATGCTCATAAAGAAGTTCAAGAACTCTCATAAATCAGCAGCGTCTGTTCTCCATGTTAAGAGCGGCTGCACAAGTTGTCTGTTCCTCATGTTAGAGGCGGGCATTTAATACCAGGTCAAAGTCCAAGTTACACCTCTCTGTAGGTGACCTCGGGGAAATGCTGGATAAAACCAGCGCTCTAACGTAACTGGCATATAACCTATATGGAGTCATAAATACAAGGTAATAAGTCCAAATAAATAGTGTGTGACGTTTCGTTAACAGCGTTTTTACCATCAGACAAAAAGTACTGAATCTCTTTTGTCTGAATTAATTTTTGTCTAATGATTGGTAACAATGCTGTTACCAAAATGTTACCTACTATTTATTTAGATTTGGTCTTTTATTACCTTGTGTTTCTAATCTATAATCCAAATTGTGTATCTTATCATGTAATCATAAAGCATGCTAATGGCAGCATAACGTGATCAGTAAGAATGCATCTTTCCATCATTAACTGAGTAAAGAATGTAAATTTTGTGGATAGTGCGTACACCTGAGACATGTCCTTTGCTTTTGGGCTGAGTATTTCCTTACAATTTTCCTATTTGTTTAATCAATCATTCTTTTTTGTTGTTGTTGTTTTGTATTTTGCTGATACAGTAGAACTTGTATAATTCAAACGTCTTTAATTTGAATATTTATCTTGGTCCTTGAATTTCCTATAAATAGAATATTTCTGTTTTTAATTTGAATTTTTGGATAATTCAATTTTTTTTTTTTTTTTTTGGTCCCTTGTACTTTGAATTATCCAAATTCACTGTAATTATGTATTTTTCTCCTATACAATTAAGCAAGAAATTATTTGAGTTCTCAAAAACAGCTCTAACAGTCTCAACCCCCCATATAGGGAATTCTTTAGTGCTTTCATCTAGCTAGGTGTCTTCTCCTGTAAAATGTGTTTACACTGGCCAATCCAGCTTTGTATCTCTTCATAACAAAAATGATCATTTTGATGCTAATGATGATTAAACTTGCATTTTAAATTTTAATTTCTGTGACTAGCTCTGAGAGAAATGGGGTGAACCTGTGAGTTCTTTAAAACTGGTTAAATATTTTCATAATGTACACCGTCTCTACCACTACAAACTCGACCACCAACTTGGTGATTCAATGAGGTACAGTGAAAGGTGCCAATAATAGCCTGACCTACATTAAATGATTTACCTGATTTATCAGGGAAAGTTTTGGTCATATTATACTTTCATTAAGGTATCCATAATTATTATTGACACTGATAGTTTGCAATCCGCGATACAATAATCCTTTGTGTCAATATTTTCACCTTTAACACTAATACTTTGTTTACAAAGCAAGTACAATTGGCCACCTTTGATTTCAAGAAAAGAAGTTCACAGAGTGAGGAAAACAGGTTTTGTATGGAGATGGATCATATATAGGAACAGCTGGAAAAAAACTTTCAGACAGAAAATTAAATAAGGGTGAAAAAATAAATTCTATGTAAGGAGGGATAGATAACAAGTTATACAGTAGAAACTTCATGAGTAGATGCTCCCACTAACAGAGACCTCTCTACAAAGGACAGTTTTCATTACCAAAGCATCACCCAACTAGACGAAAGAGACTTCCTCTGTACCATCAAGGCCCAATACCAGCAAGAATGGAAGTCCACTGCTGGACATGACAGCAGGAGGGACAAGCACCTATTCTGTCCTCCCAAGGGAACAGCACTCCATGATTTCCAGACTTAAATCTGTTCATCTATGGACAATGACTTTCCAGAATGGTTGCAAGGTTTCCCCACTATCTACTAAGTGTCAACCTGCAACCCCAAACCATATTATTGACTGTATTGACTCATTGATTGGAGAGATAGTGGACATTGCTGCTGCTGTGATAGAGATGCATGGAGACATCTGAGGCTCTTCATTGGACACGACAACAACAACATTGATTAGTTCTACTCATAACCTACAGACACTATGAAATATCTCAAGGTTTGATACTCTAATATGATTGAATGGAGATAAGAAAGAAAATCATTTCTACCAATCAGGTGCTCTCTTTAAAGGACACTTTGGCTATGTAACTAGGTGTAGTTCTATTGAGAGTTGTTCTACTGTATATTATGGGAGATAGTGGTGTTGTTTCTCAAATACCATATGGCCTGGCTGTTGCAGTGTATGTTTGTGGTACTCCACCTGGTGAAGGGAACCCCCTGGATCTCCGGGGACCAGGGCAGGTTCCGCTGGCTCACCCACTGGGAACAGATTGATAACGGGGAGCAGTTCACAGCAACCCGCAAGTTTCTCACCATTGTGCCAATCATTCTGTAAGTAGTACCTTATAGCCTATAGTGTCTTGCATGGAATGGAAAATTAATATATTTAATACATCAGAGAGAAACTCATTATAACAGCTTTTCTTTTATAACAAAAAACTTGGTTATAACATCCTAATTCTAAGGTCCAAAACATAAGGTTTACAAGACCAAATCCGAATAATTCAACTGTATGTTGCATTTTGGTGTTATAACCATATATAATCCAATAAGATCCGTATTGTACCATATCAATCATTAAATCCAGGTTTCAAGTCCCAATTATTTCTAACTATGGTAACAATAACAATGGTATAAAATATTTAGGGATGTTATAGGGAGGTTAAACTATATACAAGTAATTAAAAGCGTGTCATCTCTCTCTCTGTATATATAAAAATATATATATAGAACTATTTAGCCCAATTTTAAAAATTTCTAAATAGATTTCCACCACACTGATGGAAAGAAAACACTTGGCTCATCATGAGTGAAATCTTCCCTCAAAAGTGATATCCATCTCAATTGTGGTAGGCAACTAACAGTACGCAGGGAAGTGGTAGCCAGTACTGCAGCCAAGGATCAACTTTACCAATCTAGTAGTGATGGCCAGAGATATAATGGTTCTACAAGACAAGGTAATAAGACCAAATCCAAATAAATAAATAGTGACAATTTGACAATTAAAAACACATTTATTGACAACTCAGTCAATTGTTACACTCCGGAGAGTTAGGCAGTTAAAAATTTACAATTTAAAAAATTCACATCAGGAGGTTCCCCTGCCAAGGGTAGTCTGGACTCCGTCAGGGGAGTAACATCCTCCTGAGCGCGTATAAGCCCTCACGTACAAAGGGATCTGAGTCCCGAGCGCGCTCAATTGCAGCACTGATGATTTCGGTGATAAGGTTTTTCTTCTGGGTGGAGCAGGTCCTGAGGAGAGGCTCCCTGTCCTCGGGGTATATGACCGCATCCGTGATGTCACCCTCTGTGATTCCCAAATCAGTCAAGGGCCCCGAGTAGCGTTCATTGCACAATTTATAAATTATATCAGCTGCTTCATCCCAGCGCTTCGACGTCAGATCCTCCTCCACTTGAAACAGTGGAGATGTCGCCAGGGCCAGTGTTGTCATTTTCCCATGGGGAGCGGGCGGTGTTGGCTCGGCAGGCCGAGGCGCAGGCAGTGGGGGTGTTGGAGACACTGCAGTTGGTGTTGTCCTCAGCTCAGCTTTGACTTGCCCGAGGACTTTGTAGAGGTTGCTGGCTGCTCCGGGCCTCAGATCCAATATTTGCCTGATCAGGCCGGCGAGGGCGTCGCACTGCGGAGGCGACAGGAGGGGTCCTTTCCTCTGCGCCTTGGTCCTCGAGGAGAGGAGGTCCAGGACCTCCTCCCGCCCAAGACCAAGGGCGTCCGTCTCAGCGAAGGACACGCTGGGGTGCCCCTCGATGAACGCATCGAGGTCGACTCTCGTTGCGTTCTTTGCCGATGACGTGGAGGACGCAAAGGTCTCCTCCACGATGGACATCTCCACGTCCGGTGTTGGGGCCGCAGGTCCGAGGGTCTTCTGGGCGGGCAGAGGGCCAAGCGGGGCAACGAGGGCCCACGGGACCCTCAGGCGCCTGCAGGGGCGGAGCAGGGGTCACAGGTGGAGGGGCAGAAGGCGTTTCCTCCAAAGGCAAGGCCGGGGCCGCTGGTGTCGGACGGCTCTGCTGCCGGGACACGGTGGACGAAGCACCAGGTGGAAGGGGTGCCGGTTGTGGCTGGCCGTTGTTGGAGGCTCTCCCAGGATTGATGGGGCAGTTGGCCCTACGGTGACCCTGCTGGCCGCATCTGGAGCACTTGACTCCATATGATATGAAGGCCGAGAGGACGTTTCCTTTGTTTCTGATGACGACGCGGGTCGGGATCTTTTCCAGGGTAAAGCCCTCCTTTAGGAGGATGAATACCTCGCGTCGGCCATCCGTGAAGTTATACCCTCCGGCTCTTAGCCGGATAGGGGCAATGGAAGACACGTCACCGAAGGGCTTGAGGGCCTCGATGACGGCGGCGTCGTCTACGAAAAAGGGCAGGTTTGCGACGGTGATCCTCTCCGCCCTTTTCTTAAAGGGGAAGGCTCTGAGGTGGGTATGCCCGATTTCAAGGCCGTCCCTTAGAAGTCGCTCCGCCAGGGCCTTGGTGGACAGGCCCACCAGCATGTGGCCGTCCATTTTCATCACTTGGAGCACATTCCCGGCTCCTCCGACCAGCTCTTCTACCGCCTGTAGGTAATGGGTGTATCCGAAGTCTGGGCAGTGTTCCACGAAGACGCAGTTATCCTCAGTTGAAGAGCGCTGTTGTACTCTGGCATCGGCGATGTCGGCCCGGGTAGCCCTGATTTCCTGGACCACCGTAGCTCCTCCCGCAGTTGGCCGTCTTCGCGGGGTTGCGCCGGTCCTTCTGGAGGCCGCGACACCGCTGGAACGTTGTTCGACAGGGCGGTTCGGCGACTCCCTGCGTCTTCGCTTGTGTTTAACTACGGTGAAGCTATCTTCACCTGATTCCGCAGCCTCCATTTGCTCGGCCCAGTTCGTCGCAGCGGCCAAGGCGCCGCTTGTTGATGGCGTGACGTCAGCGATACACGCCGCGGCAAAATTTGCATGGCTTCTGTCGATTGGCAGATTTGCATAGTTGGCGCTTGCGTCAGCCATTCTCGAATCTTCACCTTGAAAATGATTTTCCGCGGATAAATCCGCAACGGCTTCACTTTCGGAGCCGAGCCTTGCAGGCTCATGTTCAGCTCGGTGAGGGCTTCCAGCCCATACCAAATTCGTCGCTTCCAGCGACATTCCTCCGCTCGCCAGAGGTGAAAATTCTCTTCTTTTGGGAGGCGGTTAAAATTTCAAGCAAGCTGTTACTGAAATGTCACACACTATTTATTTATTTATTTGGATTTGGTCTTCTTACCTTGTGTTTATAATCTATAATTCAAATTTTGCCTTATCATGGTTCTTACAAGAGTGGTGGGATTGTGCCCAGATTTTTCCTTACCAGTTTCTATACCAAGTATGACTCGACTCACTTCTTTGTCAACGTGGGCATGCTCATGCTGGCCCTGATCCCCAAGCTTCCCCAGTTCCACAAGGTCCGCATCTTCGGCATCAACAAGTATTGACAACCCTCTCCCTCCCTCCCTCCCTCCACCTGTACATATGTGTCATACAGAAGATGTGCAATATTTATCTAAAGTGTGTTATTATGGGTCATATTTTGGTATATAGAAATAAAGGGTGTATTTTCTAGTTGCTTGCCCTCTCTCTCTCTTTATACTTATTTATAACACACACCTTTCTTTGTAGACGTTTGATAAGTTTCACTGCAAATGTTTCTTTTGAACAATAAATCAATTTATTTTAAGAAGAAATAACCAATATTTCTATTCTTAGGAATGAAGTATGGAAGGATGAATTGTGAAGAGTAATGATGAACGGAAAAATAGTGTCCAGGGATAAAAGTGTTCCCATCCCTGGACACTATTTTTCCGTTCATCATTACTCTTCACAATTCATCCTTCCATACTTCATTCCAAAGGATATAAATATTGGTTATTTCTTCTTAAAATAAATTATGATTTTTTTTGTTAAAAAAAAAAAAAAACATTTGCGGTGAAATAACTACAATCATAAGCCGCATTATATTGTATTATAAAAACACCTTTCTTTCTACAGTGTTCTACTTGTTGTTGAAAATATTTTTCCAGATATTTTTTTGAATTGAAAAAGGTGAATGAGCATGGCTCATCAATGGTAAGCCCTCCCAGCAGCCTTATCATTTTACTTTTTGTTTTACATATTTTTCCATATATGAGGGAAGGTAAATCAAACTGGGTCATATTGAAAGTTAAAAAAATCAAACTACTTTTTACATAAGTAGACATTTATAATACATTATAATGCGGCTTATGATTGTAAAATGACATTTGACAAGTTTTTTCCTGTTCATCATTACTCTTCATAATTCATCCTTTCATACTTCATCCCTAAGGATAAAAATATTCATTATTTCTCCATAAAATAAATTGCGATTTTTCGTTCAAAAGAAACATTTGCTGTAAAACTTGTCAAACGTTGTTTTATAAGTAGACATGTGGTGCGTTTACAGTAAAAGCAGTTGCTAACTACCCATCATGATTATCATGGTTGTGTTGTTGTTGTTGTTTCTTATCCCCTTGTGTAAAGATTACACGAATTCCATGAGTTCATGCTCCTCGAGCTGTTTTATGATGAGCAGCGGCCTCTCCCAAAGGTCCTGTTTAGTGCATCTAATGCAAGCCAAAATGTGTTCTCTCTCCATGAGATCATGGTTGTACTTGGGATAAGTATCTCCATTTTTCCTAATTAGCAACTCTCAAGTAAGAGGACACTTATCTTTAAAGGACACTTTAGCTCTTTAACAAGTTTTTCTTTACAGAGATATAGTTCTACTGTAGCAACTCTCTAGTAAGAGGACACCTCTCCCTAAAGGACACTTTGGCTCTGAAACAAGGTGTTGTCCTTTACGGAGAGGTTCTACTGTAGAAACTTTCCAGTAAGAGGACACCTCTCCCTAAAGGACACTTTGCTTCTGCAATTGGGTGTCCTTTACAGAGAGGTTCTACTCTAGCTCTTTAACAAGTTTTTCTTTACAAGAGAGTTAGTTCTACTGTAGCAACTCTAGTAAGAGGACACCTCCCTAATGGACACACACACACTTTGGCACTTAATCTTTTTACACAAGGGGATAAGATACAACAACTTTGGCTCTGCAACAAGGTGTTGTACTTTACAGAGAGGTAGTTCTACTGTATTGTGTGGAAATTTTTTTAACTAGTTGATAGGATAGAGAGAGTATATTTAACCCAAGTTCCTGGAGAGTAGAGCGCCAACTACCTGAAATTGATACAATATATATTCTATAATAGATGGTGTACCAACAAATATCACTTGTACAATCACTCCATGTTAGGAGCAGCTGTACATGGCGTCTGTTCCTCATGTCAGAGGCGGCCATTTCTTTTGGAGCAAAGTCAGTGGCCTGCCACTGAGTAGTGCTCCCAGTCTTAATGACAAAGGCAGATGCATTCTACTTCACCCAGTCATCTGGTTGTCAGACACCATCAAGGTCACAACTTGATACCCCAATATGATTGAGGGGAGATAAGAAAGAAGACTTACACAATCAGGTTTTCTACAAACCCTTGTTTCCTCTGTAGAATTTTTAACAGAAAAAAAAAAAAAAAGAAGCCCAAGTTTGCATAATTTTTTTTTTATTAAAAAATAAATAAATTGTAATTAGATTTTTTAAAATCAAAAATATACATATATTAATTTTTTTTTGCAAAGAGGTTTTTTTTCTCTTCCTTTATAGAACATTTTTCTATATAAATAAAGATAGGATAAAAGGAAAGAGTTCATATGGAATATGGTTAGATGACTATAAAAATTAAAAGAACAAAAAAAAAAGCTATCAGAATGGTAAAATGATTTTTTAAAAGAATCTAATCACCAGAAGTGAGAGGCAATTTGCATACCTATGTAAAGAGGTGATTTTTTTTTCATACAGAAGAATTCTTCATTCAAAAGAAGAATATCCTGTTGTTGTTTTTTTTTTTTGTTGTTTTTTTTCTGGACAAAAGTAGATACAAATTGGTTCTTTCAACAACAGAGTTTTTATGCAGATATCTGTTGTAATAGTAAAAGTGAGCTATGCAATTATAACCGGCACCAACTAGTTCCAACAATCACCACAAGGGTGAGCTCCAATCTGCCTATAATGACCTTGTCATTTTTGTCTTCAATTTTCTTTTATATACAATAGAACCTCCCTTTAGCGGACACCCCGCTAGTGGACATCTCTCTACAAAGGACAGTTTTCATTTGCAAAATTACCATATTTCTATTTATCAACTCCCCAGTAAGAGGACATCTCTCCCTAAAGGACAGTTTAGCTCTGCAATTAGGTGTTCTTTACAGGGAGGTTCTACTGTATTTTCAAGTTAAATTTTTGATAAATCAATCCTTTCTTGATAACATACCCAAAAACAATATTTAAGAACATCATAGACCTGCTAATGCCCATTTCATGTAACTAAAAGTGGCTGTCTCTTAAGACAGACTACTACTGATTCCTTAAGCAGAGTTTGTATGCAGACATCTGTTGTAATGGTAAAAGTGAGCTATATGCAGTGATAACCGGCACCAGTTAGTTCCCACAGTCACCACAAGGGTGAGCTCCAGTCTGCCTATAGTGACCTATATGTTTTGTCCATTTTTTGGCTTCAATTTTCTTTTATATTTTAAAATTCTTGTTGAATCAATCCTTTCTTGATAACATACTAAAAACAACATCTAAGAGCATCATAGACATGATAATATTCTAGTTCATGCAACTAAAAGTGGCTGTCACTTAAAAATATCTACTCGCAGTGCTGAAGATAGTTGACTTTTTTTGCTTTTCTCCCATAATTGATCAAGTTTCAGATCAGTAAATATACCTTTGTTCAAGAGGTTAGGAAGAAGCCTCATCTGATAAGAACCAATTTGGATTAGAAACACAAGGTACACACATTATTGACTGTATTGACTCATCTATTGATGAGCTCTACTCTTCCCCGGCAGACACCATCAACAAGCTTGATACCCTAATATCTCTTTGAGTGGAGATAAGAAAGAAGAAGAAGACACAAGGTATGATAAGACCAAATCCAAATTAATAAATAGTGACATTTCGGTTAACAGATAAAAGTACTGAATGATAAGTCTTTTGTCTGATAAGATGGCAACAAAGCTGTCAATGAAACGTCACCCACTATCAATTTGGATTTGGTCTTAATACCATGTATTTCTAAGCTGATATATATACCAGGTTTTTTTTTGAAGCTGTAGCCTTCTCAGTAATGGAAACTATGGTTTCCACACACACAATAAGCTCTTATTGAGAAGATTGTGGAATTGGCCAAATTTAGAAGAAAAAAAAGTGTTTTAACTTGCAAGTTAACTGTGGAAGGCAAAAATTAATGTAAAATTGTAGAAGAAATATGGCCAATTGTCTTTAGTGGGAAAAAGGCTAAAATTAGTTAAATTATCAGCAGTGGCAATGAATTTGAAGTACTCTTCAAATCTGGAATGATTAAATTTAATATGGTTCTCCTTTTGTTTTCAGTCAACACAATAATCTCAAATTTACAAGGTAAACAGAGCATTTATTAATTGGAAAAGTGCTAATAATTTTTCTCAATTTCCCACTAAGTCCTAATGAATTGATTGGTGGAGTATTGTGTATAGGTATAAAAGGACTTTCCTGAGATATACTAAGAATAAATAAATAAAATATCATGAGTTTTCTTTTTAAACATAAAATAAGTTTCTACTGTCCTTACTGTGATGGAAAATAGCCCCCAATACAATAGTAGAGCTGTATGATGGACTGAACTGGTGAAACCACTGAGATGAGCCAGACCCCCTACAATATTTTCCATCATAGTAATGACGGTAAGAAATTATTTTATTTAGAAAAGGAATATATCATGCTCTATAAATAGTTTCCTATACAATGTAACACCTTTAATTTAACTGAATAAATTCACTACCAACTTTAATTCATCTTTAAGATGGAGGTTGCATTCATTTTTCTTGAAATAAGAGACATTTCAGCCAGTAGTTTTTAATCTCTTATTTCAAGAACTTTAATTCAACCAAAATTTCTGATCCTTTGGAGTGTTGAATTAAAAGAAGAAGTTAGGAGTGTAACACAGCATACAAGCTAATTACTCCCTAGTCCTAGTAGTGAGAACAAACCAAGAAGAATATCTGCTGTTGAAGGAAGGAAGAGATAACAGAAAGAAAGGAAGTGGCACAGAGTACAAAAGAAAAGAAAGTTTTATTATGATACAAAAGGTTGGCAATAAATAAAAAAAGGAAGTATGGATGTATATCAAAAGTATTGCTGAGATCACAGATCACTCGATACCAAAGGTGTTGGATTCCTCCACGGCCAGCAGCAGTTTCTCATAGAGCATCTCCAGGGAGGTGTAGGGCGGGAGGTCCAGGCGGTTGAAGCAAGTGTGGGCCCTGCACACAGCCTACACCTGGAGTCCAATCACAGCCAGTATTGGGATAAACAAAGGCTTCCATTTATAAATTCAATTGCCATCTATCAATAAAATTTGTGACATTTAATGGCAATGTTTTTATCATTGCAGTAAGGTCTGTAGAGATAATATTTGATGCTATTGTTGAATAAAAATAAACCAACACATTGCCAGTAAATTTGAAAGCTTTTTCACCAAAGTGTGCCATGATCAACGAAAGCTGCCTACCTACATCCCATTCCATGAACTCATAGAATTCATGTAATCTTTACACAAGGGAATAAGAAACAACAACATTTAAAGGCTTCCATGTTAGGAACTTGGCTAGGATACCTGGCTCTCACCCAGGAGGCCCGAGTTTGATACCCAGTGAGGGAATTTTTTTTGCCCAAAATGTACCTTTGCACCTGCAGCTTCAGAACACATTTTGGCTTGCATTAAATGCACCAAACAGGACCTTTGGGAGAGGCTTCTGCTTATCATAAAACAGCTCGAGAAGCATGAAATCTTGGAATTTGTGTAATCATTACACAAGGGGATATGACACAACAATGCCTCAAATTACAGGCAAAGTCAGACTGGCCAAGTATGCCTGGATCATAGTGCCATGATG
>CP092872.1:80601526-80627895 GCA_030710605.1 Cordylochernes scorpioides
GGTTATCTCGTGTGTCTTCAATAAAGTTCACTGTGTATCAAATATCTTTCAGAGTTATTGTCTGAATCACAATATACATGCTAAAAAGTACAACTTCCTTAAGTTTTGTCATTGAGTGTAGTTTTGTTTTATAAAAATGTCCCTTCTATCAAGTTTGATATTGTAACATAGTATTTATTAATTTTATTATTTTTTATTTAACAGAGTGGTCATTTTTATGTTTTATATCTTGCGACTCTGTAAATTTCCCTCGTGGCTTATCTTTTGTTTACCTTTCATAGTTGGTCCTTCCCTGAAATAAATTTTGTTTCCTCCTGAAGTTTTTGTCTTCCCTAATTTTCCACGTGGCATTTTGGTGGAGATGCTGGGTAAGTTAGGGAAGACAAACTGAAGATCGCCGAGAAGACCTTGAAGCCATGGGTGCTGTGACTACATTTTCGGAGACTGACATCTGGATTCCACCGCCGTGCTAAAGCCAAGACCTTCCTCGAAGATGACGATGTCCCTATAGACGATACGACGACAAAGCCGCTCTTCACGCCGCAAGAAAATGGACGCAAAGGTACTAGGGGCAAAGTTCCAAGACTTCGATGGAATCCTTGGCAGAAGCACGTTAAAACCACGTCAGTATCTACAATAATTGCTAGCTGTGGATCACAGCTCCCATAGGGAAGAAGCTATGTAACATAGTATTTATTAATTTTATTTATGTAACATAGTATTTCTTAATTTTATTATTTTTTATTTAACAGAGTGGTCATTTTTATGTTTTATATCTTGCGACTCTGTAAATTTCCCTCGTGGCTTATCTTTTGTTTACCTTTCATAGTTGGTCCTTCCCTGAAATAAATTTTGTTTCCTCCTGAAGTTTTTGTCTTCCCTAATTTTCCACGTGGCAATATAGATATATAAGTATAGATATATTGCTTTATCTGTATATAATTTCTTCAGAAGAGTTATGAAGGATCTGATAAATTAGTCTTTCCATTATAATATTGATAATCTTCAAAACCTTTTTTCTTTTTTTTTTTTCATCTTTTGTTAGACCATGCTTTTTACAGCATTTCATGTAATGTTGTACATAAAAAAAACTCCACTCATTATTGTATACACTCTGGAGAATCTGTGTAAGACCAATGGGGTCTTAATAAAGGCTGTGTGTGTGTGTGTTTGGTAAAAATGGGCATACTGTTCTTACTTTGAAATAAAATTACATATGTACCTAGATGACATCTTTCCCTTTAATTATACATCAGAACAATCCATTATGGGGGGGGTCAGTGGAAGGCTGGTATGAACCGTTAGTTTTCGACCACTACGACCCGGGTTCGATTCCCGCATTGAGCACTTTTTTCTGATTTAAAAAAAAAAATGCTCCAATGTCCCCCTATTCTTGCAAAAGTCCAACCCACAAGTGAGTGCAAATAACCAAACAGGGCTCTGGCATATTTATTTGTAAGTGCAAAGTCGAACTGCTTTTCATGTGTGTAGACACGTGGTGTACTTACAGTAAAAGCAGTCGCCTTCTACCCACCATGATTATCATGGCCTGTACCACGTGTACTAGGGATAAGCAAAAAAAAAAAAAAACGATCCATTATGTACATCACCCTAAATAACTTTACTAGTGATGATGAAGAAAGTTATTTACTAGGGTGATGAACATATGCATCAGAATGATGTATAATTAAAGGGAAAGATGCCTCTCTAGGAACATGAATATAATCCTCCCTCAACTTTATGCTGTAAAATTATACAGTAGAACTACCTCCCTATAAAGGACACCTAATTGCAGAGCCAAAGTGTCCATTAGATAGAGGTATCCTCTTACCGGAGAGTTACTAAATAGGAAAAATGGCAATTTTGTACATAAAACTGTCATTTGTAGAGAGATGTTCTCTAGCGTGAGTGTCCTCTAATGGAGGTTCTACTATATATAGATCCCCAAGATTCACACCCCTCTCTATTGGATAGTCACTAATGCAGTGTCTTGAAATACACAGAGTGACATACAGTAGAACCTCCCTATAAAGGACACCTAATTTCAGAGCCAAAGTGTTCATTAGAGAGAGGTGTCCTCTTACCGGAGAGTTACTAAATAGCAAAAATGGCAATTTTTTACCTAAAAACTGTCATTTGTAGAGAAATGTCCTCTAACGCGAGTGTCCTCTATTGGAGGTTCTACTATATATAGATCCCCAAGATTCACACCCCTCTCTATTGGATAGTCACTAATGCAGTGTCTTGAAATACACAGAGTGACATACAGTAGAACCTTCCTATAAAGGACACCTAATTGCAGAGCCAAAGTGTTCATTAGAGAGAGGTGTCCTCTTACCGGAGAGTTACTAAATAGCAAAAATGGCAATTTTGCACATAAAAACTGTCCTTTGTAGAGAGGTGTCCTCTTACCGGAGAGTTACTAAATAGTAAAAATGGTCATTTTGTAAATGAAAACTGTCCTTTGTAGAGAAGTGTCCTCTAACGCGATTGTCCTCTATTGGAGGTTCTACTATATATAGATCCCCAAGATTCACACCCCTCTCTATTGGATAGTCACTAATCCAGTGTCTTGAAATACACAGAGTGTGACATACAGTAGAACCTCCCTGTAAAGGACAACACCTAATTTCAGAGGCAAAGTTTTCTTTAGAGAGAGGTGTCCTCTTACCGGAGAGTTTCTAAATAACAAAAATGGCAATTTTGCACATAAAAACTGTCCTTTATAGAGAGGTGTCCTCTAACGCGAGTGTCCTCTAATGGAGGTTCTACTGTATATTACTGTTTAAAGAGAAAATCTCTCTTAAAGATGAAACATGGCAGTCAGAGGGATGTTAAAAGGTCAACATTGATAAGACCTCAGAGATGATAGTGATTATGTGCCTCCACCATTACCCAATATGGCCACCCACCCACCCACCCACCTATCTCTATCTACAGTTTCTCCTTTCCTCAATTTTGTTGCTACCACAAGACAGATTTGACATTAAATCTCTACGTTAAAAAGTACAAGAAGTAAAAAGAACAAATTTTCACACTTAGGTAAACTCCTTCGTTTGTTGAAAATTTTGTCAGGAGAATAAAAAGAAAGGCTACCTGATGCCATCAAAATAAACACATGACCAAATCCATCTCAGTAAAACTACTCACAGTTTGATGGGAATTTTGACAGGAGGATAAGAAGAAAGGCTACCTGATGCCATCAAAATAAACACATGACCAAATCCATCTCAGTAAAACTACTCACAGTTTGATGGGAATTTTGACAGGAGGATAAAAAGAAAGGCTACCCGATGCCATCAAAATAAAAACATGACCAAATCCATCTTGGTATAACAACTCACAGTTTGGTGGGAATTTTCCCCAGGAGAATATCGAGCTATAAAAAGAAAGAACTCATTCTGAGGCACAATTAAAAGAAGAGTTGACTCTTTTGATACATGAATATCATCCTCCTGCAACTTTATATTGTATTTACAATTGATAAGGCACAATTTGGATTATAGATTTTAAACACAAGGTAATAAGACCCAATCCAAATATATAAATAGTGTGTGATGTTTCAGTAACGGCGTTGTTACCATCTTCAGACAAAAGTACTGAATGAGAAATTTTACCACAGAATGTTTTTAAATAGTTACTGTTATCAATGTTCTGTGTTTCTCAGATAAATATCTTCTTCTTATCTGTCATCTTGTTTACACACTTGATAATAGTAACTATTTAAAAACATGCTGTGGTAAAATTTCTCATTCAGTGCTTTTTTGTCTGAAGATGGTAACAACACTGTTACAGAAATGTCACACACTATTTATTTATTTGGATTTGGTCTTATTACCTTGTGATTGTATTTACAACTATGTAACATTTTTTTTACTCAGGATACCATCAAATATAATCAAAATGCAATCAGGATTGAACCAGAGGAATAATGTATGTCTAGAGGGAGAGTATGGAAATTCTAAGTGAAGGTTTAAAAGCACTCACCAGCTTTTGAGTTGTATCCAATTAGAGGCTCAATATCATGCAATTTTGCATAATTGGTAACGAAAAGCTTTAAACTCATCCATTTTACAAACAAGAAGAGTTGTTTAAGCTTCTTATGTTTATTGTGATTTGCCTTTATTTAAATTATGATTTCTTAAGTCTATTAAGTCTGATCATCTATGGACAATGACTTTTCAGAATGGTTTCAAGGTTTTCCCCCACTATGTACTAAGTGCAACCCCAAACCAAACCATTGACTATTTGTAGGTGCAAAGTCGAACTGCTTTTCATATGTGTAGACATGTGGTGCACTTACAGTAAAAGCAGTCGCCTACTTCTACCCACCATGATTATCATGGCCTGTACCATGTGTACTAGGGATAAGAAAAAAAAAACACCATTGACTGTATTGTCTCATCCATGGATGATCTCTACTCACCCCCAGCAGACACCATCTCAAGCTCTACAGTCTTGATACCTTATTATGATTGAATATAGATAAGAAAGAAGAAGAAAATAAATGAAGAAAGTTTCTGTGTTCTCCGCTTTTTTATCTGTTGAAAGATACCTATTTTTTGAGGTCTCCAGCCTCAGACCCATCTTAATAAAGGGGTTTTATAATAAACACCAAAGTAATAAGACCAAATCCAAAAAAATATTGTGCTTGTTATAGTTTATAATCTATAATTCAAAATGTGTGCCTTATATCATTTTTGATTCACTTCAAATTGACCTAAGAAGTTATTCACACCCTATTTATTTATTTGGATTTTGTCTTATTACCTTGTGTTTATAATCTATAATCCAAATTGTGCCTTACCAGGTTTTATTATAGTAAGGAGATGCCTATATTTTTTCTTAATTTATGCACCTTATCCCAGTACAATTTCACATTGCTTCGCGTTCTCACTCACTTCTGGTCTTAACTACCCGTTTCATGATTTTTCAGGATGCCTGAATGACCAGTTTTGAGGTACAGCTTGCACCAAGCTGATGAGGGCCAACAGCCCAAAACGCGTACGTGGTTAGTTTTTCTTGATTAATCAAGAATGGGTATCTGGCCAATTCTGGAATAATCGACGAATAGTTGATATTTATTCTGATAGATAGCGCAAGCCATCAGCAACTTATCAGTTGCACGATAAGGAGATGCCTTTATTTACATATATTGATGGTGTGATTTCCAGAGGAGACAGATCCCTCCAAATTTATGGAGTTTAAAACCAAGAGGCCTTTGATCATCTCCAAGGGCCAGATGCCGTGGGCCATAGAGAATGAGAGCAAGTTCACGGAGGAGGTGACCAGCGTGTGTTTCCGGTACTACCATGGCCTGACAGCCTCCCTACGGGCCGTTAGCCCAACTGTGCTGGTCATCCGGCCTCCGCCTCCTGAGGCTCCACACAAGGTACAATCGCACTCTGTGATTTGGCATAAATCATCCTGGGATAGGTCTCTTATATTTACATCTTTTAATACACAGCAATTCTCATTCAGTACTTTTGTCTGAAGATGGTAACAACGCTGTTACCGAAATGTCACACACTATTTATTTATTTGGATTTGGTCTTATTACCTTGTGTTTATAATCTTTTAATACAGTATAACCTCCCTGTAAAGGACACCTAATTGCAAAGCCAAAATGTCCTTTAGAGAGAGGTATCCTTTTACCAGAGAGTTGCTAAATAGAATAAATGGTAATTCTGCAAATGAAAACTGTCCTTTATAGAGAGGTGTCCGCTAAAGGGAGGTTCTACTGTATCTCAACCATTGGAATTTTAACAGCCTTCTACAGTAGTATTGTTGACTCTAACTCTCATGCTGTCTCTTTAAAATATGATCTTTGTTTCTAACAGATCATAGTCAGGCAACACTTATCCTGTAGATGGACATTAAAGCCTGAAATCTAGAGATATTGAAATATTTTTCTATAAACACAAGGTAATAATACCAACTCCAAATAAATAAATAGTGTGTATTTTTATATGTATATTTATTTATTTGGATTTGGACTTATTACCTTGTGTTTATAATCTATAATCCAAATTGTGTCTTATCTATTTTTCTATAAGTGTACCTCGTCCTAGATGATTTTTGCCAAATTATATGATACTAGGGTTTTTATACTTTTCAATCAAATTGTGTTTGAAACTTATTGGGGATAGTTTGAAAATGTGTTATTTGTCCCTGATGTGTTTGTTTTAAAATATGGGGTGCATAGATTGTTTTAAATATACTTTTACATTGTGGTGAAGCATGAAGATTTTGTAACTTCTGGGCTTTAAAACATGATGACTCTGTTAAAGTTATATTTTGAAACCCTGATAATCATGTTGGTTATATATGTGCACCATGACAAATGACTGCCCTCCTGTGAGGTTTGTGGGGAGTCTCCTCATTATAACTCTTCATGGGTAAATTGCCAGGTCAAACTTGAGAATGTAACCTGTGTAAGAGCTTGTAGCGGCTCCCATATATTAACATTAATATCATATTAATTGTTGTCATATCAATATAATAAAATAATTATACATCATTTTAAATATAAAACATAAATCATATAAAATGTAAATATTTATCTATAATATATCAACCACATAAATTTGTCGTCCAATAGTTAAATTTATGTGGTTGATATATTATAGATAAATATTTACATTTTATATGATTTATGTTTTATATTTAAAATGATGTATAATTATTTTATTATATTGATATGACAACAATTAATATGATATTAATGTTAATATATGGGAGCCGCTACATCACTCCCCTTCCAGTGACGGAAGTCACGTCCAATAGACTCATTGTACCTGGAAGGAGTTTTTATC
The DNA here is from genome assembly GCA_030710605.1 of Cordylochernes scorpioides. Taxonomy (NCBI): domain Eukaryota; kingdom Metazoa; phylum Arthropoda; class Arachnida; order Pseudoscorpiones; family Chernetidae; genus Cordylochernes; species Cordylochernes scorpioides. The sequence continues at coordinate 80,608,342 of CP092872.1, forward strand.
CGCACTCTGCTGCTGGACAGAACATACGTCGCAATAGCCGTTTATTATATTGATATGACAACAATTAATATGATATTAATGTTAATATATGGGAGCCGCTACAAGCTTGAGATAAAATAAATATACAATACTATTACTTCATCATGATGGCATCAGGTTTTGACGTTTATTTTGACGGGAGAGGCGCCCTATGCTTCTATGGACTATTACTTCAGTTATGTATATTGAATAGTGTCTTTGAGCTAGAATTGATCACGAGGCAAAATCAAACTTTCACCAAAGTGTGTGTGAATCATGGTGCCATGATTAACGAAAGCTACACCCCATTCCATGAGATCAGCATGAGGATCATGAACTCATGAAATTTTTGTAATCTTTGCACAAGGGGATAAGAAACAACAACAGAATTGTTCACACCTAATTATGAATATTGATGATTTTGCTGAAATTGTACATAACAGATAGCAGTAAAATTTCTCTCTCTCATGAGTATCTCCTATATAATGAAGGGCCGATATGTAAATAAAAAATAACTTATACGTACTAATCCCAACTTCATTGAAGAACTGTCTACTCCCAGGTTGTCTTTTGATCCTAATGTATGATAATTTGGCTAGATTTTCAAGCTGAAGCTTGATAATGAAAGCACATAAATAACCTATTTAATTCAACTCGCTTATAATCCAACACAAACCTTAATTAAATAATGCAGCAAGTTTCTGGAAATGAGTTTCTTTTCATTTTTTTTATTAACACAATGTCTAGCTTTCGGACATTTTGAATAAATGCCATTCGTTTCTATGTACTCCTGCAGAAGGGCAGAAATGCCCAAAAGCTCGAGATTGTGTTAATATAGATATATAACAAATGAAAACAGTAAGGACAGTAGAGGTTTGATTTATTTTTATTTTTTTTTTTTACTCATCCTTTTAGTCTAAATAAGACAAGATCTTGGAGGTCGTGCTCGTAAAGAAGCTCAAGAACTCTTCTTGGTTCTCTGTACAGGGATCTTTTGTCCTTTCCAATGCAATTTAGTAAATGTTGGGGAGTGGCCTCTTCGGTTTTGCACCTAGTGCACATGGGGAAGCTTTTGGCTCCCTCTTTATAGACTAGAGGGCGCAGGTGACCAGATTTCCATCTGGCCAACTGTGTCGATTCCCTTCTGTTTAGTTGGAGGGTCTGTTTTTTGGGGTGATTTATTTGTGAAAAGAAACATTCGCGTCTTAATGTTTTCCTTTGTTATACCTCAAATATACAGATTTTTCAAAAGGTCTCTAAACCCATTACATCTAAATTCCCAGGAGGAGTTCTGAACATCAGAAATAGACAGCATCAAACAACACTAACAAGATTTAGAACAGGCCATCTCAAGCCATTGAAGATAGAAACTAACAACAAAATCTATCCCACTTGCCCAAAATATAGCTTGGCACCTGCAGCTCCAGAACACATTTTGGCTTGCATTAGATGTACTAAACAGGACCTTTGGGAGAGGCCGCTGCTTATCATAAAACAGCTCGAGGAGCATGAACTCATGGAATTCGAGTAATCTTTACACAGGGGGATAAGAAACAACAACATCTAAATTCATTCAATATCAAGTTATGGGAGGATGGTATTCATGTCCCCCCCTAAAAGAGGCACCTCTCCCATTAAAAATGTATTAAAATAATACATTTTTGTTAATCTCCCTAGAACACTATATACTGGTCGGTTTTAAGAATGAGCCACAAAACACCAGTTTTTGGCAAATTCTGACAAAAAACCAACCTATATACCATGGTTTGGGTTTATGGCTCTCACAGTAAAGGGGCGGCTTCGATTTCATAACATCCTACGGGGAGAAGTTATGAAATCTGTCAAATTTGCCAAACAATAGTGTTGTAGCACATTCTTTATCATCAACATTCTGTTCCGGGCTGATAATGTAAATTACATTGGTTTAAGGCATTTTTTTCCTTAAATACAAACATTAGGCCTTCAGGGAAAAATTTGTTTTTTACAAATCTTTAATTTATAAATATCTCTAGCTTTCTGGTAAGAAAGCCCTTTACAGGAGAAAGTAGTTTACATTGAATCGCCAATAAAATAAGAATTAAAATTTAAAAAAAATGCTTCGGGTGTTTACAGTTATTTGCCAATTAACCACTTGCCTATACAGCGATTATCCACTGAGATACATTTGTAAGTGCAAAGTCAAACTGCTTTTCACATGTGTAGACATGTGGTGCATTTACAGTAAAAGCAATTGCCTACTTCTACCCACCATGATTATCATGGCTTGTATCATGTGAACTAGGTAGGGATAAGCAAAAAAAAAAAACAGTTATTTGAATGCAGAATCAACGCGGACCTCCATTTTTTTTTTTTAGGAATGGTGTCTCTTTTGTACATACAAACTAAGAATTCAATAAATTAGGATACGGCTTTCCTTACATTTTAGTCAAATTGAATTTAAAAAAAAAAATCATTATGCATATTTTTGTGGTCCCCTTAAATCTATATTAAAGAGGCTGTTTGACAATTTTGCTAGATAATGATATGTACATTGAACTTTGTTAAAGAATTCTGCACCTGATGTTTTTTTTAGTGGTTATCAGGTAGAAGAGAACATAATATCTAACTGGAGTGAAGTAATTCCTATCACAAATGCTAAATATATGATGGTAACTAATGTTCCCTTGTCAAAAACAGTATTATAACTACAATTCTTGCTATAACATATCATCGTCAACTTGGGGACAAGATGTTATAACTATGGTGCTTCTATAACACTGAAGTTAAAACACAATTGGAGCTTGATGATATTATAACTACATTCCTGTTATTACAGTGGAGTGAACCCAGGAGGAGCTCTGAACATCAGAAATAGACAGCATCAAACAACACTAACAAGATTTAGAACAGGCCATCTCAAGCCATTGGAGATAGAAAATAATAACAAAATCTACCCCACTTGCCCAAAATGTAGCTTGGCACCTGCATCTCCAGAACACATTTTGGCTTGCATTAGATGCACTAAACAGGACCTTTGGGAGAGGCCGCTGCTCATCATAAAACAGCTCAAGGAGCATGAACTCATGGAATTCGTGTAATCTTTACACAAGGGGACAAGAAACAACAACACATTCCTGTTATAAAAGGGGATGTTTTCTAATGGCAATAGTAATAAAAATCAAACCCAATACATTAACCTTTCACAAATTCTGGAAAACAGCACAGACAATAGGTGTAACACAGATAATGGATCCAACTTGAAGAAAGGTCGATGTTAAACTTCACTTTCTGTAGATAACTGTTATGTTTACTTCTGTATCTGGGAGAATCCTGTATGGGATGAGTGTCCTTAATAAAGGCTTTTTGTTGTTATTGTTATAAAAGGAATTTTTATGCCAAGAATAAACTGTATACACAAGGTAATAAGACTAAATCCAAATCAATAAATAGTATGTGACGTTTCGGTAACAACACTATTACCAAAACATCACGCTATTTATTAGGATTTGGTTTTATTACCTTTTGTTTATAATCTATAATCCAAATTGTGCTTTATCAAGAATAAACTGTTTATTAGGGTTTAAGCTATGTTGCTCCACACATGGTCTTGATACTTTGAAAGAAATAATTACATGTGTTTGTGTGTGCAGAATGGCCAAAGCTGTGATGAGTTGATGCTGGGGTTCACAGCCCAGCACTACCCCGTGGAGATGATCCGGTTCACCATCTCCAGTAGGTTCCCACAGTTTCCTCCTAAGAATTTGTGACAATATTTTGAAAAGTTTTCTCCCATGCGAGAGATCTATGTTTTACATATTTACAGTATAGAAACTCAATGAGCAGACCCATTTATACAAAGGACAGCCTTGGTCGCCAAAATGACCACTTTTTAATCATTTAACTGCTCTCTCCAGTAAAAAAAAAAAACACTTTGGCTCATTACCGTGTTCCTGTTGTCCAATTAGGTGAGAGACTGAATGGTCTGTGACAGATCTCCAAGCCAAGGGACTAAAGAAGGGACTTTTCTTCTGTCCGGACCCCTATGTGAAGCTGTCAGTGACTCCGGGACAAGGGGAGGGGATGCTGTTACTACCCCATCATGGTCAGAGGTGTCGGACCCCGGTCCTAGAGTCCACCATCAATCCACTCTGGCCTGGAGAGGTAGGTAGAACCAACTCTGTGTTACTAAGTTTCCTTAACTCCTCTTCTATTCCTCCTGATTACTAGAATTTGGGATCCCTTCTGTGTACACATAGTTTTCTCAGCAGGGATTGATACAGAAGTGGTTTACCAGTACCTTCATCCATCTATGCCAATGGCCAAATTTAGCGCTCAAATATTTTGGGGAAATTTCTTCACCCAAGGACAAGAGAGTGCCATGTCCATTTAGTCACCAAAAGTTGATGAACTCTAACAACAATTGTAGAAGAATAGGGAGTTTATCATTGTCTTAGCAACAACTGTATTCATCCCAGCATCTTAGTACCATTTATCCTATTTAGGTTGAAATTTAACTCCCTATATACACACTTACATACCGGAGGTATACATCTTGAATAATAAAGGGGCAGGTAGATCAAGGAAGAATTGGTTTGATAATCTAATGAGAGCACTCTTAGAAAAAAAGAAAGTAGTATATATTTGGTCTTGTTACTTCTTATGTTTCTAATCTATAATCCCCAAATATAACCATATCACTTTCCAATCCCTCTTCATCAATCCATTTCCTCTCCTCAAAAATATTTAAACAGTAGCCAAATAAAAAAAAAATAAACAAGAACTGGAGGATCCCACCTAAGCACAGTTGGTACAGTGGTGTGGACCCAGGAGGAGCTCTGAACCTCAGACAGCACCAAACAACACTAACAATATTGAGAACAGACCATCTCAAGCCATTGAAGATTGAAAATAACAACAAAATCTACCCCATTTGCCCAAAATGTAGTTTGGCACCTGCAGCTCCAGAACACATTTTGACTCGCATTAGATGTACTAAACAAGACCTTTGGGAGTGTCTGCTGCTTATCATCAAACACCTCAAGGAGCATGGTCTCATGGAATTTGTGTAATCTTTGCACAAGGGGATAAGAAACATATCCTCTCCTAAGAAGTTACCATCTCCCCTAACACAGACTTTTATTTTAAAATACAGAAGTGGGATTTATAAATGAGGACATTCATTTTCTTCTGTGACAGTGTTTGGTACAGTATGGCCCTTTAATTCAGCAGACCTTATTTCAACCCATTTTTCTAATCCCAACTATTTACCTTTCAAATTACCATCTTTATTTCAAACAGCTATAAATCAACTCTTATTCTATTTCTCTACATTTATTTCAAACAATAACAAGACTCAGAATGAAACACTATAAAGGAATGACAATATATCCAAATGGCACAAAAACCTACAGGACAAGCAAGAATTGTCTTGGTGTGGAACTAACACCTACCCACCTATTCTCATGCCCAGCAATGGCCGCAGCCTTGCAGAAAATTTACATGGACCCAAATAGCAGATTTACACACCCAAGATAGAGGACATTGCTGCTTCTGTGATAGAGATGTATGGAGACATCTGAGGCTTTTCATTGGACACGACAACAACAGAAAATTGACATGGACCCAGAGCAGCAGCTTTACACATCCAATATAGTGGACATTGCTGCTGCTGTGATAGAGATGTATGGAGGCATCTGAGGTTCTTCATTAGACACGACAACAATAACAGAAAATTGACATGGACCCAGAGCAGCAGCTTTACACACCCAAGATAGTGGACATTGCTGCTGCTGTGATAGAGATGTATGGAGATATCTGAGGCTCTTCATTGGACACGACAACAACAACAGAAAATTGACATGGACCCAGAGTAGCAGCTTTACACACCTAAGATAGTGAACATTGCGACTGCTGTGATAGAGATGTATGGAGACATCTGAGACTCTTCATTGGATATGACAACAACTCTTTTTCTCTCAACCATTTTTTTGGAATCCTAATAATCCTTTTCACTTCACAACCAAAAAAAATATATATATATATAATTCAAGTGTTTGGTAACAAATGTTTACTAGTGGTGAATGCTGTGTTTTGTGTTGTTGTGATGAATCATCTTAACCGACTATAATTCAAATGAAACCTTTTAATTCCTTGGAGTGTTGTTAATTTAAAGAGTTAGACTGTCTCTATACACTCATGGACAAAACTTAAGGAAGTCTGATTTAGTCAGTTGTCTCTTTTTTTTTTTTTTTTTCAAGTAGATAGAGCCAATGTTCACACTTGGTTATCTTGTGTGTCTTCAATAAAGGTCACTGGGTATCAGATACCTTTCAGAGTTATTGTCTGAATCCTGATATAAATGCTAAAAAGTACAACTTCCTTAAGTTTTGTCCATGAGTGTAGTTCCAATTCTAATAAACAAGAACACTGAAAGGACAAGACTTAAGAAAGTAGAAAGTTTTAGTTGTATAGCGGAGGTCTATTTTTTTTATGAAGGAGACAGAGTAAATTCTGTAGAGAGTAAGTTCCTTAAAAGTTTTGTTTATAAGTGTTTATATAAAAATAGTGCTGTGACTTACCTATACATGATAGTGACAACGGGGTGTGCCATGTTCCAGTTTGAGTTTATCGCCTACCCAGCAGACATCCTGGAGATCGAGGTGAAGGACAAGTTCTCCAAGAGCAGGCCTCTCATCAGCAGGTTCCTGGGCAAGCTGTCCATCAAGATTGCCTACCTACAGGAGAAGTTTGCTGGGTAACCCTCCTACTGTTGTTCATTGCACATTTACCCTGGCTGGCTGACCTCTCTCTCACATCCTTTCATTGAGTCATTCCTCCTTATTCGATGATGTGTTTCCCTTATATATATATAGTCTCCATGACTCAATGTATTGACACCTGGGATTCTACTACTACTACAGTAGAGAACCTCCCTTTAACAGACACCCCACACCTCTCTACAAAGGACAGTTTTCATTTGCAAAATTAGCTTTTTTACAATTTAGTAACTCCCTGGTAAGAGGACACCTCTCCATAAAGGACACTTTGGCTCTGTAATTAGATGTCCTTTACATGGAGGTTTTACTGTACTACTAATAATACAAAAATAAGCATTTCCCTAATATGTACTCCCAGTTGGTTGATGAGGTTGATATTTTGACTGGTTATCATATTTGATTCTATATCTAGCTATTGTGATGTATCACCTTTTTCTTCCATAGTCATTTCTCACTTTAAGGGCAAGTAATGTATTAGGATGGAGATTTATCCATAGGTTTCTGCTCGGACACTCTAGGGCGATGTCCACTCTCTATCATGTGGAGGTCCAAAAGTATTTTCTTTTCCTAGGAGCTAGGACTTTATATTTGGGCATTTGCCATACTCCTTCAGTGCTCTGGGGGCCAAAAAAAGCTATACTGTAGGGTTCAAACCTAGGACCCCGAGGTGAGGAATCTCCTGCTCTACCAACAGAGCCTACTATAAAGTAATGTGCACTTATACCAAATTGGAAAAAAAAAAAAAAAGCAGCAACTTGATGGTCAGGCAAGCTTAATTTTTAGAATCCTCCAGTGTGACATTGTGTTGTACAGGACGCCGCTGGTTGTGGGGTTCAACCTGAACAACAAGAATCCCTCGGACCATGTGACGGGGTACTTCAGCCTTACTTTCATGCTGGAGGCAGGGCCAGGTGAGACCCTGATAACACAGCTATGTCAGAGATGATGTATAACATGTGTGGGTGCAGTGGACCCGTGGAGCAGTGTCCGACAAGTCACCAACCCCATCTACCAGACTGAGCCGGAGCCACTGCCGGTCGCAGCCACCAATGGCCGGAGGGAGGAGGAAGTGGTGGTGGCCCCCCGCCCCACCAACTCCTTCACCAACATGGAGTATGTACTCCAGCAGCCAGAAGACCTGCCTCCACCCTTGCCACCCAAGCAGAAGCTGGCCAAGCACCAGCCTCTGAAGAGGTCCAAAGCCCTCCACCTTGACAATCTGGTAGCCGCTTCACCGGACCTACCGCAGACCAAGCCAAAGCAGCAGGGTTCTCAGGACTCGGACACCAGTGGGAGCAGGGGGGACCCAGAGTCCGAGTGCACTCCCCCAGCCCTCCCAGTGCGGACTTCCAGTGGCAGCCGCACAGCCACAGAGGAGGAGCTGGCAGCCTCAGTGCCTGAGGAGCCGTCGTCCTCCCAAGAGCTGGGAACCCCGGACTCCCAGTCCAGCCTGCCTGAGTCCCCCCTGATGAGCAGCTCCCACAGCGGGGATGAGGACTCTGACAGCTCCCAGGAGAGCTCCTCCAACAATGCCAGTTCCCCGCCACCTCTTGCCAAGCCCCCCACCACCCGCCTGCCGTCACTGCCTGAGAGGACTCGGTTCCAGCATGCCGAGGTGGATGAGCCAATGCCATCACGTGAGTCACACCATCCCACTTACACATAGTTCCCCAACATGACTCCTCCTGGTGTCAAGATTGGGAAGCCCGCATCGACAGCCACGGCCGAGTGTTCTTCATCGACCACCTCAACAGGACCACCTCCTGGGCCAGGCCATCTCAGGTCCAGCAGCCTTCCAATGAGATCCAGAGACAACAGCTGGATCGCAGGTCAGTCTACTGCCATTGAATACTGGGCCTTTACAAATAAATCCTCTTACAATGAAACCTCGTTATAACAGTCCCCAATTGTTTAAACCATGCTTACAACATGGTACTAACATGATAAATTCTTGGTCCCTAGTGATGTTTTTCTGGGTAGCTTCAACTGTAGTTGACAGTATTTCTCAACTAAACACAAACCATCATTCTTTCATCAATTCTGTAGCTTGCCTTAATGGGTGCACAGCACAAAGGTTATCCTAGCAGTTCAGGTTTTATTTATAAGAACCTACAGAAGAACCTCACTTCCCCATTTTATAACAACAAATTGGTTATAACATCATAAGAGTCCCAAGTTTTAAGTACAATTCATTTTTATTCTATATTATGTTAGCTAATGATAAAATCTTGCCCTTCAAGTGATGTTATAAATAGGGGTTCGACAGTATCTTGAAAAATCAATACAATAGAACCTTTATATAAAAGACAACACTTAGTTGCAGAACCAAAGTGTCCTTTAGGGAGAAGTGTTTTATTACCAGATAATAGTTTTTAGTGGTGAAAACTGTATTTTGTAGAGGGGTGACCTCTATGAGAGTGTCCTCTCATGGAAGTTCTTCTGTAATGGAAAACTACTGCATTCTAACTAAAGGGAAAGTTGATATATTTTCTTTTTTTACCATTGTTGGACAAACAGTATTTTAAATACCCAATACAATATGTGTGCATACCTTGTTGCAAGTGTGGTGTGTTGGTGGCAGGTACCAGAGCATCCGACGTACCATCAGCAACCGCAGTGCCGCGGCCACCCCTGCAGTACAAGAAGAAGCCCCTCTCCCCTCAGGCAACCCGGAGAACCAACGAGCAGTGCTCCTCAACTCTCCAGCCGCTAGGTTCCTATCTCACCCAGAATTCCTCGCCATCCTTCACCAGAACATGGCAAGTTCCCAGTTGGTCCATCTCTGTTCCACACCTATCTAACCATATCTGTCATCAGGATGCCGTCGCCCTCTACAACAAAAGCTCCTCCTTGAAGCACATGATCAGTAAAATCCATAGAGACCCTTCAAACTTTGAAAGGTGAGGAGTGTGTTGTTGTTTCTATATATTTTTTTAAATTATCCCTAGTACACGTGGTTCCAGCCATGATATTCATGGTGGGTTGTTAGCGACTGCTTTTACTGTAAGCGCACCACATGTCTACACATGTAAAAAGCAGTTCGACTTTGCACTTACAAATGTGCCAGAGCCCCGTTTGGTTACTTGCACTCGCTGGTGGGGGTGGACTTTTGCAAGAATCGGGGGCCATTGGAGCATTGTTGTTGTTTCTTATTCCCTTGTGTAAAGATTACATGAATTCCATGAGTCCATGCTCCTCAAGCGGTGAGAAGTGTTGTTCAGGATACTGTGTGTGGTGAAGAAGCTGATAGCTGGTGTTGTGACAGGTACCAGCACAACCGGGAGCTAGTCACCCTGCTGAACATGTTTGCCGACCTCAGTAAGGAGCTGCCGCGGGGCTGGGAGACTAAGCTGGATCGCTCTGGCAAGGTGCTCACATTTCTATAGAAACTTCTGGATGCTTCTCAACTTTACTTGGTTTCTATTTTGTTTTCTTATTAATTTTCCATCTCGTAGACACTCTATGGCAAGAACCAAGGAAAATAAAATGCTATCAGTTGTATAAAATTTGTTTAAATATAGATTTAAAAGTATTTTTAAAATATAAATATTAACATCTTCTTTTGGAGGAATGACACAGATACAAGTATTATAAAGAAAAGAGAAGTTTGGACTGAATTCACTAGAGTGTTGATGTGAATTCACAAGAAGAAAGTTGGCAAATAATAATACATATAATCTCAATTTGTTCACATAACTGTACAAAGCTAATGGTAAAATTTTAAAGGATTCTAAAAGAGCAATAAACACAAGGTAATAAGACCAAATCCAAATAATAAATAGTGTGTGACGTTTCGGTAACAGTGTTGTTACCATCTTCAGACAAAAGTACTGATTTAGAAATTTGGATTTGGTCTTATTACCTTGTGTTTAAAATCTATAATCCAAATTGTGCCTTATCATAAAAGAGCAATAGACAAAGTATCATCTATCCAGAGAACTCCCACCCCAGTATCTACAAAAATAGACCAGTCTTGGGGTGTATAACTCTCCCAGTTTGCAGAAAGAATTGTCCAAGCCATCATATGTTGTAGCATTTTTCATTGGGATTCTCTCAATCATCAGAAAAGCATGGTTGCTATATTTAATCTGTATTTCTGTACTTTGTAGTTGGCTTATGCTTGCACTCTATGATATGTCAATTATTCTTTCAACTATTCTGAAAATATCAGTCATTTAAACACAGTGCCATTGTGTGTGAGCAGCAGTTCTTCATAGACCACACCTCCCGCACTACCACCTTCATTGACCCTCGACTGCCTACGCTGGAGAAGCCCCCGGAAGAGGAGTCACGTGTAGACGGGGCTTGTATGAGTTCCCAGGGCCCTGTGCCTCCGCCACGGCCCCCCAGCACCACAGCAGCCCCTCCCCCTGCGGTCAGCGTGCCCACTGCCTACAATGACAAAGTGGTGGCTTTCCTACGGCAGCCCAACATCCTTGACATCCTGCGGGAGAGGCACCCTGGGGTGGCCGGCCTCCGCGACCGCATCCAAGCCGTCCGTGCCGAGGGCACTCCCGCCCTCGACCGCTTCTCCCACGACCTCGAACTCACCATCCTCCTCAGGTCTCTCCCATACTTTATACTCTCGCTACCATAACTTATTGTACATTTGGACATGTAATTTACGGTAGGATAAAAAGATGTGTTGTTTAGTTTTTGTATGTGTTGTTGTTGTTGTTTCTTATCCCCTTGTGTAAAGATTACAAAATTCCATGAGTTCTTGCTCTTCGAGCTGTTTGATGATAAGCAGTGGCCTCTTCCAAAGGTCCTGTTTAGTTCATATAATGCAAGCCAAAGTGGGTTCTGGAGCTTCAGGTGCCAAGCTACATCATGGGCAAGTGGGGTAGATTTTTAAAACATTTTCTATCTTCAATGGTTTGAGATGGCCTGTTCTACATCTTGTTAGTGTTGTTTGATGCTGTCTATTTCTGAAGTTTAGAGCTCCTCCCCTGGGTCCACTCCACTATAAGTTTTTGTGATTACCGGCTTATGGACCGAAAGGTTTGGGAGGCCATCTGCTTCTAGGATGTAAGTTTTTATATGTAATACTGACAAATGAGGTGACCTCCTATTTATAAAACAAAGTTGTATAATGCCAGCAGTCCCACCTAAAAGAGTTGAATGTCAATAAGTGTATGTGAAAGAGTGTTGTGTGTTGTGCAGCCTGTTTGAACAGGACATCATGTCCTACATCCCCCCAGCCCAGTGTGTAGGATCCCCACCTCTTCCACCGCCATCCGTCCCCAGCTGTAGTCCACAGGCTTCCCCTGGTAGGTGATGCTCCTCCTGTATTCCACCTACAGTTCCTGCTAGAGATAACCTCTCTATCTTCATAGACAGCTTCTGTAGTGCTAAAATTAACATTTTTTTTTTTGCTTATTTCTAGTATACGTAGTACAGGCCATGATAATCATGGTGGATAAAAGAAGGCGACTGCTTTTACTGTAAGTGCACCACGTGTCTACACATGTGAAAAGCAGTTTGACTTTGCACTTACAAATAAATATGCCAGAGCCCCGTTTGCACTTGCCCTCGTTGGTGGAGTTTGACTTTTGCAAGTATAGGGGGGCATTGGAGCATTTTTTTTTTTTTTAAATCAGAAAAAAAGTGCCCAATGCGGGAATCAAACCCGGGTCATAGTGGTTGTAAACCAACGGTTTATACCAGCCTTCCACCGACCCCCCAAATTAACAATTTTCCAAATAGGGATGAGAGTTTTCAATTTGAATTAAAGTCTGTGTTGAATCATAGTCGATTTAGACAATTATCAATTCATCTCAACATTCACTGATAGTGAACATTTTTCTAAGATATTTTGTTGTCAATGTTGAAATATATAAATGGGGAATAGCGCGCCATCTGTTATGAAAATTCAAAACTATTATAGACGCGTATGATTCTTTTTAAAATTAAACAATTTCTACTGTCCTTACTGCAATGGAAAAATTAATGGGAATATAAATATGAAAGGGAAATGTGGATGGGATTTTCGATAGGGATTCAATTAAAGTTTTTGAAGTGTTTCAACACATTAAAGTTGGTTGAATTAAAGAGAGGCAGGGAATTGGACAATTTTACCAGACTGTGAATTTTCAACTGCCTATGATTTTTATATAACTGATAATTTAATTGAAACATGAGAAGAATAATTTTATCCAGGGAAAAGTTTCTTGCAAGAGTTCTCTGAATAGAATTTTTCTCTCAAGTAATATTATATAAGGGATTTTTTTTTTTAAATATATTTTTGGAATAATTCAAATTGACAATGTGTATTTTACCTGTGTATGCGATCATAAACATATAAAGGTTGGCATTCAGCCAACTAAAATATTGGTAAAATAAATGATATTTTGATCCAATATATGCTTTTTTATTTAAAGATATATTTATGGATTGCTCTATTTTCAAAACGATAAGTTAAACTGATCATGCAAGTTTTACCTAATCACATGTGAGTTTGTCTATGTGAAATCAATCCAATATCATGTTATCTTCCAGGAGTCCAGCGTGCCAATGTCCGGGCTCCAGCTCCGTACCGCAGGGACTTTGAAGCCAAACTACGGAACTTCTACCGTAAGCTGGAGTCCAAGGGCTATGGCCAGGGTCCAGGGAAACTCAAGTAAGTGCTACACCTCTTATTATTTCTTTCTTTTTCAGTACATTATATATATTGATGAGACATGCGGGTTGTAGGACTCATTGGGTTTATTTATGGTGAGTGATTCATCTTGGTGGGTCACTGTCACTAGGGGTCGATCCAATAAGGTTGTTGGGTCTTGGATTCTGTCGGGCCGGTTGTAGAAGGTGTTGCTGCTGTAGCATGACATATTATATAATCTTCCGTCAAAGTTTATTCCGATCGAGGGGCAAAAACATTGTTGAGGGGCAAACACATTGTCGTGAAAACAGTGGTCAAGGGTCAAATATATTTCTGTCATCTCTGTGGTGCTATTTCTCTCTATCTCTGCTATAGCTAAAATAAATCAAAATAAATACAACATATTAACAAAAAATAGAGTTACTAATTTAAGAGATAATAACAATTTCCAGTCACATGCACCATCCGTTCGGCTACATGTTGACACACAACAATTTATAAATTATTATGATACATAATGAGTGCAATTGGATTTAAAAAGTTAATGTTGGAAAAAAATTGAAGGAGAAGAAGAAAAAGACCTGCAATGAACTGGCTGGAATGGGTCAAGAAAGCTACCAGAAGGTCACTAGATGAGTTGTGAGTGATGGTCCCTAACAGGTCAAGTTGAGGAATATTTTTCCATGTAGACACCAAAGGTTGAGCTCAATTTGATGCTAACAACAATCCTCAACAATGAACACTATTCCATTCTTACTAATGGGGGCTAATAGTATCCTTATACAGTAGAACCTCCCTTTAGAGGACACCTCTCTACAAAGGACAGTTTTCAATTTCAAAATTACCATTTTTACTGTTTAGCAACTCTCTGGTAAGAGGACACCTTTCCCTAAAGGACACTTTGGCTCTGCAATTAGGCGTCCTTTACAGGGAGGTTCTATTGTATCTTGTTATTTTCCTGTAATGTTGGGTCTCCAGAAGAGCTGTTGTGTTGTATACAATGGTTGACAAGGAAGTGTGTGTGTGTGTACAGGCTGGTTATCAGAAGGGAACACCTACTTGCCGATGCCTTCAGCAAAGTCATGGCGGCCTCCAAGAAAGACCTCCAGAAGTCCCGGCTCTACATATGTTTTGCCGGGGAGGAAGGGTGGGTATTCTTCTATTTACATACTTTTATATGGTAACAAGACAATGTACCACAGGTTCAATGTACTAGGTAACCATACGGCCGGCCACACACACAATATACTCATGGACAAAACTTTAAAAAGTGGAAAGTCGTTGATGTTACTGGTCAACTTATTTATTTTTAAGGAAACAGAGGCAATTTTTTTCACACTTGGTTATCTCGTGTATCTTCAATAAAGGTCACTGTGTATCAAATATCTTTCAGAGTTATTGTCTAAATCCCGATATATATGCTAAAAGATACAACTTCCTTAAGTTTTGTCCATGAGTTTATATTAACAGGTTTCTGCGCGCTATTGACTTATTTTTGTATTATTTTTCTAAAATGTTAGGGTGAAATGATGTAACAATTAAGATTATAGATTAGAAACATATCAGGTACACAGTATTCCTTCATTTAGATGGATGGTCTTGTTGTTACTTTATTTGGGTTTTCATTTTATCTCTCTCTCTCTCGCCATTGCTTCTTTCTTCCCCTCCGCACATCTTTCTAGATCGTTTGAGAAAGAAAATGTACTTGGATTTTTTTTTTTTTTCACACAGATATTCTTCACTATTCTCTGGAGGGTTGTTTCTTGGTTTAAGATCCAGACAGGTTGCTGTCATTCTTACAATACTCTGTCAGTTTTTTGAGATTTTGATATATATTATATTTTGATAAGGCCCAATTTGGATTATAGATTATAAACACAAGGTAATAAGCCCAAATAAATGAATAGTGTGTGACATTTCGGTAACAGCGTTGTTACCGAAACATCACACACTATTTAATTATTTGGATTTGGGCTTATTACCTTGTGTCCGTTATATATATATATATATTTTTTGTGATTTGAAGTAAAATTGTGAAAGGGTTATTTAAAAATGACAAAGATTTCTCAGTGAGTTTCTTCTTTCCTTTTTAAGCTGGCATTTTAAAATAAAAAAATGTAAATTCATTGTAATAAGTAAAAATAGAACCGATTGGACACATCTCTATACCTCAGATACACTGTTCATCACCAAAATTACCATCTCCAGTAGGAGAACAACACTTTCTAAAGGGAAATTTGACTCTGTAACTAGCTGTTGTCTTTTACAGAGAGGTTCAAAGGGAGTAAAATAGTTAAGTATATACAATGAGGTTTTTATTGAATGCAAATGTTGTTGTTTCTTATTCCCTTGTGTAAAAATTGCTTGACTTCCATGAGTTCATGCTGCTCGAGCGAATACAAATGTAGACAAGATGTATAGTTGCTTCTGTACCATCAGTCAGTTGGTGTGTCCAGGTTGGACTACGGAGGCCCCAGCCGGGAGTTCTTCTTCCTGCTGTCTCGGGGACTGTTCAATCCTTACTACGGGTTGTTTGAGTACAGTGCCAATGACACCTACACCGTGCAAGTCAGCCCGGTGTCGGAGTTTGTGGAGCACAACCTAGAGTGGTTCCGGTTCTGTGGGCGGGTGCTGGGACTGGCTCTGGTTCACCAGTACCTGCTGGATGCCTTCTTCACCCGGCCCTTTTACAAGTCCCTGCTGCGGGCTCCCTGCTCCCTGTCTGACCTGGAGTATCTGGATGCCGAGTTCCACCAGTCCATGACCTGGCTCAAGGAACACGACATCTCCGACCTTGACCTAGGCCTCACTTTCGCCCTCAATGAGGAGGTGGCTGGCAGGATTGTGGAGCGGGAGCTCAAGCCCAACGGCCGCAACATTCCTGTCACAGAGCGCAACAAGAAGGAGTACATTGAGAGGATGGTCAAGAGGAGATTGGAGCGAGGGGTGGCTGACCAAACGGAATCCTTGGTCCGCGGCTTTTACGAGGCAAGTTGTGCTCTCATCAACTCTCTCTTTGGCAGCTTGTGCCAGGAGGTATGGGGAATCTAGTTCTTGTGATGACAAGCTTCTGGAATTAACTCTTGGGGTTGATATGAATTGCAACCTCCATGAGAGGACACCTCTCTACAAAGGACAGTTTTCATTGCCAAAATTATCATTTTTAACTATATAGCAACTCTCCATCAAGAGGATACCTCTCCCTAAAGGACACTTTGGCTTTGCAATTATAGGTGACCTTTACAGAAAGTTTCTACTCTAAATAGAAACACTTGATATATATATTGAAATACAGTAGAACCTCCATGAGAGGACACTTACGCTAGAGGACACCTCTTTATAAAGGAGTTTTCATAGGTAAAATTACTATTTTTACTATTTAACAACTCTCCAGTAAGAGGACATCTCTCTCTAAAGGACACTTTAGCTCTGCAATTAGGTGTCCTTTACAGGGAGGTTCTACTGTATATGAATCCTTATTTATATGGTAAAATAAACTTTCCAATATACCGACAGCAATAGGCCCACCATACTATAGTGAACCCCAATAGAGAATTAAACTTTTAATGTGTGTTGTTCAGGTGGTGGACCCCCGCTTTGTATCGGTTTTTGACGCACGAGAGCTGGAGCTGGTCATTTCTGGGACTGCCGAGATTGACACTGCCGACTGGCGCAAAAACACAGAGTATCGTTCAGGTGAGTGCTGTTCAGTCAACCTGCAAACCCTCTAGGTATCATATATGAGGATTTAATTTTGGGGGGTTGGTGGATGAGTAGTCTTAACCATTAGTTTTCAACTTCTAAAACCCGGGATCGAATCCTGCATTAGGCACTATTTTCTAATTAAAAAATTCTCCAATGGCCTCTAGAGTCCACAGGAAGCAACTATTATACCTTGTAGTAGCTCGAGAAGCATGAACTCATGGAATTTGTGTAATCTTTACACAAGGGGATAAGAAACAACAGTGTTGAAATAAAGGGGTTTGACTCTTAGGTATATCTGTTGTTACTTACCCCCCTGTGTAAAGATTACACTAATTCCATGAGTTCAAATCAACATATGATCTCATGGAATAGGGTGTAGCTTTCGTTGATCATGGCACAGTGATCCAGGCACACTTTGGTGAAAGTCTGACTTTGCCAATAAGTAGTATGTATATCTATTGAGTATGTAAATTTATATTTTTATATCCTCTATAAATTTCCTATCTCTATGTAAGTATGTATGTATGTATGTGTGTGTGTGTGTGTCTCAGGTTACCATGACTCCCACCCAGTGATCCAGTGGTTCTGGTTGGCCATAGAGCGGTTTGACAATGAACGGCGCCTACGGCTGCTCCAGTTTGTCACAGGAACCTCCTCCATTCCCTACGAGGGATTTGCTGCTTTGAGGGGCAGCAATGGCCCCCGCCGCTTCTGTATTGAGAAGTGGGGGAACCCATCTAGTCTGCCAAGGTCAGTCCAGCCATTCCTATCTCCCATGAGAGACCACCACCTCCAGGAGAGGCTGGGTTTCGCCATGCTTTTTAGGCTAAGGTCTCTCATTGGCCCTCTACTGTAGTTGTACTATTTCTGAAGGGGTGACTTGGGAACAGGTATTAAATGGCATGACCATATCCATTACCAAGAATTTTTCCCTTCTTTTTTAAATGTACCCAAACAATTATTTTGTTGATAGGAATCTGCCACCTTTCTGTGTAAGAAATAACAAAATGATGGGCACAATTTATAGATGGATTACCTTTTTTTTTTTTTTGCTTATCCCTAATACACGTGGTACAGGCCATGATAATCATGGTAGGTAGTTAGCGACTGCTTTTTACTGTAAGCGCACCACATGTCTACACATGTGAAAAGCAGTTTGACTTTGCACTTATAAATGTGCCAGAGCCCCGTTTGGTTACTTGCACTCGCTGGTGGGGTTGGACTTTTGCAAGAATCAGGGGCCATTGGAGCATTTTTTTTTTTTATGGATTACCTTGTGTTGAATAATAAAATGCATTGTTCCAGCATATTTGAAAAAAAAAAAAAGGGGCAACTCTTTATTTATTGTTGTTAATATTATTCAATACATGTGTGCAATTATAGGAAGAGAGTTGTAGAGGCTTTGGTATTTCTTGTGGTCATTCATGTGGTTGTGAGAGCTGGACTTTCAGAAAAATAATTGAAACCTTTGAAATGTGGACACAGAGAAAGCTACTCAGAATGTCATGGGACAAATGTAAAGGGACAAATAGTTCAATCTTAAATGAAATTAATCCTATTAGATTCTCCTAGAATCTCAAATATGTAAAGACTGATCTACTTTTTGGACACATAATGAGAGCTAATGGATTGGAAAAGATGCTGAGAAAAATTGAAGGAAGTGAAGAAGACCTGGCTGGAAGAGATTAGGGAAGTTACCAAAAGGTCACTAGATGAGCTGTGAGTGAACAGATGAGTCACCATAAGTCGAACTTGATTGAAGGGCACTAATGATTAGCGGTCTAAACCATTGGTTTTCAACCTCTACGACCCAAGATCAAATCCCGCATTGGGCTTTTTTTTTTCTAAAAAAAAAAAAAAAATGCTCAGGGGTTCCTATTCTTGTAAAATTTGAATTGCTTATCACATGTGTAGACATGTGGTGCACTAAAATAAAAGCAGTCATCAACTGATTATCATGGCTTGGGTTGTTCAGTTGTTTCTTTATCCTCTTGTGCAAAGATTACACAAATTCCATGCTCCTCGAGTTGTTTGATGATAAGCAGCTGCTTCTCCCAAAGGTTCTGTTCTTCTTCTTTCTTATCTCCACTCAATCACACTAAGGTATCAAGCTTGTAAAGCTTGAGATTTTTGATGGTTTCTGCCGGGGAAGAGTAGAGCTCATCAATGGATGAGTCAATACAGTCAATAATATGTCTTGGGGTTGCAGGCTGAAAAGGTTCTGTTTAGTGCATCTAATGCAAGCCAAAAAACCATGGCTTGTATCATGCGTACTTGGGATAATAAGAAAAAAAAAGGACACTAACAGCAATACATGCAATTATATATGTTAGCCTTTTAAATAGATAGCCTAGTAGGCTCACCTAATTACCCTTGTTTGTGTTTTGTTTTTTCTTATCCTATTGTGCAAAGGTTACATAAATTCCATGCTCCCCAAGCTGATCTCATGGAATGGGATGTAAGGGTGCAGTTTTTGTT
>CP092872.1:80627995-80696337 GCA_030710605.1 Cordylochernes scorpioides
GAGAATACCTCTCTATAAAGAAAAGTTTCATTATATAAATAATAAACAAAACTTCTTCTGAAGGTGAGTATCTTGCTTTATTTTATATTTATCTCAAGCTTTCAAGTATTACAAACCCTTTTACAGGAGTATGTAATGAATTATCATTGCCGAAATGACCATCTTTTTTACTATTTGGCTGCTCTCTAGTAAAGGAACACCTATCTTTTAACACAAGGTAATAAGACCAAATCCAAATAAATAAATAGTGTGTGACGTTTAGGTAACAGCGTTGTTACCATCTTCAGACAACGCTGGTACCAACGCCGCCGGTAACAACGCTGTTACCGAAACGTCAGACACTATTTATTTATTTGTATTTGGTCTTATTACCTTGTGTTTATAATCTATAATCCAAATTGTGCCTTATTAACCTATCTTTTAAATAATACTTTGGCTCAACAACTAGGTGTTCTTTAGAAAAGAGGCTCTATTGTACCATTTAGGAAACATTTATTTTATTTGAAAAAAAAAAAAAAGAAGAAAATATTCATATCCTATAATAAGGTACAATTTGGATTATTCTATATACAGTTACGAGCGTCATTCCTCATCTCCTAATCAATCATCTCTCTCTGTCACCGTTTGATTTTTTTTTTGGAATGGCGCCCTCCTATTGGTTGGCTACGGTCACGCCACCTGCGTTGCCCGGGTATATTCGGCTAGTAGATTATAAACACAAGGTAATACAGTAGAAACTCCATGAAAGGATTTTCCACCTAGAGGACACCTTTCCCTAAAGGATACTTTGTTTCTGCAATTAGGTGTCCTTTACAGAGAGGTTCTACTGTAAGACCAAATACAAATAAATAAATAAATGTGACATTTTGATTACAATGCTGTTACCAAAATGTCACACACTATTGATTTGTATTTGGTCTTACAGTAGATACTTCTCTGTAAAGGACACCTAATTGCAGAAGCAAAGTGTCTTTTAGGAAGAGGCGTCTTCTTACGGGAGAGTTACTAAATAGTTAAAATGGTATTTTAACTATGAAAACTGTCCTTTGTAGAGAGGTGTCTTCTAGCGGGAGTGTCCTTTCATGAGGTTCTACTGTATTATCTTGTGTTTATTGACATCTTAATAAGTTTGATTTCCTATATACAGATGATGTGCCAATGCAAATCATGGTTTGTGACATTATCTTCCTAAAATGGTTTAAAAAAGAAGTTATTGGGAGTATAAATAAGTTTGTGCACTTTTTAAAGATGGCGCTACTAGTTTATCATTCCACTGTTTCATCTGGCAACACCATTATTTTGAAGCATCATCATAAGGCTTCCTTTTTCAGTAACCGTCATTTCTCTGAAGTGTAAACAACCTAGTTTCTGTTTGCTTCTAAAATGTCAACTTTTGTACCAAATAATGTGTTTTGCTGGGAGTTTTACTTCATTAAAGCTGCTGAGAGTCATCATAGAGTATGATGACCATGCTCTAGCTGATCGAACATGTCAGAAGTGGTTTGCAACGGTTTAAAAGCTATTTAGGAACATTTTCTTAAACACCTTTTATTTATCAGTTAGAAAGCAGTGTGTCTATACAGAGAGTTCTTTTCCACTTTTACTTCTAAGAATAATATTCTGTGTTTCTCAGAAAACTATCTTCTTCTTATCTACTATCTTGTTTACACACTTGATAACAGTAACTATTTAAAACATGCTGTGGTAAAATTTCTCATTCAGTACTTTTGTCATTAAGACTGGGAGCACTACTCAGTGGCAAACCGACTTAGCTCCAAAAGAAATGGCCGCCTCTGACATGAGGAACAGACGCCATGTGCAGCTGCTCCTAACATGGAGTACAAACGCTGCTCATCCAGTATCCCTGGATTAGGAGCCCTTACAGGGTACTATCAGCCGGGCCAGCTGAGCCCAGGTTTTTTAGTGAGCTTGTTACTGCTCCCCCTCCTCCTTTTTCATCCGGGCTTGGGGACCGGCAAAGGTGGAGTTTGGATTTGGTCTTATTACATTGTGTTTATAGAGAGTTTTAAGGTTGTATTATACACATCTATGTGTGTAATAACTACCACCACAAGTAGTAATGTGTATGTGTGATGACAGGAAGATGATGCTAGGTGGAACTACCAGCGAAGTAAACCCCAACAGCTCCTGGCTCAACAGCCGGGGCATGTGGCTGACCTACTCCTTGGCCATCCTAGCCCTGCACCTGGTCCTCCTCAGCTTTCCCTTCCTCTCTGTTCCCTGGGCCTGGACTCTCACCAACGTCATCCACAACCTCGTGAGTCCCCTCTCTTTTATTCTTTTTACTTATCCTTTTATTAGTCTAAATTAGACAAGATCTTGGAGGTCGTGCTCATAAAGAAGTTCAAGAACTCTCATTAATCAGCAGCATCTGTTCTCCATGTTAAGAGCGGCTGCACAAGTCGTCTGTTCCTCATGTTGGAGGCGGCCATTTAATACCAGGTCAAAGTTCAAGTTACACCTCTCTGTAGTTGACCTCGGGGAAATGCTGGATAAAACCAGCGCTTTAACGTAACTGGCATATAACCTATATGGAGTCATAAATACAAGGTAATAAGACCAAATAAATAGTGTGTGACGTTTAGTTAACAGCGTTTTTACCATCAGACAAAAAGTACTGAATCTCTTTTGTCTTAATTACTTTTTGTCTAATGATTGGTAACAACTCTGTTACCGAAATGTTACCCACTATTTATTTAGATTTGGTCTTGTCTCTCTCCAACGAGCCCAGAACACATCATGCAATGAATCGGGCATTGCCGAACAGACATCTACACCGACCCAGCTGTGGTCATCGAGGTGATAAAGAGGCCTTCAGGATCTTGTCTAGTCTTGAAGTCTGGACCTGGGACAAGAAAAAAAAAAAAAGATTTGGTCTTATTATCTTGTGTTTCTAATCTATAATCCAAATTGTGTATGTATCTTATCATTAAATCATAAAACATACTAATGGCAGCATTATGTAACCAGTAAGAATTCCATTAACTGAGTAAAGAATGTAAATTGTGTGGATTGCCTGCACACCTGAGGCATGACCTCAACTTTGAGCTGAGTATTTCCTTACAATTTCCCTACTTGGCGAAATTTGAATCAGGCTTCTTTTTATTTTATGTTGTTGCATTTGTATGTCACTAAAAATTTATATTTTTCTCCTTTACAATTAAACAAGCAATTATTTATTGGGGTTCTTGAAAATAGTTCTAACAAACTCAACTCAATTTCTATATTGGGAATTTTAGGGGAATTAGGGAATTCTTTGGTGCTTTCATCTAGATAGGTGTTTTCTCCTGTAAAATGTGTTTTTTACCGGGTAATCTTGCCAATATTTGTATATCTTCATAACAAAATGATCATTTTGATCCTAATGATGATCAAACTTGCATTTACTATTTTCATTTCTTTCAGTAGCTCGGAGAGAAGTGGGGTGAATCTGTGAGTTCTTTAAAACTGGTTAAATATTTTCATAATGTACGCAGTCTAAAATGATATTTTTTATAAAGAAACTTTAACCACCTACACTTGGTGATTCAATGAGATACAGCCACAGTGACAAGTGCCAATAATAGCCTGACCTACATTAAATGGTTTACCTGATTTATCAGGGAAAGTTTTGGTCAAATTATACTTTCATTAAGGTATCCATAATTATTATTGGCACTAATAAGTTTGTAAGTCGATACAATGGTCTTTTGTGTCAATATTTTCACCTAAACACTGTTTATTTATTATAAGATTATAAACTCAAAAGGAGCTTCTTCTATAAAACATGTTTATTTCGCTAACTTTCGAACGAATTCGTTCTTCAACGGGCGTAAAGAAAAACTGTTTTGTTTACAAAGCAAGTACCATTTGACACCTTTGATTTCAAGAAAAGAAGTTGACAGAGTGAGGAAAACAAGTTTTGTATGGAGATGGATCATATATAAGAACAGCTGGAAAAAAACTTTCAGACTGAAAATTAAATAATGGTGGGAAAAAAAAATAAATTCTATGTAAGGAGGGATAGATAACAAGTTATACAGTAGAAACTTCATGAGTAGACGCTCCCACTAACAGACAACCTCTCTACAAAGGACAGTTTTCATTACCAAAGCATCACCCAACTAGACGAAAGAAACCTCCTCTGTACCATCAAGGCCCAATACCAGCAAGAATGGAAGTCCACTCCTGGACATGACAGCAGGAGGGACAAGCACCTATTCTGTCCTTCCAAGGGAACAGCAGTCTTTGATTTCCAGACTTAAGTCTGGTCATCTACGGACAATGACTTTCCAGAATGGTTGCAAGGTTTCCCCACTATGTACTAAGTGTCAACCTGCAACCCCAAACCATATTATTGACTGTATTGACTCATTGATTGATCAGAGAGATAGTGGACATTGCTGCTGCTGTTGATAGAGATGCATGGAGACATCTGAGGCTCTTCAATGGACACAACAACAACAACATTGATTAGTTCTACTCATACCCTACAGACACTATGAAATATCTCGAGGTTTGATACTCTAATATGATTGAATGGAGATAAGAAAGATCATTTCTACCATTCAGGTACCTTCTCTAAAGGACACTTTGGCTATGTAACTAGGTGTAGTTCTATTGAGAGTGGTTCTACTGTATATTATGGGAGATAGTGGTGTTGTTTCTCAAATACCATGTGGCCTGGCTGTTGCAGTGTATGTTTGTGGTACTCCACCTGGTGAAGGGAACCCCCTGGATCTCCGGGGACCAGGGCAGGTTCCGCTGGCTCACCCACTGGGAACAGATTGATAACGGGGAGCAGTTCACAGCAACCCGCAAGTTTCTCACCATTGTGCCAATCATTCTGTAAGTAGTACCTTATAGCCTATAGTGTCTTGCATGGAATGTATTTAATACATCAGAGAAAACCTCATTATAACAGCTTCTTTTATAACAAAAACTTATAACATCCTAATTCTAAGGTCCAAAACATAAGGTTTAAAAAACCAAATCCGAATAATTCAACTGTATGTTGCATTTTGGTGTTATAACCATATATAATCCAATATGATCCGTATTGTACCATATCAATCTTTAAATCCAGGTTTCAAGTCCCAATTATTTCTAACTATGGTAACAATAACAATGATATAAAATATTTAGGGATGTTATAGGGAGGTTAAACTATATACAAGTAATTAAAAGCGTGTCATCTCTCTCTGTATATATAAAAAATAAATAAATAGAACTATTCAGCCCAATTTTAAAAATTTCTAAATAGATTTCCATCACACTGATGGAAAGAAAACACTTGGCTCATCATGGGTGAAATCTTCCCTCAAAAGTGATATCCATCTCAATTGTGGTAGGCAACTAACAGTATGCAGGGAAGTGGTAGCCAGTACTACAGCCAAGGATCAACTTTACCATTCTAGTAGTGATGGCCAGAGATATAATGGTTCTACAAGACAAGGTAATAAGACCAAATCCAAATAAATAAATAGTGTGTGATGTTTCGGTAACAACGCTGTTACTGAAATGTCACACACTATTTATTTGGATTTGGTCTTATTACCTTGTGTTTATTATCTACTAACCGAATGACCCGGTCAACGCCGGGTTTTACCGATTAAATGCTTTTATTCAAATACTATTCGTTACAATTATAAATTGGCGCCATGGATGTCATTCTTGTGAAACGTCCCGCTCCAAACTCTGTGTCTGAGAAGCGATATTTTTATAAAGAGATGATCTGGCTTTGTGTCTTCTGCTCGAATGAATGTTTTTCTGTTAGAATTTTGTTCCTGCATACTAAAAATGAACTGGCTTCCCCCGTGGTCTCTGCTTTTTGGAATTTTTCCGGATATAATTTTGTATATGATAATCCAAATTGTGCCTTATCATGGTTCTACAAGAGTGGTGGGATTGTGCCCAGATTTTTCCTTACCAGTTTCTATACCAAGTATGACTCGACTCACTTCTTTGTCAACGTGGCATGCTCATGCTGGCCCTGATCCCCAAGCTTCCCCAGTTCCACAAGGTCCGCATCTTCGGCATCAACAAGTATTGACAACCCTCTCCCTCCCTCCCTCCCTCCACCTGTACATATGTGTCATACAGAAGATGTGCAATATTTATCTAAAGTGTGTTATTATGGGTCATATTTTGGTATATAGAAATAAAGGGTGTATTTTCTAGTTGCCTGCCCTCTCTCTCTCTCTCTTTATACTTATTTATAACACATACCTTTCTTTGTAGATATTTGATAAGTTTCACTGCAAATGTTTCTTTTGAACGAAAAATCAATTTATTTTAAGAAGAAATAACCAATATTTCTATCCTTAGGAATGAAGTATGGAAGGATGAATTGTGAAGAGTAATGATGAACGGAAAAATAGTGTCCAGGGATGAGAACACTTTTATCCCTGGACACTATTTTTCTGTTCATCATTACTCTTCACAATTCATCCTTTCGTACTTCATTCCAAAGGATAGAAATATTGGTTATTTCTTCTTAAAATAAGTTGATTTTTCTTTCAAAAGAAACATTTGCAGTGAAAATTATCAAATGTCTACATCATAAGCCGCATTATATTGTATTATAAAAACACCTTTCTTTCTACAGTGTTCTACTTGTTGAATATATTATTTTTCCAGATTTTTTTTTGAATTGAAAAAGGTGAATGAGCATGGCTCATCAATAGTAAGCCCTCCCAGCAGCCTCACCATTTTACTTTTTGTTTGACATATTTTTCCATATATGAGGGAAGGTAATCAAACTGGATCATATTGAAAGTTAAAAAAATCAAACTTCTTTTTACATAAGTAGACATTTATAATACATTATAATGCGGCTTATGATTGTAAAATGACATTTGACAAGTTTTTTTCCCGTTCATCATTACTCTTCATAATTCATCCTTTCATACTTCGTCCCTAAGGATAGAAATAGTCGTTATTTCTCCATAAAATAAATTGCGATTTTTCGTTCAAAAGAAACATTTGCGGTAAAACTTGTCAAACGTTGTTTTATAAGTAGACATGTGGGTCACTTACAGTAAAACCAGTTGCTAACTACCCACCACGATTATCATGGTTGTACTTGGGATAAGTATCTCCATTTTTCCTAATTAGCAACTCTCAAGTAAGAGGACACTTATCTCTAAAGGACACTTTGGCTCTGCAACAAGGTGTTGTCCTTTACAGAGAGGTTCTACTGTAGAAACTCTCCAGTAAGAGGACACCTCTCCCTAAGGGACACTTTGCTTCTGCAATTGGGTGTCCTTTACAGAGAGGTTCTACTCTAGCAACTCTCAAGTAAGAGAACATCTCTCACTAAAGGACACTTTGGCTCTGCAACAAGGTGTTGTCCTTTACAGAGAGGTTCTACTGTAGCAACTCTCCAGTAAGAGGACACCTCTCCCTAAAGGCCATTTTGGTTCTGCAACAAGGTGTTGTCCTTTACAGAGAGGTAGTTCTACTCTAGCAACTCTCCAGTAAGAGGAAACCTCTCCCTAAAGGACACTTTGGCTCTGCAACAAGGTGTTGTCCTCTACAGAGAGGTTCTACTGTAGAAACTCTCCAGTAAGAGGACACCTCTCCCTAAAGGACACTTTGGCTCTGCAACAAGGTGTTGGCCTTTACAGAGAGGTTCTACTGTAGCAACTCTCCAGTAAGAGGAAACCTCTCCCTAAAGGACACTTTGGCTCTGCAACAAGGTGTTGTCCTTTACAGAGAGGTTCTACTGTAGCAACTCTCCAGTAAGAGGACATCTCTCCCTAATGGACACTTTGGCACTTAATCTTTGCACAAGGGGATAAGATACAACAACTTTGGCTCTGCAACAAGGTGTTGTCCTTTACAGAGAGGTAGTTCTACTGTGTTGTGTGGAAATTTTTTTAACTAGTTGATAGGATAGAGAGAGTATGTTTAACCCAAGTTCCTGGAGAGTAGAGCGCCAACTACCTGAAATTGATACGATTTTGATTTTATTTTGATTTTTTATAATTGATTCTATAATAGATGGTGTACCAACAAATATCACTTGCACAATCACTCCATGTTAGGAGCAGCTGTACGTCTGTTCCTCATGTCAGAGGCGGCCATTTCTTTTGGAGCAAAGTCAGTGGCCTGCCACTGAGTAGTGCTCCCAGTCTTAATGACAAAGGCAGATGCATTCTACTTCACCCAGTCATCTTGTTGTCAAACAGACACCATCAAGGTCACGACTTGATACCCTATTATGATTGAGTGGAGATAAGAAGACTTACACAATCAGGTTTTCTACAAACCCTTGTTTCCTCTGTAGAATTTCTAACAGAAAAAAAAAAAAAAAGTCCAAAAGTTTGCATAATTTTTTTATTAAAAATAAATAAATTGTAATTAGATTTTTTAAAATAAAAAATATACATAATTTTTTTTTTTTTGCAAAGAGTTTTTTTTTCTCTTCCTTTATAGAACATTTTTCTATATAAATAAAGATAGGATAAAAAGAAAGAGTTCATATGGAATATGGTTAGATGACTATAAAAATTAAAAGAACAAAAAAAAAGCTATCAGAATGGTAAAATGATTTTTTAAAAGAATCTAATCAGAAGTGAGAGGCAATTTGCATACCTATGTAAAGAGGTGATTTTTTTTCATACCGAAGAATTCTTCATTCAAAAGAAGAATATCCTGTTGTTGTTTTTTTTTTTTGTTTTTTTTCTGGACAAAAGTAGATACAAATTGGTTCTTTCAACAACAGAGTTTTTATGCAAATATCTGTTGTAATAGTAAAAGTGAGCTATGCAATTATAACCGGCACCAACTAGTTCCAACAATCACCACAAGGGTGAGCTCCAGTCTGCCTATAATGACCTTGTCATTTTTGTCTTCGATTTTCTTTTATATACAGTAGAACCTCCCTTTAGCGGACACCCCGCTAGTGGACATCTCTCTACAAAGGACAGTTTTCATTTGCATAATTACCATATTTCTATTTATCAACTCTCCAGTAAGAGGGCACCTCTCCCTAAAGGACAGTTTAGCTCTGCAATTAGGTGTTCTTTACAGGGAGGTTCTACTGTATTTTCAAATTAAATTTGAGATAAATCAATCCTTTCTTGATAACATACCCAAAAACAATATCGAAGAGCATCATAGACCTGCTAATGCCCATTTCATTTAACTAAAAGTGTGTCTCTTAAGACCGACTACTACTGATTCCTTAAGCAGAGTTTGTATGCAGACATCTGTTGTAATGGTAAAAGTGAGCTATATGCAGTGATAACCGGCACCAGTTAGTTCTCACAGTCACCACAAGGGTGAGCTCCAGTCTGCCTATAATAACATGTGTTTTATCCTTTTAGTTCTTCAATTTTATTTTATATTTTAAAATTCTTTTTGAATCAATCCTTTCTTGATAACATACTAAAAACAACATCTAAGAGCATCATAGACCTGATAATATTCTAGTTCATGCAACTAAAAGTGGCTGTCACTTAAAAATATCTACTCACAGTGCTGAAGATAGTTGACTTTTTTTGCTTTTCTCCCATAATTGATCAAGTTTCAGATCAGTAAATATACCTTCGTTCAAGAGGTTAGGAAGAAGCCTCATCTGATTATTGATGAGCTCTACTCTTCCCCGGCAGACACCATCAACAAGCTTGATACCCTAATATCTCTTTGAGTGGAGATAAGAAAGAAGAAGAAGACACAAGGTATGATAAGACCAAATCTAAATAAATAAATAGTTTGTGACATTTCGGTTAACAGACAAAAGTACTGAATGCTAAGTGTTTTGTCTGATAAGATGGCAACAAAGCTGTTAATGAAACGTCACCCACTATCAATTTGGATTTGGTCTTAATACCATGTATTTCTAAGCTGGTATCTATACCAGGGTTTTTTGAAGCTGTAGCCTTCTCAGTATGGGAACTATGGTTTCCACACACACAATGAGCTCTTATTGATAAGATTGTGGAATTGGTTAAATTTAGAAGAAAAACAAAAAGTGTTTTAACTTGCAAGTTAACTGTGGAAGGCAAAAATTAATGTAAAATTGTAGAATAGGGCCAATTGTCTTTAGTATAGAAAGGCTGAAATTGTCAAATTATCAGCAGTGCCAATTAATTTGAAGTACTCTTCAAATCTGGAATGATTAAATTAAATATGGTTCTCCTTTTGTTCAGTCAACACAATAATCTCAAATTCACATGGTAAACAGAGCATTTATTAATTGGAAGTGCTGATAATTGAATTTTTTCTTTACCCGCTAAGTCCTAATGAATTGATTGGTGGAGTATTGTGTATAGGTAGAAAAGGACTTTTCTGAGAATATACTAAGAATAAATTAAAAATAAATAGTATGTTTTTCTTTTTAAACATAAAACAACATCATACTGTCCTTACTGTGATGGAAAATAGCCCCCAATACAATAGTAGAGCTGTATGATGGACTGATGAGCTAGGCTCCCTACAATATTTTCCATTGCAGTAATGTGACAGTGGGAAGTTATTTTATTAGAAAAGAAATGTGCTCTATAAATAGTTTCCTATACAATGTAACACCTTTAATTTAACTGACTATAATTCAATATCAACTTTAATTCATCTTTAAGATGGAGGTTGCATTCATTTTTCTTGAAATAAGAGACATTTCAGCCAGTAGAGTTTTTAATCTCTTATTTCAAGAACTTTAATTCAACCAAAATTTCTGATCCTTTGGAGTGTTGAATTAAAAGAAGAAGTTAGGAGTGTATCACGGCATACAAGCTAATTACTCCCTAGTCCTAGTAGTGAGAACAAACCAAGAAGAATATCTGCTATGGAAGGAAGAAAGAGATAACAGGAAGAAAGGAAGGGGCACAGAGTACAAAAGAAAAGAAAGTTTTATTATGATACAAAAGGTTGGCAATAAATAAAAAAAGGAAGTATGGATGTATATCAAAAGTATTGCTGAGATCACAGATCACTCGATACCAAAGGTGTTGGACTCCTCCACGGCCAGCAGCAGTTTCTCGTAGAGCATCTCCAGGGAGGTGTAGGGCGGGAGGTCCAGGCGGTTGAAGCAAGTGTGGGCCCTGCACACAGCCTACAACTGGAGCCCGGCAGGCTTGTAACATCACAGCCAGTATTGGAATAACCTACAAATAAACAAAGGCTTCCATATTGGGGACCTGGCTAGGATACCTGGCTCTAACCCAGGAGGCCCGGTGTTGATTTCCAGACTTAAGTCTGGTCATTTATGGACAATGACTTTCCAGAATGGTTGCAAGGTTTTCCCACTATGTACTAAGTGCAATTCTCAGCCTGCAACCCCAAGACATATTATTGACTGTATTGACTCATACATTGATTAGCTCTACTCATCCCCAGCAGACACCATCAGAAGTCTCAAGCTCTACAAGTTTGATACCCTAATATGATTGAGTGGAGATAAGAAAGAAGAAGAATTTTTTTTGCCCAAAATGTAGCTTGACACCTGCAGTTCCAGAACACATTTTCACTCTGGAAACTTCCCTCATTGCTTATCTTATAAATGTTGATTTTGTGCTTGCCTTAAATAAATTGCCGTGTCATCCTGAAGTCCCTAATTTTCTACGTTACAATAATAACAACAAATAAATAAAAAAGAGTCCCCCTTTTTAAAAATATACCAGAACAATGCATATTGTTATTCCTTACATAGAAAAGTGGCAGATTCCTATCAACAAAATAATTATTTTGTTGCGGGGAGAGGCACTTTCTTGGTAATGGATATGGTCATTTCCATTTAACACCACAAAATATAAGCCATCCCTTCAGCAATAGTACAATTACATCCCCATGAGAGACGCAGAAAGAGCTCTGAACCTCAGACAGCCCCACACAACACTAACAACATTTAGAACAGGCCATCTCAAGCCATTGAAGATAGAAAATAACAAAATCTACCCCACTTGCCCAAAATGTAGCTTGGCACCTGCAGCTCCAGAACACAAGTTGGCTTACGTTAGATACACTAAATGGGACCTTTGGGAGAGGCCGCTGCTCATCATAAAACAGCTCGAGGAGCATGAACTAATGGAATTCGTGTAATCTTTACACAAGGGGATATGAAGCAACCTCATCCCCATGAGAGACCATAGCCTAAAAAAACATGGCTAATAAACCCAGCCTTTCTTGGAGGTGATGGTCTCTCATGGGAGACTATAATCCAAAGCTAGGAATGGCTGGACTGACCTTGGCAGACTAGATGGGTTCCCCCACTTCTCAATACAGAAGCGGCGGGGGCCATTGCTGCCCCTCAAAGCAGCAAATCCCTCGTAGGGAATGGAGGAGGTTCCTGTGACAAACTGGAGCAGCCGTAGGCGCCGTTCATTGTCAAACCGCTCTATGGCCAACCAGAACCACTGGATCACTGGGTGGGAGTCATGGTAACCTGAGACACACACACATACATTGAGGTAAGAAATTCAGAGAAGATATAAAAAATATATATTTACATACTCAATAGAGATATACATACTACTGGCAAAGTCAGACTTTCACCAAAGTGTGCCTGGATCACTGTGCCATGATCAATGAAAGCTACACCCCATTCCATGAGATCATATGTTGATTTGAACTCATGGAATTAGTGTAATCTTTACACAGGGGGGTAAGTAACAACAGATATACATAGAGTCAAACCCCTTTATTTCAACACTGTTGTTTCTTATCCCCTTGTGTAAAGATTACACAAATTCCATGAGTTCATGCTTCTCGAGCTACTACAAGGTATAATAGTTGCTTCCTGTGGACTCTAGAGGCCATTGGAGAATTTTTTAATTAGAAAAAAGTGCCCAATGCAGGATTCAATCCCGGGTTTTAGAAGTTGAAATCCAATGGTTAAGACCACTCATCCACCAACCCCCCAAAATTAAATCCTCATTTATGATACCTAGAGGGTTTGCAGGTTGACTGAACAGCACTTACCTGAACGATACTCTGTGTTTTTGCGCCAGTCGGCAGTGTCAATCTCGGCAGTCCCAGAAATGACCAGCTCCAGCTCTCGTGCATCAAACACCGACACAAAGCGGGGGTCTACCACCTGAACAACACACATCAAAAGTTTAGTTCTCTATTAGGGTTCACTATAGTGTGGTGGTTTTATTGCTGGCAATATATTGGAAGGTTTATTTTTTACTATAAAATTAGGGAGACCCTGGCCACAGGAAGCTTCATGGGACCCCTGTCAATCATCTCTGGACTCCATTAGAGGGGGAGACCACAGGTGTGAGGGGTTCTAGGAATCTTATCAATAGATTAAAAAAAAGTGAGTCGCCTCACTGGCTAAACATGCTTATTATTATTTTATCTTGAGATAAGTTGTTATCTCTCTCCCTATAAATACCTCTTGTATATAATTTTATTTCGAGAACTAAAAGGTAAATACCCTTTATAATAAATTAATTATTCTCAAATTTGCCCTTGCTTTATTTATCTCTGCAACAATAAATATATTTATGAAAGGTTTCTATTTACAGTAGAAACTTTCTGTAAAGGTCACCTATAATTGCAAAGTCAAAGTGTCCTTTAGGGAGAGGTGTCCTCTTGATGGAGAGTTGCTATATAGTTAAAAATGATCATTTTGGCAATGAAAACTGTCCTTTGTAGAGAGGTGTCCTCTCATGGAGGTTGTACTTTATATCAACCCCAAGAGTTAAGTTCAGAAGCTTGTCATCACAAGAGCTAGATTCCCCATACCTCCTGGCACAAGCTGTCAAAGAGAGAGTTGATGAGAGCACAACTTGCCTCGTAAAAGCCGCGGACCAAGGATTCCGTTTGGTCAGCCACCCCTCTTTCCAATCTCCTCTTGACCATCCTCTCAATGTACTCCTTCTTGTTGCGCTCTGTGACAGGAATGTTGCGGCCGTTGGGCTTGAGCTCCCGCTCCACAATCCTGCCAGCCACCTCCTCATTGAGGGCGAAGGTGAGGCCTAGGTCAAGGTCGGAGATGTCGTGTTCCTTGAGCCAGGTCATGGACTGGTGGAACTCGGCATCCAGATACTCCAGGTCAGACAGGGAGCAGGGAGCTCGCAGCAGGGACTTGTAGAAGGGCCGGGTGAAGAAGGCATCCAGCAGGTACTGGTGAACCAGAGCCAGTCCCAGCACCCGCCCACAGAACCGGAACCACTCTAGGTTGTGCTCCACAAACTCCGACACTGGGCTGACTTGCACGGTGTAGGTGTCGTTGGCACTGTACTCAAACAACCCGTAGTAAGGATTGAACAGTCCCCGAGACAGCAGGAAGAAGAACTCCCGGCTGGGGCCTCCGTAGTCCAACCTGGACACACCAACTGACTGATACAGAAGCAACTATACATCTTGTTTACATTTGTATTCAATAAACAACTCATTGTATATTTTACTCCCTAAGAACCTCTCTGTGAAAGATAACAGCTAGTTACAGAGTCAAATTTCCCTTTAGCGAGAGTTGTTCTTCTACTGGAGATGGTAATTTAGGAGGTAAACAAATTTACCTTAAATCATAGAAAATACAGTTAAACCTGTGTATAATGCCCCATCTAAATAGCGCCTTCCTCTCTATAGCGCCCGATTTTAAATACGTAGTACGATGCGATTTACAATAAAAGTGACCTGTCTATAGCACCCTATTTTGGTGAGTCCCAAGAGGGGGCGCTATAGACAAGTTTAACTGTATAATAAAATATAAAGTGGACTAATATATATGAATCAAAATTTCAAAAGACTGACACACACAGGGTATTGTGATAATCCACAATGAACGACGGCCAACCTGCCTGGATTTTAAACCGAGTAACAACCCTCCTGAGACTGATGGCCAATCTGTCCAGTTTTGTCCATGATTGTATATGTGTGTCCGGCCCTATGGTTACCTAGTACATTGAACCTGTGCCACTCCCCCGAGTTACCTCACAAAAGTATGTAAATAGAAGAGTACCCACCCTTCCTCCCCGGCAAAACATATGTAGAGCCGGGACTTCTGGAGGTCTTTCTTGGAGGCCGCCATGACTTTGCTGAAGGCATCGGCAAGTAGGTGTTCCCTTCTGATAACCAGCCTGTACACACACACACTTCCTTGTCAACCACTGTATACAACACAACAGCTCTTCTGGAGACCCAACATTGCAGGAAGAGAACAAGATACGGTAGAACCTCCCTGTAAAGGACGCCTAATTGCAGAGCCAAAGTGTCCTTTAGGGAGAGGTGTCCTCTTACCAGAGAGTTGCTAAACAGTGTTCATGTGGAATGGGGTATAGGGGTGCAGCTTTCGTTGATCATGGCATTATGATCCAGGCACACTTTGGTGAAAGTCTGACTTTGCCTGTAGTTTGAGGCCGTTCCTAACATGGAAGCAGACGCCTTTGCTGCCGACTCTAACATGAGTACAGACGCAGCTCCTCCGTATCCCTGGAGTGGGACCCTTGCTGAGGTCTATCAACTGGGTCAGTTGAAGTCAGGATTTTTAAAGAGGTCTACTCCTCTTCTAACAATGCTGCTGTTGGTCCGCGACTGCTTATTCGTCAGAGTTATTCTGCTTGTTTCGCAGCTGGCCTTCATATCTGAAGGTCATTCCCCTATCCGCCACCTGGGGACGCGCCCTATAGCAGTCAGCTCTGCCAAGGGTGCTAAACAGTAAAAATGGTAATTTTGAAAATGAAAACTGTCCTTTGTAGAGAGGTGTCCGCTAGCATGAGTGTCCTCTAAAGGGAGGTTCTACTGTATAAGGATACTATTAGCCCTCATTAGTAAGAATGGAATAGTGTTCATTGTTGTTAGCATCAAATTGAGCTCATCCTTTTGTGACTATATGGACCAATATTCCCTAATTTTATATGTTCGGGACCATTACCCGCGGCTCATCTAGTGACCTTCTGGTAGCTTTCTTGACTCTTTCCAGCCAGTTGATTGCATGTCTTCCTTTTTTTCGCGTCCTTCAATTTTTCCAACATCAACATCCTTTTGAAATCATTTGCTCTCATTATGTATCATATATGATAATGTATAACGGAATTTGGCAATTATACAGCAAATGTTTCTTTTGAATGAAAATCAAAATTTATTTTAAGGAGAAATAACGATTATTTCTAACCTTAGGGATGAAGTATGATAGGATGAAGTGTGAAGAATTCCCATCCCTGGACACTTTATTTTTCCGTTTATCATTACTCTACACAATTCATTCTATCATACTTCATCCCTAAGGTTAGAAATAATCATTATTTCTCCTTAAAATAAATTTAGATTTTTTCATTCAAAAGAAACATTTGCTGTATAATTGCCAAATTCTGTTCTAAAATCATAAGCCACATTATATTGTATAATAATGTATATACTCAATAAAATCCTAAATAATTGCAATTAGATATTCAATGAATGAAAGGAAGAAAAAATTGCAACGAGTTTCTTTATTCTAAATGTTGGCGAGCTTTCAGGCGTTAGCCTATCTTCAGGCCGATTTCGCAAAAAAATATATATATATACAAATAACACATAATAAGAGGTGTAGCACTTACTTGAGTTTCCCTGGACCCTGGCCATAACCCTTGGACTCCAGCTTACGGTAGAAGTTCCGTAGTTTGGCTTCGAAGTCCCTGCGGTACGGAGCTGGAGCCCGGACATTGGCACGCTGGACTCCTGGAAGATAACATGATATTGGATTGAATTCACATGAACAATTCATGGACTCACATTTACCTAGGTAAAACTTGCATTATTAGTTTAACTTATCATTTTGAAAATAGAGCAATCCATAAATAAATCTTTAAATAAAAAGGCATATATTGGATTAAAATATCATTTATTATACCAATATTTCAGTTGGCTGAATGCCAACCTTTATATGTTTATGATCACACACACAGGTAAAATACACATTGTCAATTTGAATTATTCCAAAAATAATTTTTTAAAAAATCCCTTGTATAATATTACTTTAGAGAAAAATTCTATCCAGGGTACTCTTGCAAGAAACTCTTCCCTGGATAGAATTATTCTTCTCATGTTTCAATTATATTATCAGTTATATAAAAATCATAGGCAGTTAAAAATTCACAGTCTGGTAAAATTGTCCAATTCCCTGCCTCTCTTTAATCCAACCAACTTTAATGTATTGAAACACTTTAAAACTTTAATTGAATCCTTTTCGAAAATCCCATCCACATTTCCCTTTCATATTTATATTCATATTAAATTTTCCATTGCAGTAAGGACAGTAGAAATTGTTTAATTTTCAAAAGAATCATACGCATCTATAATAGTTTCGAATTTTCATAACAGATGGTGCGCTAATGCATCATTTATATATTTCAACATTGACAACAAAATATCTTTAAAAATATTCACTATCTGTGAATGTTGAGATGAATTGATAATTGTCTAAACCGACTATGATTCAACACTGACTTTAATTCAAATTGAAAACTCTGATCCCTATTTGGAAAATTGTTAATTTGCGGGGTCGGTGGAAGGCTGGTATAAACTGTTGGTTTACAACCACTATGACTCGGGTTCAATTCCCGCATTAGACACTTTTTTCTGTTTAAAAAAAAAAAATGCTCCAATGGCCCCCGATTCTTGCAAAAGTCCAACCACACCAGTAAGTGCAAGTAACCAAACGGGGCTCTGGCATATTTGTAAGTGTAAAGTCGAAATGCTTTTCACATGTGTAGACATGTGGTGCGCTTACAGTAAAAGCAGTCGCTAACTACCCACCATGATTATCATGGCCTGTACCACGTGTACTAGGGATAAGCAAAAAAAAATGATTCAACACTGACTTTAATTCAATTGAAAACTCTCATCCCCATTGGGAAATTTTTTTAATTTTAGAGATAATGAAGCTGTCTATAAAGAGAGAAGAGGTGATCTCAAGCAGGAACTGTACATGGAATACAGGAGGAGCATCACCTACCAGGGGAAGCCTGAGGACTACAGCTGGGGACGGATGGCGGTGGAAGAGGTGGGGATCCTACACACTGGGCTGGGGGGATGTAGGACATGATGTCCTGTTCAAACAGGCTGCACAACACACAACACTCTTTCACACACACACCTATTGACATTCAACTCTTTTAGGTGGGACTGCAAGAAAAAATATACTATAAAAAATAACTCCGTCTTTGCCGGTCCCAAGCCCATATGAAAAAGGAGGAGGGGGAGCAGTACCAAGCTCACTAAAAAACCTGGGTTCAGCTGGCCCGGCTGATAGCACCCTGTAAGGGCTCCTGATCCAGGAATACAGGATGAGCAGCGTTTGTACTCCATGTTAGGAGCGGTTGCACATGGCGTCTGCTCCTCATGTCAGAGGTGGCCATTTCTTTTGGAGCTAAGTCGGCCTGCCACTGAGTAGTGCTCCCAGTCTTACTAACAAAGGCAGACGCATTCTACTACACCCAGTCATGATCTCAAACTTTACAAGCTTGATACCCTAATATATGATTGAGTGGAGATAAGAAAGAAGAAGAGGTGGGACTGCTCTCATTATACAACTTTGTTTTATAAATAGGAGGTCACCTCATTTGTCAGTATTACATACAAAAACTTACATCCTAGAAACAGATGGCCTACCAAACCTTTCGGTCCATAAGCCGGCAATCACAAAAACTTATAGTGGAGTGGACCCAGGGGAGGAGCTCTAAACTTCAGAAATAGACAGCATCAAACAACACTAACAAGATGTAGAACAGGCCATCTCAAGCCATTGAAGATTGAAAATAACAATAAATCTACCCTTCTTGCCCAAATTATAGCTTAGTGCCTGCAGCTCCAGAACACATTTTGGTTTGCATTAGATGTACTAAACAGGACCTTTGGAAGAGGCCACTGTTTATCATCAAACAGCTCGAAGAGCAAGAACTCATGGAATTTTGTAATCTTTACACAAGGGGATAAGAAACAACAACAACACATACAAAAACTAAACAACACATCTTTTTATCCTACCGTAAATTACATGTCCAAATGCACAAAAAGTTCTGGTAGTGAGTGTATAAAGTATGGGAGAGTGTGAGAGACCTGAGGAGGATGGTGAGTTCGAGGTCGTGGGAGAAACGGTCGAGGGCGGGAGTGCCCTCGGCACGGACGGCTTGGATGCGGTCGCGGAGGGCCGGCCACCCCAGGGTGCCTCTCCCGCAGGATATCAAGGATGTTGGGCTGCCGTAGGAAGGCCACCACTTTGTCATTGTAGGCAGTGGGCACGCTGACCGCAGGGGGAGGGGCTGCTGTGGTGCTGGGGGGCCGTGGCGGGGGCACAGGGCCCTGGGAACTCATACAAGCCCCGTCTACACGTGACTCCTCTTCCGGGGGCTTCTCCAGCGTAGGCAGTCGAGGGTCAATGAAGGTGGTAGTGCGGGAGGTGTGGTCTATGAAGAACTGCTGCTCACACACAAAGGCACTGTGTTTAAATGTCTGCTTTTTTTATCAGAATAGTTGAAAGAATAATTGACATATCATAGAGTGCAAGCATAAGCCAACTACAAAGAACAGAAATACAGATTAAATATAGCAACCATGCTTTTTCTGATGATTGAGAGAATCCCAATGAAAAATGCTACAACATATGATGGCTTGGACAATTCTTTCTGCAAACTGGGAGAGGTATACACCCCAAGACTGGTCTACTTTTTGTAGATACTGGGGTGGGAGTTCTCTGGATAGATGATACTTTGTCTATTGCTCTTTTATGATAAGGCACAATTTGGATTATAGATTTTAAACACAAGGTAATAAGACCAAATCCAAATTTCTAATTCAGTACTTTTGTCTGAAGATGGTAACAACACTGTTACCGAAACGTCACACACTATTTATTTATTTGGATTTGGTCTTATTACCTTGTGTTTATTGCTCTTTTAGAATCCTTTAAAATTTTACCATTAGCTTTGTACAGTTATGTGAACAAATTGAGATTATATGTATTATTATTTGCCAACTTTCTTCTTGTGAATTCACATCAACACTCTAGTGAATTCAGTCCAAACTTCTCTTTTCTTTATAATACTTGTATCTGTGTCATTCCTCCAAAAGGAGATGTTAATATTTATATTAAAAATACTTTTAAATCTAAATTTAAACAAATTTTATACAACTGATAGCATTTTATTTTCCTTGGTTCTTGCCATAGAGTGTCTAAGAGATGGAAAATTAATAACAAAACAAAATAGAAACCAAGTAAAGTTGAGAAGCATCCAGAAGTTTCCATAGAAATGTGAGTACCTTGCCAGAGCGATCCAGCTTAGTCTCCCAGCCCCGCGGCAGCTCCTTACTGAGGTCGGCAAACATGTTCAGCAGGGTGACTAGCTCCCGGTTGTGCTGGTACCTGCCACAACACCAGCTATCAGCTTCTTCACCACACACAGTATCCTGAACAACACTTCTCACCGCTTGAGGAGCATGGACTCGTGGAATTCATGTATTCTTTACACAAGGGAATAAGAAACAACAACAATGCTCCAATG
This sequence comes from Cordylochernes scorpioides, assembly GCA_030710605.1. Classification (NCBI taxonomy): domain Eukaryota; kingdom Metazoa; phylum Arthropoda; class Arachnida; order Pseudoscorpiones; family Chernetidae; genus Cordylochernes; species Cordylochernes scorpioides. Next base: position 80,648,428 of record CP092872.1, read on the forward strand.
GCCCCCGATTCTTGCAAAAGTCCACCCCCACCAGCGAGTGCAAGTAACCAAACGGGGCTCTGGCACATTTGTAAGTGCAAAGTCGAACTGCTTTTTACATGTGTAGACATGTGGTGCACTTACAGTAAGAGCAGTCGCTAACAACCCACTATGATTATCATGGCCTGTACCACGTGTACTAGGGATAATTTAAAAAAAGAAACAACAACACACTCCTCACCTTTCAAAGTTTGAAGGGTCTCTATGGATTTTACTGATCATGTGCTTCAAGGAGGAGCTTTTGTTGTAGAGGGCGACGGCATCCTGATGACAGATATAGTTAGATAGGTGTGGAACAGAGCCGGACCAACTGGGAACTTGCCATGTTCTGGTGAAGGATAGCGAGGAATTCTGGGTGAGATAGGAACCTAGCGGCTGGAGAGTTGAGGAGCACTGCTCGTTGGTTCTCCGGGTTGCCTGAGGGGAGAGGGGCTTCTTCTTGTACCGCAGGGGTGGCCGCGGCACTGCGGTTGCTGATGGTACGTCGGATGCTCTGGTACCTGCCACCAACACACCACACTTGCAACAAGGTATGCACACATATTGTATGGGTTATTTAAAATACTGTTTGTCCAACAATGGTAAAAAAGAAAATATATCAACTTTCCCTTTAGTTAGAATGCAGTAGTTTTCCATTACAGAAGAACTTCCATGAGAGGACACTCTCATAGAGGTCACCCCTCTACAAAAGACAGTTTTCACCCACTAAAAACTATTATCTGGTAATAAAACACTTCTCCCTAAAGGACACTTTGGTTCTGAAACTAAGTGTTGTCTTTTATATAAAGGTTCTATTGTATTGATTTTTCAAGATACTGTCGAACCCTTATTTATAACATCACTTGAAGGGCAAGATTTTATCATTAGCTAACATAATATAGAATAAAAATGAATTGTACTTAAAACTTGGGACTCTTATGATGTTATAACCAATTTGTTGTTATAAAATGGGGAAGTGAGGTTCTTCTGTAGGTTCTTATAAATAAAACCTGAACTATAAAGCTAGGATAACCTTTGTGCTGTGCACCCATTAAGGCAAGCTACAGAATTGATGAAAAAATACTAGAGTATGTGTAGTTGAGAAATACTGTCAACTACAGTTGAAGCTACCCAGAAAAACATCACTAGGGACCAAGAATTTATCATGTTAGTACCATGTTGTAAGCATGGTTTAAACAATTGGGGACTGTTATAATGAGGTTCCATTGTAAGAGGATTTATTTGTAAAGGCCCAGTGTTCAATGGCAGTAGACTGACCTGCGATCCAGCTGTTGTCTCTGGATCTCATTGGAAGGCTGCTGGACCTGAGATGGCCTGGCCCAGGAGGTGGTCCTGTTGAGGTGGTCGATGAAGAACACTCGGCCGTGGCTGTCGATGCGGGCTTCCCAATCTTGACACCAGGAGGAGTCATGTTGGGGAACTATGTGTAAGTGGGATGGTGTGACTCACGTGATGGCATTGGCTCATCCACCTCGGCATGCTGGAACCGAGTCCTCTCAGGCAGTGACGGCAGGCGGGTGGTGGGGGGCTTGGCAAGAGGTGGCGGGGAACTGGCATTGTTGGAGGAGCTCTCCTGGGAGCTGTCAGAGTCCTCATCCCCACTGTGGGAGCTGCTCATCAGGGGGGACTCAGGCAGGCTGGACTGGGAGTCCGGGGTTCCCAGCTCTTGGGAGGACGACGGCTCCTCAGGCACTGAGGCTGCCAGCTCCTCCTCTGTGGCTGTGCGGCTGCCACTGGAAGTCCGCACTGGGAGGGCTGGGGGAGTGCACTCGGACTCTGGGTCCCCCCTGCTCCCACTGGTGTCCGAGTCCTGAGAACCCTGCTGCTTTGGCTTGGTCTGCGGTAGGTCCGGTGAAGCGGCTACCAGATTGTCAAGGTGGAGGGCTTTGGACCTCTTCAGAGGCTGGTGTTTGGCCAGCTTCTGCTTGGGTGGCAAGGGTGGAGGCAGGTCTTCTGGCTGCTGGAGTACATACTCCATGTTGGTGAAGGAGTTGGTGGGGCGGGGGGCCACCACCACTTCCTCCTCCCTCCGGCCATTGGTGGCTGCGACCGGCAGTGGCTCCGGCTCAGTCTGGTAGATGGGGTTGGTGACTTGCCGGACACTGCTCCACGGGTCCACTGCACCCACACACATGTTATACATCATCTCTGACATAGCTGTGTTATCACGGTCTCACCTGGCCCTGCCTCCAGCATGAAAGTAAGGCTGAAGTACCCCGTCACATGGTCTGAGGGATTCTTGTTATTCAGGTTGAACCCCACAACCAGCGGCGTCCTGTACAACACAATGTCACACTGGAGGATTCTAAAAATTAAGCTTGCCTGGCAATCAAGTTGCTGCTTTTTTTTTCTTTCCAATTTGGTATAAGTGCACATTACTTTATAGTAGGCTCTGTTGGTAGAGCAGGACATTCCTCACCTCGGGGTCCTAGGTTTGAACCCTACAGTATAGCTTTTTTTTGGCCCCCAGAGCACTGAAGGAGTATGGCAAATGCCCAAATATAAAGTCCTATCTCCTAGGAAAAGAAAATACTTTTGGACCTCCACATGATAGAGAGTGGACATCGCCCTAGAGTGTCCGAGCAGAAACCTATGGATAAATCTCCATCCTAATACATTACTTGCCCTTAAAGTGAGAAATGACTATGGAAGAAAAAGGTGATACATCACAATAGCTTGATATAGAATCAAATATGATAACCAGTCAAAATATCAACCTCATCAACCAACTGGGAGTAAATATTAGGGAAATACTTATTTTTGTATTATTAGTAGTGCAGTAGAACCTCCCTGTAAAGGACATCTAATTGCAGAGCCAAAGTGTCCTTTATGGAGAGGTGTCCTCTTACCAGGGAGTTACTAAATTGTATAAAAGCTAATTTTGCAAATGAAAACTGTCCTTTGTAGAGAGGTGTGGGGTGTCTGATAAAGAGAGGTTCTACTGTAGTAGTAGTAGAATCCCACGTGTCAATACATTGAGTCATGGAGACTATATATATATAAGGGAAACACATCATCGAATAAGGAGGAATGACTCAATGAAAGGATGTGAGAGAGAGGTCAGCCAGCCAGGGTAAATGTGGCGATGAACACAGTAGGAGGGTTACCCAGCAAACTTCTCCTGTAGATAGGCAATCTTGATGGACAGCTTGCCCAGGAACCTGCTGATGAGAGGCCTGCTCTTGGAGAACTTGTCCTTCACCTCGATCTCCAGGATGTCTGCTGGGTAGGCGATGAACTCAAACTGGAACATGGCACACCCTGTAGTCACTGGCCTGTATAGGTAAGTCACAGCACTATTTTGATATAAACACTTATAAACAAAACTTTTAAGGAACTTACTCTCTACAGAATTTACTCTGTCTCCTTCATTAAAAAAAATAGACCTCCGCTACAACTAAGACTTTCCACTTCCTTAAGTCTTGTCCTTTCAGTGTTCTTGTTTATTAGAATTGAAACTACACTCATGGACAAAAACTTAAGGAAGTTGTACTTTTTAGCATTTATATCGGGATTCAGACAATAGCTCTGAAAGGTATCTGATACCCAGTGACCTTTATTGAAGACACACAAGATAACTAAGTGTGAACAACATTGGCTCTATCTACTTGAAAAAAAAAGATAGACAACTGGCTAAATCAGACTTTCCACTTCCTTAAGTTTTGTCCATGAGTGTATAGAGACAGTCTAATTCTTTAAATTCACAACACTCCAAGGAATTAAAAAGTTTCAGTTGAATTATAGTCGGTTAAGATGATTCATCACAACAACACAAAACACAACATTCACCACTAGTAAACATTTGTTACCAAACACTTGAATTATATAGAACTGGTTGTGAAGTGAAAAGGATTATTAGGATTCCAAAAAAATAGTTGAGAGAAAAAGAGTTGTTGTCGTGTCCAATGAAGAGCCTCAGATGTCTCCATACATCTCTATCACAGCAGTTGCTATGTACCCTATATTGGATGTGTAAAGCTGCTGTTCTGGGTCCATATCAATTTTCTGCAAGGCTGCGGCCATTGCTGGACATGAGAATGTGAGTAGGTGTTAGTTCCACAACAGGAAAGTTGTTGCATGTCCTGTAGGTTCTTGTGCCATCTGGATGTATTGTTATTCCTTTATAGTGTTTCATTCTGAGTCTTGTTATTGTTTGAAATAAATGTAGAGAAATAGAATAAGAGTTGATTTATAGCTGTTTGAAATAAAGATGGTAATTTGAAAGGTAAATAGTTGGGATTAGAAAAATGGGTTGAAATAAGGTCTGCTGAATTAAAGGGCCATACTGTACCAAACACTGTCACAGAAGAAAATGAATGTTCCCATTTAAAGCCCACTTCTCTGTTTGAAAATTGAGCCCTGTGATGGGGGAAGATTATATACCTTGGGAGAGAGGAAATGATTGCACAAATTCCATGAGTTCATGCTCCTCAAGCTCTTTCATGATAAGCAGTGGCCTCTCCTAAAGGTCCTGTTTAGAGCATCTAATGCAAGGCAAAATGTGTTCTGGAGCTGCAGGTGCCAAGCTACATTTTGGGAAAGTGGGGTAAATTTTGTTGTTAATTTCTATCTTTAATTGCTTGAGATGACCTGTTCTTAATCTTGTTAGTGTTGTTTGGTGCTGTCTATTTCTGAGGTTCAAAGCTTCTCCTGGGTCCACTCCACTGTACCAACTGTGCTTAGGTGGATCCTCCAGTTCTTGTTTATTTATTTTTTATTTGGCTACTGTTTAAATATTTTTGAGGAGAGGAAATGGATTGATGAAGAGAGATTGGAAAGTGATATGGTTATATTTGGGGATTATAGATTAGAAACATAAGAAGTAACAAGACCAAATATGTACTACTTTCTTCTCTCTTTCTTTTTTCTCAGACCGCTCTCATTAGATTATCCAACCAATTCTTCCTTGATCTACCTGCCCCATTATTCTTCAAGATGTATACCTCCAGTATGTAAGTGTGTATATAGGGAGTTAAATTTCAACCTAAATAGGATAAATGGTACTAAGATGCTGGGATGAATACAGTTGTTGCTAAGACAATGATAAACTCCCTATTCTTCTACAATTGTTGTTAGTGTTCATCAATATTTGATGACTATATGGACAGGGCACTCTCTTGTCCTTGGGTGAAGAAATTTCCCCAAAATGTTTGAGCGCTAAATTTGGCCATTGGCATAGATGGATGAAGGCACTGGTAAACCACTTTTGTATCAAGCACTGCTGAGAAAACTATGTGAACACAGTAGGGATCCCAATTCAAGTAATCAGGAGGGATAGGTGAGGAGTTAAGGAAACTTAGTAAGACAGAGTTAGTTCTACCTACCTCTCCAGGCCAGAGTGGGTTGATGGTGGACTCTAGGACTGGGGTCCGACACCTCTGACCATGATGGGGTAGTAATAGCATCCCCTCCCCTTGTCCCGGAGTCACTGACAGCTTCACATAGGGGTCCGGACAGAAGAAAAGTCCCTTCTTTAGTCCCTTGGCTTGGAGATCTGTCACAGACCATTCAGTCTCTCACCTAATTGGACACCAGGAACACGGTAATGAGCCAAAGTGTTTTTTTTTTTTACTGGAGAGAGCAGTTAAATGATTAAAAAGTGGTCATTTTGGCGACCAAGGCTGTCCTTTGTATAAATGGGTCTGCTCATTGAGTTTCTATACTGTAAGAATGTAGAACATAGATCTCTCGCATGAGATAAAACTTTTTAGAATATTGTCACAAATTCTTAGGAGCAAACTGTGGGAACCTACTGGAGATGGTGAACCGGATCATCTCCACGGGGTAGTGCTGGGCCGTGAACCCCAGCATCAACTCATCACAGCTTTGGCCATTCTGCACACACACACACAAACACATGTAATTTCTATCAAAGTATCAGTTACAATGTGTGGAGCACCATAGCTTAAACCCTAATAAACAGTTTATTCTTGATAAGGAACAATTTGGATTATAGATTATAAGCAGGTAATAAGACCAAATCCTAATAAATAGTGTGATGTTTTGGTAATAGTGTTGTTACCGAAATATCACACACTATTTATTTATTTGGATTTAGTCTTATTACCTTGTGTTTCCAGTTTATTCTTGCTATAAAAATTCCTTTTATAACAATATCAACAAAAAGCCTTTATTAAGGATACTCATCCCATACAGGATTCTCCCAGATACAGAAGTAAACATAGCAGTTATCTACAGAAAGTGGAGTTTAACATAGAACTTTCTTCAAGTTGGATCCATTATCTATGTTATGCCTATTGTCTGTGCTGTTTTCCAGAATTTGTGAAAGGCTAATGTATTGGGTTTGATTTTTATTACTATTGCCATTAGAACACATCCCCTTTTGTAATAGGAATGTAGTTATAACATCATCAAGCTCCAATTGTGTTTTAACTATGGTGTTATAGAAGCACCAGAGTTATAACATCGTGTCCTCAAGTTGATGATTATATGTTACTAGCCGAATGACCCGGGCAACGCCCGTGTTTTACCCGATTGAATGTTTTGATTCAAATACTATTTGTTACAATTATAAATTGGCGCCTTAAATAAATGCATATATTAGTTAATAACTATAGCCTATGTGCTTTATCTGTCTATGTACTGTTGGCTTCCGTAGGCTTCCGTTGGCTTCCCCCGTGGGGGGGGGGCAAAGTCAAAAACAAAGTGTCTCCCGTAGTGGCGGCGCCATCGTAGCCACGTGATTGTAGCCAACCAATAGGAGAGCGCCATTCTAAAAAAAAAGCAAACGGTGACAGAGATGATGACGCTCATAACTGTATATAGAATAGTAAGATTTGACTGTAGTTATAATACTGTTTTTGACAAGGGAACATTAGTTACCATCATGTTTTAGCATTTGTGATAGGGATTACTTCACTCCAGTTAGATATTATGTGTTCTCTTCTACCTGATAACCACTAAAAAAAACATCAAGTGCAGAATTCTTTAACAGAGCTCAATGTACATATCATTATCTAGTGAAATTGTCAAACAGCCTCTTTAATATAGATTTAAGGGGACCACAAAAATATGCATAATGATTTTTTTTTTATAATTCAATTTGACTAAAATGTGAGGAAAGCCGTATCCAAATTTATTTAATTTTTAGTTTTTATGTACCAAAAGAAACACCTCTCCTTAAAAAAAAAAAAAAATGGAGGTCCGCGTTGATTCTGCATTCAAATAACTAGGTTTTTTTTTTTTTTTGCTTATCCCTAGTTCACATGATACAAGCCATGATAATCATGGTGGATAGAAGTAGGCAACTGCTTTTACTGCAAATGCACCACATGTCATGTGAAAAGCAGTTTGACTTTGCACTTACAAATGTATCTCAGTGGATAATTGCTGTATAGGCAAGTGGTTAATTGGCAAATAACTGTAAACACCCGAAGCATTTTATTTGATTTTAATTCTTATTCTATTGGCGATTCAATGTAAACTACTTTCTCCTGTAGAAGGGCTTTCTTGCCTGAAAGCTAGAGATATTTATAAATTAAAGATTTGAAGAAAACAAACTTTTCCCTGAACGCCTAATGTTTGTATTTAAGAAAAAAATGCCTTAAAACAATGTAATTTACATTATCAGCCCGGAACAGAATGTTGATGATAAAGAATGTGCTACAACACTATTGTTTGGCAAATTTGACAGATTTCATAACTTCTCCCCGTAGGATGTTATGAAATCGAAGCCGCCCCTTTACTGTGAGAGCCATAAACCCAAACTATGGTATATAGGTTGGTTTTTTGTCAGAATTTGCCAAAAACTAAATGTTTTGGCTAATTCTTAAAACCCACCAATATATACCGTACTAGGTAGATTAACAAAAATGTATTAATTTAATACATTTTTAATGAGAGAGGTGCCTCTTTTAGGGGGGGGTGGGGGGGGGGGGCATGAATACCATCCTCTCATAACTTGATATTGAATGAATTTAGATGTTGTTGTTTCTTATCCCCTTGTGTAAAGATTACACGAATTCCATGAGTTCATGCTTCTCGAGCTGTTTTATGATAAGCAGCGGCCTCTCCCAAAGGTCCTGTTTAGTGCATCTAATGCAAGCCAAAATGTGTTCTGGAGCTGCAGGTGCCAAGCTACATTTTGGGCAAGTGGGATAGATTTTGTTGTTATTTTCTATCTTCAATGGCTTGAGATGGCCTGTTCTAAATCTTGTTAGTGTTGTTTGATGCTGTCTATTTCTGATGTTCAGAACTCCTCCTGGGAATTTAGATGTAATGGGTTTAGAGACCTTTTGAAAAATCTGTATATTTGAGGTATAACAAAGGAAAACATTAAGACGTGAATGTTTCTTTTCACAAATAAATCAAACCTCTACTGTCCTTACTGTTTTCATTTGTTATATATCTATATTAACACAATCTCGAGCTTTTGGGCATTTCTGCCCTTCTACAGGAGTACATAGAAACGAATGGCATTTATTCGAAATGTCCGAAAGCTAGACATTGTGTTAATAAAAAAATGAAAAGAAACTCATTTCCAGAAACCTGTTGCATTATTTAATTAAGGTTTGTGTTGGATTATAGTGAGTTGAATTAAATAGGTCATTTATGCGCTTTCATTATCAAGCTTCAGCTTGAAAATCTAGCCAAATTATCATACAGTATGATCAAAAGACAACCTGGGAGTAGACAGTTCTTCAATGGAGTTGGGATTAGTACGTATAAGTTATTTTTTATTTACATATCGGCCCTTCATTATATAGGAGATACTCATGAGAGAAATTTTGCTGCTATCTGTTATGTACAATTTCAGCAAAATCATCAATATTCATAATTAGGTGTGATCAATTCTGTTGTTGTTTCTTATCCCCTTGTGCAAAGATTACAAAAATTTCATGAGTTCATGATCCTCATGCTGATCTCATGAAATGGGGTGTAGCTTTCGTTAATCATGGCACCATGATTCACACACACTTTGGTGAAAGTTTGATTTTGCCTCGTGATCAATTCTAGCTCAAAGACACTATTCAATATACATAACTGAAGTAATAGTCCATAGAAGCATAGGGCGCCTCTCCCGTCAAAATAAACGTCAAAACCTGATGCCATCATGATGAAGTAATAGTATTGTATATTTATTTTATCTCAAGCTTGTAGCGGCTCCCATATATTAACATTAATATCATATTAATTGTTGTCATATCATAATAATAAACGGCTATTGCGACGTATGTTCTGTCCAGCAGCAGAGTGCGGATAAAAACTCCTTCCAGGTACAATGAGTCTATTGGACGTGACTTCCGTCACTGGAAGGGGAGTGATGTAGCGGCTCCCATATATTAACATTAATATCATATTAATTGTTGTCATATCAATATAATAAAATAATTATACATCATTTTAAATATAAAACATAAATCATATAAAATGTAAATATTTATCTATAATATATCAACCACATAAATTTAACTATTAGACGACAAATTTATGTGGTTGATATATTATAGATAAATATTTACATTTTATATGATTTATGTTTTATATTTAAAATGATGTATAATTATTTTATTATATTGATATGACAACAATTAATATGATATTAATGTTAATATATGGGAGCCGCTACAAGCTCTTACACAGGTTACATTCTCAAGTTTGACCTGGCAATTTACCCATGAAGAGTTATAATGAGGAGACTCCCCACAAACCTCACAGGAGGGCAATCATTCGTCATGGTGCACATATATAACCAACATGATTATCAGGGATTCAAAATTTAACTTTAACAGAGTCATCATGATTTAAAGCAGAGAAGTTACAAAATCTTCACGCTTCATCACAATGTAAAAGTATATTTAAAAGAATCGATGCACCCTGTTGAATATCCATTAATTAAAATTATGGTATTTTGCATAACAATGGTTATGTTTAGAAAATTGACGTGATATGCAAATAAGGTTTTGCATAGTGTTTGTTTTACTATGATAATTAATGTTTTGTATATATATATATATATCTTTAATTTGTAAGTAGTGAGTGTAGTTTATATTAATGTTCGTGTGGCAATAAAGGCCTTTTAGTAAAATTCTATTTTAGTTTTTTGTTATTAATTAACAAAAGTGGCGAGCCTGCCAGGATGGAACGTGACAAGAAGTTGCGCTCGGTGACCAGAACGAGATTTACTAAAGTAGTTAATATTCTGGATCCCGAAATAAGAAAAACTGATGCTGATCTGGGTGTGGTCAAGGACCAATTTAGTAAACTAAAAGACATCGATTGCAAGTTAAAGGATCTTGACCAGAAGATGGTGAATCACATGATGTTGGCTGATGTAGAGGAAGATGCTTTGAATTGTGAAATAGAAGAAGCGGAGCATTATTCGGATACCTTCATCACCCTGGAAAGAAGGGTAAGAGAAGTAATAGAGTCGGATAACAAAATGGATGTTAAATCCCTGGGAAGCACAAATGGGTCATCAATGGCCAAAGGTTATAGGCTTCCTAAGTTCGAGCTAAGAACATTTGATGGAGAACTGATTAATTGGCTTCCATTTTGGGCACAATTCGAAAAAATTCATGAAGATAATGAGCTGCATGATGCAGACAAATTTCATTACCTAGTGCAGTCGATGCAATCAAGCACTAGAGCCAGAGAGCTCATAGAAAGCTATCCCCAAACAGCAGAAAACTATGCAAAAGCGGTCCAAGCTTTGAAACAAAGGTATGGACAGAAAGATTTGCTTGTTGAAATATATGTAAGAGAACTGCTTAAATTAATGATGGCAAATGTCAGGACTCCACCAGATGAGAGGCGGTCAGTGGCTAAGCTATACGACAAGCTTGAAACGCAACTAAGATCTCTGGAATCTTTGGGTGTTGACACCAAGGAAAACACAGCATGGCTTTTCCCTATGATAGAGTCTTGTTTGCCAGAAGATGTGCTGGTTGCTTGGCAGAGATCACCGCTGAATAGTTGTGATGCATCAAAGGACTCTAATTCTAACTCCAGCTCTCGCCTTAACAATCTTTTGGACTTTCTTAGAAGAGAAGTGGAAGGGGAAGAAAGAAGACTTCTAGCCAGGAGAGGATTTGAAGGGTTTTCCCCAAAAGAGAAACTTAGAAATAAGTTTAAACAGAATTCAAATATACCTACCGCTGCAGGTTTATTTTCTGCCAAGGAGATGGGATGTTTGTTCTGTGAAAAGAATCACCAAAGTAAAGACTGCATCACTGCTCAATCTATGCCATTCAAGGATAAAAGAGCAAAGATCTATGAAAAGAGGTGTTGTCTTAAATGCCTTAAACCTGGACATCTTGCAAAGGCTTGCAGGAGGACAGTTCGATGCAATATTTGTACCAAAGGACACTACGTTCTTCTTTGTCCTGACTTGCCCTGCAACCGAAAGGAAAATACGCATGTCTCTGAAGTAGTGCAGAGTGCTTTAGCCAATCAGCAGTGTACAAGAGATGTAACATTAATGACCTTGATGGTCAATATTATGGGAAATAATGGCTATAGAAGAGTGCGAGCACTCTTGGACCCTGGTTCTCAGAAGTCCTATATTTTGGAATCCACTGCACTAGAAGTAAAATTGAAGCCCGTCGGCAATGCAAATATTGCTCATTCATTGTTTGGTGGTACACAAACAGAAACAAAATGCCATAAGGTATATAAGGTCGCATTATTCAGCAACCAATCTGAATTGGACACTCTGAGAGAATTTGAGTTCTTGGGTCAAGACATTATTTGTGGAGAGATTCCAAGGACGCCTAAAGGAGCATGGTTGAATGAACTAAAAGGATCTAGAATTTGGCTGTCTGATCTTGGAAGAAATAGCCCCAAGATAGAACTTTTGATCGGCAGTGATATCTATGGAAGCCTTTTGTCGGGACGCGTGAAGCAGCTGGAAAATGGATTAACAGCTATAGAAACACATCTTGGATGGACAATTTGTGGCCCTTCACCGAAGAAAGATGAGCAGACTGATTACTCATCACTGGTGGTCATCAGCATGCACAGTAGAAATATGTCGGTTGATTATTTGTGGAATTTAGAAACGATTGGCATAAAAGATCCCAGGGAAAATCTCACAAAGCTAGAAGAAGATAAGATAGTACACCAGCACTTCTTAAATACTGTTCATCAGCTGGAAGATGGACGCTTTTGTGTAGGATTACCTTGGCTGGGGAACCAAGAAGGAATTCCATCCAATCGTCATATTGCAGAGAGAAGACTTTTCAACACAACCCGTAAATTGAGAGCTAAATGTATCTTCAGCGAATATGATAGGGTGTTCCAAGAATGGCTAGCTGAAGGTGTTATTGAAAAGGTGTCTCCTGAGGATTTGAACAGGAATTGTCATTATCTCCCTCATCACCCAGTGGTTAAAGCCAATAGCAACACCACCAAGATAAGACCTGTGTTTGACGCATCATGTAAGGACAAGGGGAATCTTTCATTGAACGATTGCTTGGCAAGTGGCCCAAATGTCATTGAACAGATCCCAGCTATCCTACTGAGGTTTAGAGAAAAGGCTATTGGAGTTAATGGGAAGAAGATAGTGTTAGATCAAGATCTTCACAAGATAAATTGGAAATTCATACCTCCTACTGCTGCATGGTGGGGAGGTTGGTGGGAGCGTCTTATTCGTTCCATCAAGGATCTCCTTGTTCGAGTTTTGGGCCATTCTTCAGTGTACTATGAAGAAATGTCTACTATCCTATGTGATGTGGAGGCTACAATCAACAGTCGTCCGCTGACATACATACACGAGGACTTTGACAGTTTGATTCCTTTATCACCCTCCATGTTTCTACATGATTCAAAATATGTGGGAGTTCCAGATCTTGATAAGTTGGACTCAAAGAAATTTCAAGAGAGATATCGGCATTGCCAAAGGCTGCGAGAAGCTCTCAGAAGTCGCTTTCGGAGTGAATATCTGGGCCAGCTTGTCCAGAAGGCCAATGAGAGGACTCCGAAACTGAGTGTGGGTGATGTGGTTATAGTGAAGGTGGAAGACAAGAGGAGACTCCACTGGCCTATGGCAAGAATAGTGGAACTGTTTCCAGGAAGAGATGGACATTCTCGGGTTGCTAAGGTTCGAACAAAACTGGGAACCCTTATACGCCCTGTGCAGAAGCTCTATCCCCTGGAAGTGTCAAGTGGGGATCCAATTCTTCGATCCAGGGAAGATACTGCAATTAAAGAAGAGCATAGTGGGGCTAAGCGAACTCGATGTGGACGCGTGGTCAAGCCACCAGAGAGACTCAATTTGTGATGCTTGACTCCTTTTGTGTACCACATGTATATCACTTATTGTATGATTTTCTTCCCCAAATCATAGGTGGGAGTATGTTGGATATCCATTGATTAAAATTGTGGTATTTTGCATAACCATAGTTATGTTTAGAAAATTGTCCTGATATGCAAATAAGGTTTTGCATAGTTTTTTGTTTTACTATGTTAATTGTTTTTGTATATATATATATCCTTATTTTGTAAATAGTAGTGTAGTTTATATTAATGTTCGTGTGGCAATAAAGGCCTTTTAGTAAATTCTTTTTTGTTAATTAATAACAAAAAACTAAAATAGAATTTTACTAAAAGGCCTTTATTGCCACACGAACATTAATATAAACTACACTCACTACTTACAAATTAAAGATATATATATATATTAAAAAACGAAAGAAAAAAATAAAAGATAAAAAGATCAGGTGTTGAAATCAATATTAAAAATGGCATATCCTGACCAGGAGCACATGTGCTTTTCAGAAGGCAGAGCGCCATCTGGTGGAACAGAAATCAACTATTCATTGATTTAGCCTGTTCCCTGATATTTGGTCAACCCAATTTCTTGATAAATCAAGAAAAGCCATCCACGAACGCGTTTCGCGCTTTTGGCGCTCGTCAGCGTGGAGTAGGCTGAACCATTGCGACCAAAAAATAATTTTTGATCCCAATGGCTTCCCGAAAAACCAAGAAATGGGTATTTAAGGCCAAACTTGCGTAAATACGCTTAGCACATTAAAAAACGAAAGAAAAAAATAAAAGATAAAAAGATCAGGTGTTGAAATCAATATTAAAAATGGCATATCCTGACCAGGAGCACATGTGCTTTTCAGAAGGCAGAGCGCCATCTGGTGGAACAGAAATCAACTATTCATTGATTTAGCCTGTTCCCTGATATTTGGTCAACCCAATTTCTTGATAAATCAAGAAAAGCCATCCACGAACGCGTTTCGCGCTTTTGGCGCTCGTCAGCGTGGAGTAGGCTGAACCATTGCGACCAAAAAATAATTTTTGATCCCAATGGCTTCCCGAAAAACCAAGAAATGGGTATTTAAGGCCAAACTTGCGTAAATACGCTTAGCACATTAAAAAACGAAAGAAAAAAATAAAAGATAAAAAGATCAGGTGTTGAAATCAATATTAAAAATGGCATATCCTGACAGGAGCACATGTGCTTTTCAGAAGGCAGAGCGCCATCTGGTGGAACAGAAATCAACTATTCATTGATTTAGCCTGTTCCCTGATATTTGGTCAACCCAATTTCTTGATAAATGGCGCTGACGAGCGCCAAAAGCGCGAAACGCGTTCGTGGATGGCTTTTCTTGATTTATCAAGAAATTGGGTTGACCAAATATCAGGGAACAGGCTAAATCAATGAATAGTTGATTTCTGTTCCACCAGATGGCGCTCTGCCTTCTGAAAAGCACATGTGCTCCTGGTCAGGATATGCCATTTTTAATATTGATTTCAACACCTGATCTTTTTATCTTTTATTTTTTTCTTTCGTTTTTTAATGTGCTAAGCGTATTTACGCAAGTTTGGCCTTAAATACCCATTTCTTGGTTTTTCGGGAAGCCATTGGGATCAAAAATTATTTTTTGGTCGCAATGGTTCAGCCTACTCCACGCTGACGAGCGCCAAAAGCGCGAAACGCGTTCGTGGATGGCTTTTCTTGATTTATCAAGAAATTGGGTTGACCAAATATCAGGGAACAGGCTAAATCAATGAATAGTTGATTTCTGTTCCACCAGATGGCGCTCTGCCTTCTGAAAAGCACATGTGCTCCTGGTCAGGATATGCCATTTTTAATATATATATATATACAAAACAATAATTATCATAGTAAAACAAACACTATGCAAAACCTTATTTGCATATCACGTCAATTTTCTAAACATAACCATTGTTATGCAAAATACCACAATTTTAATTAATGGATATTCAACATACTCCCACCTATGATTTGGGGAAGAAAATCATACAATAAGTGATATACATGTGGTACACAAAAGGAGTTAAGCATTACAAATTGAGTCTCCGTGATGGCTTGACCACGCGTCTATTCTGACAATCTTTGTAAAATTTGAAAATCTTTCAAACCATGGCACTACTTCAGTTATGACATGTGTAGTCACCAATACTTGTCTATCTATTTCTAAATTGACCAAAGTTCTGTCTGAGTGGAATAATTGCTTTGGCCAGTGATCTTGAGGCTGCTTGAGCCATTCAGGTCCCTCCCACCATCTGGTGCGTTTAAGCTGTAGTACACTACAACCTCTTGAAGGAAGGTCTGCAGGGTTGAGGCTCCCTGGTACATAAAACCATTTGTTCGGACCTGAAGTGTTGCATATCTCTTTGACTCTGTTGTTTACAAAGGTGCCCCACTGTCTGTTTGTCTTGATCCATGAAAGTGCTGTAGTAGAGTCTGTCCAGTAGTACACCGGTTCCGCAGCCAAATTCAAAGACTCAGTTATGTACCTGCTGAGTCTAACTCCCAACATACAAGCAAGAAGCTCCATCCTAGGGATAGTACTTTTCTTAAGTGGACCTAGCCGGGATTTGGCCATCAAAAGTTGTACTGACACTCCTTTGTTCTCAGGACAACGTAGAAAAGCTGCTGCTGCATATGCACTTTGGCTGGCATCACAAAATATGTGAATGGACCAATGAGCTCTAATTCCATGGCCCACTCTACGTGGAATCTTTATGTCGGCAAGAGTGTCCAACTCACTGTACCACTTCATAAAATTTTCTTGAATGTTTGATGGTAAAGGTTCATCCCAATCAGTTTTGACTGTCCAGGCTTGTTGAATAAGTAGTTTGGCAGGCAACAAGACAGGAGCCAAGAATCCAATTGGGTCAAAGATCTGTTGGGTATGAGACAAGAGGTCTCTCTTGGAAAGTGAGTTTTTTATAACTCCGAACTTTGGGGTCACATTAAGAGTATCTTCTAAAAGATTCCATTTCATGCCCAGAACTGAAGCCTCTTCACTCCTTTCTATATCAACACTAGGAGGTAATCTAGAATAGACTTCCTTGATTCGGTGTATAGGTCCGAATTGCCACATTCTGAGATCCATCTTGGCTTTTGCAAATATCTCAGTAGATTTCTCCACCAGATCAACTAATTCTGCCTCGGTATCCACTGAAGTGACACAATTATCAATATACAAACATTCCATCAACTTCTGAGGAAGAGCTCCAAATTCAGAAGAGACTCCCTTGAGATGATGCAGGATGACTGCTCCAAGCAAATAGGGGCTACAGGTCACACCAAAGACAACTCGCTTGTGACGGAAAACCTGAATCTGATGATTATTCCTCCACCATAAGAATCTAAGATAGTCTCTATCTTCTTCTTTCACTTCAATTTGCAAAAAGGCCTTTCTAATGTCAGCAATAACTCCAATAGCATTTTCTCTAAACCTCAGTAGGATAGCTGGGATCTGTTCAATAACATTTGGGCCACTTGCCAAGCAATCGTTCAATGAAAGATTCCCCTTGTCCTTACATGATGCGTCAAACACAGGTCTTATCTTGGTGGTGTTGCTATTGGCTTTAACCACTGGGTGATGAGGGAGATAATGACACTTCCCGTTCAAATCCTCAGGAGACACCTTTTCAATAACACCTTCAGCTAGCCATTCTTGGAACACCCTATCATATTCGCTGAAGATACATTTAGCTCTCAATTTACGGGTTGTGTTGAAAAGTCTTCTCTCTGCAATATGACGATTGGATGGAATTCCTTCTTGGTTCCCCAGCCAAGGTAATCCTACACAAAAGCGTCCATCTTCCAGCTGATGAACAGTATTTAAGAAGTGCTGGTGTACTATCTTATCTTCTTCTAGCTTTGTGAGATTTTCCCTGGGATCTTTTATGCCAATCGTTTCTAAATTCCACAAATAATCAACTGACATATTTCTACTGTGCATGCTGATGACCACCAGTGATGAGTAATCAGTCTGCTCATCTTTCTTCGGTGAAGGGCCACAAATTGTCCATCCAAGATGTGTTTCTATAGCTGTTAGTCCATTTTCCAGCTGCTTCACACGTCCCGACAAAAGGCTTCCATAGATATCACTGCCGATCAAAAGTTCTATCTTGGGGCTATTTCTTCCAAGATCAGACAGCCAAATTCTAGATCCTTTTAGTTCATTCAACCATGCTCCTTTAGGCGTCCTTGGAATCTCTCCACAAATAATGTCTTGACCCAAGAACTCAAATTCTCTCAGAGTGTTCAAATTGGATAGGTTGCTGCATAATGCGACCTTATATACCTTATGGCATTTTGTTTCTGTTTGTGTACCACCAAACAATGAATGAGCAATATTTGCATTGCCGACGGGCTTCAATTTTACTTCTAGTGCAGTGGATTCCAAAATATAGGACTTCTGAGAACCAGGGTCCAAGAGTGCTCGCACTCTTCTATAGCCATTATTTCCCATAATATTGACCATCAAGGTCATTAATGTTACATCTCTGGTACACTGCTGATTGGCTAAAGCACTCTGCACTACTTCAGAGACATGCGTATTTTCCTTTCGGTTGCAGGGCAAGTCAGGACAAAGAAGAACGTAGTGTCCTTTGGCACAAATATTGCATCGAACTGTCCTCCTGCAAGCCTTTGCAAGATGTCCCGGTTTAAGGCATTTCAGACAGCACCTCTTTTCATAAATCTTTGCTCTTTTATCCTTGAGTGGCATAGATTGAGCAGAGATGCAGTCTTTACTTTGGTGATTCTTTTCACAGAACAAACATCCCATCTCCTTGGCAGAAAATAAACCTGCAGCGGTAGGTATATTTGAATTCTGTTTAAACTTATTTCTAAGTTTCTCTTTTGGGGAAAACCCTTCAAATCCTCTCCTGGCTAGAAGTCTTCTTTCTTCCCCTTCCACTTCTCTTCTAAGAAAGTCCAAAAGATTGTTAAGGCGAGAGCTGGAGTTAGAATTAGAGTCCTTTGATGCCTCACAACTATTCAGCGGTGATCTCTGCCAAGCAACCAGCACATCTTCTGGCAAACAAGACTCTATCATAGGGAAAAGCCATGCTGTGTTTTCCTTGGTGTCAACACCCAAAGATTCCAGAGATCTTAGTTGCGTTTCAAGCTTGTCGTATAGCTTAGCCACTGACCGCCTCTCATCTGGTGGAGTCCTGACATTTGCCATCATTAATTTAAGCAGTTCTCTTACATAGATTTCAACAAGCAAATCTTTCTGTCCATACCTTTGTTTCAAGGCTTGGACCGCTTTGGCATAGTTTTCTGCTGTTTGGGGATAGCTTTCTATGAGCTCTCTGGCTCTAGTGCTTGATTGCATCGACTGCACTAGGTAGTGAAACTTGTCTGCATCATGCAGCTCATTATCTTCATGAATTTTTTCGAATTGTGCCCAAAATGGAAGCCAATTAATCAGTTCTCCATCAAATGTTCTTAGCTCGAACTTAGGAAGCCTATAACCTTTGGCCATTGATGACCCATTTGTGCTTCCCAGGGATTTAACATCCATTTTGTTATCCGACTCTATTACTTCTCTTACCCTTCTTTCCAGGGTGATGAAGGTATCCGAATAATGCTCCGCTTCTTCTATTTCACAATTCAAAGCATCTTCCTCTACATCAGCCAACATCATGTGATTCACCATCTTCTGGTCAAGATCCTTTAACTTGCAATCGATGTCTTTTAGTTTACTAAATTGGTCCTTGACCACACCCAGATCAGCATCAGTTTTTCTTATTTCGGGATCCAGAATATTAACTACTTTAGTAAATCTCGTTCTGGTCACCGAGCGCAACTTCTTGTCACGTTCCATCCTGGCAGGCTCGCCACTTTTGTTAATTAATAACAAAAAAGACTAAAAAGGAATTTAGTAAAAGGCCTTTATTGCCACACGAACATTAATATAAACTACACTACTATTTACAAAATAAGGATATATATATATACAAAAACAATTAACATAGTAAAACAAAAAACTATGCAAAACCTTATTTGCATATCAGGACAATTTTCTAAACATAACTATGGTTATGCAAAATACCACAATTTTAATCAATGGATATCCAACACACCCCATATTTTAAAACAAACACATCAGGGACAAATAACACATTTTCAAACTGTAATGATTCCATATGCAAATGTTATTCTTAAAGAAAAAATGCAGCATATATGTAGATATGTATTAATTTTCTGATAGAAAATTAAATATGTAAAAATGATTGGATATATATAGAGTGGAAGAGGAGAGTGAAAGGATCCCATTTTATAGAAATAAATGGCTTATACCGTATAGTGTTCGTCAACTGCTATTTTGTTAGGTAGAGAACACGACACAAACTATCCCCAATAAGTTTCAAACACAATTTGATTGAGAAGTATATAAAAACCCTAGTATCATATAATTTGCCAAAAATCATCCAGGGAGAGGTAGACTTATAGAAAAATATTTCAATATCTCTAGCTTTCAGGCTTTAATGTCCATCTACAGTGTTGACTGACTAAGACACCATCTCTTAGAAACAAAGATCTTTTTTTAAAGAGGTGATGTTAAGATTTAGAGTCAACAATACTACTGTAGAAGTAGGCTAAAATCCCAATGGTTGAGATACAGTAAAACCTCCCAGCGAACACCCCGATAGCGGACACCTCTCTATAAAGGACAGTTTTCATTTGCAAAATTACCATTTTTACTATTTAGCAACTCTCCGGTAAGAGGACACCTCTCTCTAAAGGACACTTTGGCTCTTCAATTAGGTGTTGTCCTTTACAGGGAGGTTCTACTGTATTACCAAAGATGTAAATATAAGAAACCTATCCCAGGATGATTTATGCCAAATCACAGAGTGAGATTGTACCTTGTGTGGAGCCTCAGGAGGCGGAGGCCGGATGACCAGCACAGTTGGGCTAACGGCCCGTAGGGAGGCTGTCAGGCCATGGTAGTACCGGAAACACACGCTGGTCACCTCCTCCGTGAACTTGCTCTCATTCTCTATGGCCCACGGCATCTGGCCCTTGGAGATGATCAAAGGCCTCTTGGTTTTAAACTCCATAAATTTGGAGGGATCTGTCTCCTCTGGAAATCACACCATCAATATATGTAAATAAAGGCATCTCCTTATCGTGCAACTGATAAGTTGCTGATGGCTTGCGCTATCTATTGGAATAAATATCAACTATTCTCGTTGATTTTTAATTATTCCACAATTGGCCAGATACCCATTCTTGATTAATCAAGAAAAGCTAACCACATACGCGTTTTGGGCTGTTGGCCCTCATTAGCATGGTTCAAGCTGTACCTCAACGACCAAAAAACTGGTCATTCAGGCATCCTGAGAAACTATGAAACAGGTAGTTAAGGCCAGAAGTGTGTGAAAACGCGAAACAATGTGAAATTGTACTGGGATAAGGTGCATAAATTAAGAAAAAATGAAGGCATCTCCTTAAAATAATAAAACCCGGTAATGCACAATTTGGATTATATATAGATTATAAACACAAGGTAATAAGACCAAATCCAAATAAATAAATAGTGTGTGAATAACTTCTTAGATCAATTTGAAGTGAATCAAAAATGATATAAGGCACACATTTTGAATTATAGATTATAAACTATAACAAGCACAATATTTTTTTGGATTTGGTCTTATTACTTTGTGTTTATAATAAAAACCCTTTATTAAGATGGGTCTGAGGCTGGAGACCTCAAAAAATAGGTATCTTTCAACAGATAAAAAAGTGGAGAACACAGAAGCACCATAATTTTCTTCTTCTTTCTTATCTACATTCAATCATAATAGGGTATCAAGACTGTAGAGCTTGAGATGGTGTCTGCTGGGGGTGAGTAGAGATCATCAATGGATGAGACAATACAGTCAATGGTGTTTTTTTTTCTTATCCCTAGTACACATGGTACAGGCCATGATAATCATGGTGGGTAGAAGTAGGTGACTGCTTTTACTGTAAGTGCACCACATGTCTACACATGTGAAAAGCAGTTCGACTTTGCACTTACAAATATTCAATGGTGTGGTTTGGGGTTGCAGGTTGAGAATTACACTTAGTACATAGTGGGGGAAAACCTTGAAACCATTCTGGAAAGTCATTGTCTGTAGATGACCAGACTTAATAGACTTAAGAAACCATAATTTAAATAAAGGCAAATCACAATAAACATAAGAGGCTTAAACAACTCTTCTTGTTTGTAAAATGGATGGTTTTAAAGCTTTTTGTTACCAATTATGCAAATTTACATGATATTGATCCTTTATTTGGATACAACTCACAAGCTGGCGAGTGCTTTTAAACCTTTACTTGGAATTTCCATACTCTCCCTCTAGACATACATTATTCCTCTGGTTCAATCCTGATTGCATTTTGATTATATTTGATGGTATCCTGAGTAAAAAAAAATGTTACATAGTTGTAAATACAATCACAAGGTAATAAGACCAAATCCAAATAAATAAATAGTGTGTGACATTTCGGTAACAGTGTTGTTACCATCTTCAGACCAAAAGGAACTGAATGAGAAATTTTACCACAGCATGTTTTTAAATAGTTACTATTATCAAGTGTGTAAACAAGATGACAGATAAGAAGAAGATATTTATCTGAGAAACACAGAAACATTGATAACAGTAACTATTTAAAAACATGCTGTGGCAAAATTTCTCATTCAGTACTTTTGTCTGAAGATGGTAACAACGCCGTTACTGAAACATCACACACTATTTATATATTTGGATTTGGTCTTATTACCTTGTGTTTAAAATCTATAATCCAAATTGTGCCTTATCAATTGTAAATACAATATAAAGTTGCAGGAGGATGATATTCATGTATCAAAAGAGGCAACTCTCATTTTATTTGTGCCTCAGAATGATTCTTTCTTTTTATAGCTCAATATTCTCCTGGGGAAAATTCCCACCAAACTGTGAGTAGTTTTACTGAGATGGATTTGGTCATGTTTTTATTTTGATGGCATCAGATAGCCTTTCTTTTTATCCTCCTGACAAAATTCCCATCAAAATGTGAGTAGTTTTACTGAGATGGATTTGGTCATGTTTTTATTTTGATGGCATCAGGTAGCCTTTCTTTTTATCCTCCTGACAAAATTCCCACCAATCTGTGAGTAGTTTTACTGAGATGGATTTGGTCATGTTTTTATTTTGATGGCATCAGATAGCCTTTCTTTTTATCCTCCTGACAAAATTTCCATCAAACTGTGAGTAGTTTTACTGAGATGGATTTGGTCATGTTTTTATTTTGATGGCATCAGGTAGCCTTTCTTCTTATCCTCCTGACAAAATTCCCATCAATCTGTGAGTAGTTTTACCAAGATGGATTTGGTCATGTTTTTATTTTGATGGCATCAGGTAGCCTTTCTTTTATTCCTCTCAGCAAAATTTTCAACAAACGAAGGAGTTTACCTAAGTGTGCAAATTTGTTCTTTTTACTTCTTGTACTTTTTAACGTAGAGATTTAATTTCAAATCTGTCTTGTGGTAGCAACAAAATTGAGGAAACTGTAGATAGAGGTGGGTGGCCATATTGGGTAATGGTGGAGGCACATAATCACTATCATCTCTGAGGTCTTATCAATGTTGACCTTTTAACATCCCTCTGGCTGCTATGTTTCATCTTTAAGAGAGATTTTCTCTTTATACAGTAATATACAGTAGAACCTCCATTAGAGGACACTCGCAAAGGACAGTTTTTAGGTGCAAAATTGCCATTTTTACTATTTAGCAACTCTCCGGTAAGAGGACACCTCTCTCTAATGAACACTTTGGCTCTGAAATTAGGTGTTGTCCTTTATAGGGAGGTTCTACTGTATGTCACTCTGTGTATTTCAAAACACTGCATTAGTGACTATCCAATAGAGGGGGTGTGAATCTTGGGGATCTATATATAGTAGAACCTCCATTAGAGGACACTCACGCTAGAGGACATTTCTCTACAAATGACAGTTTTTATGTGCAAAATTGCCATTTTTCCTATTTAGTAACTCTCCGGTAAGAGGATACCTCTATCTAATGGACACTTTGGCTCTTGCAATTAGGTGTCCTTTATAGGGAGGTAGTTCTACTGTATAATTTTACAGCATAAAGTTGAGGGAGGATTATATTCATGTTCCTAGAGAGGCATCTTTCCCTTTTAATTATACATCAGAATGATGCATATGTTCATTACCCTAGTAAAAAACTTTCTTCATCATCATTATTAGTAAGGTTATTTACTAGGGTGATGAACATAATGGATCGCTTTTTTTTTTTGCTTATCCCTAGTACACGTGGTACAAGCCACGATAATCATGGTGGGTAGAAGGCGACTGCTTTTACTGTAAGTACACCACATGTCTACACATGTGAAAAGCAGTTCGACTTTGCACTTACAAATAAATATGCCAGAACCCCCGTTTGGTTACTTGCACTCGCTGGTGGGGTTGGACTTTTGCAAGAATAGAGAGACATTGGAGCATTTTTCTTTTTTTTTTTATTAGAAAAAAGTGCTCAATGCGGAAATCAAACCCGGGTCGTAGTGGTCGTAAATTAAGGGTTCATACCAGTCTTCCACCGACCCCTACCCCTTAATGGATTGTTCTAATGTATAATTAAAGGGAAAGATGTCTATC
This sequence comes from Cordylochernes scorpioides, assembly GCA_030710605.1. NCBI lineage: Eukaryota > Metazoa > Arthropoda > Arachnida > Pseudoscorpiones > Chernetidae > Cordylochernes > Cordylochernes scorpioides. The sequence continues at coordinate 80,672,354 of CP092872.1, forward strand.
TAGGTACATATTTAATTTTATTTCCAAGTAAGAAAAAACAGTATGCCCATCTTTACCAAACACACACACACAAAGCCTTTATTAAGACCCTATTGGTCTTACACAGATTCTCCAGAGTAGACAATAATTATCAGGATGAGTGGAGTTTTATATGTACAATATTACATGAAATGCAGTAAGAAGCATGGTCTAACAAAAGAAGAAGAAAAAAAAAGAAAAAAAGGTTTTGAAGATTATCAATATTATAATGGAAAGACTAATTTATCAGATCCTTCATAACTCTTCTGAAGAAATTATATACAGATAAAGCAATATATCTATACTTATATATCTATATCAAATTTGATAGAAGAGACATTTTTACCAAACAAAACTACACTCGATGACAAAACTTATGAAGTTGTACTTTTTAGCATGTATATCGGGATTCAGACAATAAATCTGAAAGATATTTGATACACAGTGACCTTTATTGAAGACACACATAATCACCAAGTGTGAACAAAATTGCCTCTGTATCCTTCAAGAAAACAGAGAGATGACTGGTGACATCAAAATATGAAACGTCATTAAGTTTTGTCCATAAGTGTAAATCTAGGTCTTAAAAGAAAATGTTCACTGCTCACTGAAATATTGAAATAAAACTATTTGTATAAATCCAAGATTCTTTGTTGTGGTTATAAGTGTGTTCATCAAGTCAAATTCGACGTTTGGTGACTAGATGGGCAAATATTCTGCAATTTGGTCTTTTGCCAATTATTAATTGCTGTTCATCTAGTGACCTTCCTGTAGCTTTCTCGACCTTTTCCAGCCATCTCATTGCAGGTCTTCCTCTCTTTCTTCTTCCTTCAAATTTTCCCAAAATGTCTTTTCTAATCCATTTGCACTCAAAATCCAAGATATACCTCTCTTTTTGGATATATACTTCATGGCAAACAATATTTTGTAGTGAATATCCATATCAAAAATATATTAAGTTAAACCTGTCTATAGCCTCCCTCCTCTCTATAACGCCCGATTTTAAATACGTAGTACGATGCGATTTACATTAAAAGTGACTTGTCTATAGCACCTCCTCTCTATAGCACCCTATTTTGGTGAGTCCCAAGAGGGGGCGCTATAGACAGGTTTAACTGTATATATTTTAATCTATATTTAAAAAAAAATAGAGAGGGAAACTCCATATTATTTCGTATTTTTTACATTAATCATTGAAAATTCACAATGTCATGGTATATATTAAGAGTTATTACATCAACACCATTTTTGGCAAATTTTCATCAGATGTTATGAAATTGAAGTCGCTCACCCTTGTAGTGATGAAGACTATAGAGCGAAGCCATGGTATAAAGATTGGTTTTGACTAATTTTCCAAAAAACGTATGCAGTGACACATTCTTTATAATTAGAGGACTGCAAGAAGACAACTCTCTACAAAGGACAGTTGTCATAGCCAAAATTACTTTTTTACTAGCTAGCAGTTCTCCTATAAGAGGACACCTCTGTAACTAGGTGTCCTTTACGGAAAGGTTCTACTGTAACAAGACCCAAATCACAAATAACTAAAATATATTAAAAAGAAAAAAGGCATCTCTTGACCAGGAGCACATGTGCTTTACAGAAGGCAGAGCACCATCTGGTGGAACAGAAATCAACTAAACATTGATTTAACCTGTTCCCTGATATTTGGCCAACCCAATTTCTTGATAAATCAAGAAAAGCCATCCACGAACGTGTTTCGCGCTGTTGGCGCAAAGTTTTGGTAACAAGAGCTGATAAACCATCTTCAATCTCTATTTAAGTACTTTTATCTGAAGAGATGGCATCAACACTGCTACAGAAACATATAATTTATAAATTGTGAAAGACACTTAGACTTAGATACTTTTTGATATTATCAAATTATAAATCAGCTAAAAATAATGTTTATATTGTAAATCAATCTCTATTTAAGTACTTTTATCTGAAGAGATGGCATCAACACTGCTACAGAAACATATAATTTATAAATTGTGAAAGACACTTAGACTTAGATACTTTTTGATATTATCAAATTATAAATCAGCTAAAAATAATGTTTATATTGTAAATCAAGAGTTAGGATTTATTTATTTACCATACATTTCTATATAAAGAGAATTTGTCAATCTCTCAGCACAATTTGAATTATAGATTATAATACAAGTAAATAAGACCTAATCCAAATAATTTATTAGTGTGTGACGTTTCGGAAACAGTATTGTCACCATCATCAGACAAAAGAATTGAAGAACAATAATTCTTTTGTCTGATGATGGTGACAATGCTGTTGCTGAAACGTCGCACACTATTAAATTATTTGGATTAGGTCTTATTTTATTTTATTATATAGAGATAACTTCGCCTTTGCCGGTCCCAAGCCCGGATGAAAAAGGAGGAGGGGGAGCAGTAACAAGTTCACTAAAAAACCTGGGCTCAGCTGGCCCGGCTGATAGTACCCTGTAAGGGCTCCTAATCCAGGAATTACAGGATGATCAGCATTTGTACTCCATGTTAGGAGCGGCTGCACATAGCGTCTGTTCCTCATGTCAGAGGCGGCCATTTATTTTGGAGCTAAGTCGGCCTGCCACTGAGTAGTGCTCCCAGTCTTAATGACAAAGGCAGACACATTCTTCACCCAGTCATGATGGTTGTCAAACAGACAACATCAAGGGTCACAACTTGATATCCTAATATGATTGAGTGGAGAAAAGAAAGAAGAAGATATAAAGAGATGAAGAGTAAGTGGAGAACCAACTTACCAGTCCTATAGAGTCCGATCCAGTCCGAGGGACAGATGTCTTCCCGGATATCCCAGGAGACAATGAGGGCCTCCCCGGACCCCAGCCGGTATTCTGACCGCGAGACACTCAGCGAGCTTCCTCCGCCTACCGGAGCTACCACGCCACCGCCACGCAGTCCGCAGGGGACAGAGGCTCTCCGCGCCTCCCCGCTCGGCCCCTGCCGTTCTGCTATCATCCTTCCTCTAGACCACACAGTTGTTGTTGTTGTACATGGCACAACAGGGAGAGATTCCCACAAATTTGGAGGAACTCTCCCAATATTAAAGAGGTCAGGCAACAAGGCCATAATGATAGAACAATGTGCCATGTTGTTGTTTCTTATCCCCTTGTGTAAAGGTTAAACGAATTCCATTAGTTCATGTTCCTCGAACTGTTTGATGATAAGCCGCGGCCTATCCCAAAGATCCTGTTTAGTGCATCTAATGCAAGCCAAAATGTGTTCTGGAGCTGCAGGTGCCAAGCTACATTTTGGACAAGTGGGGTAGATTTTTGTTATTATTTTTATCTTCAATGGCTTGAGATGGCCTGTTCTAAATCTTGTTAGTGTTGTTTGATGTTGTCTATTTCTGATTGTGTGTCATGTTTCAATAACCTATTCACTATAATCTATACCCAGCATTAATCGGTTAACTTTGGTTTATGTTTTGGTCTTAATACTCTTACTAATTGAATATTTTTAAAAAACTATTTAAACATATTAGCTTACAACTCTCTTTCAAACCAAAATAGGTTTTTTTTTTTGCCATATAATAAAATACAGTTAAACCTGTCTATAGCGCCCCCTCTAAATAGAGCCTTCCTCTCTATAGCGCCCATTTTAAATACGTAGCATGAAGCGATTTACATTAAAAGTGACCTGTTAATAGTACCCCCTCTCTATAACACCCTATTTTGGTGAGTCCCAAGAGGGGGTGCTATAGAAAGGTAACTTTACCTAGCATTAATCAGTTAACTTTGGTTTATGTTTTGGTCTTAATACTTATTAATTGAATAATGTTTTAAACTATTTAAACATACTAGCTTACAACTCTCTTTCAAACCAAAATAGTTTTTTTCACCATCTAATAAAATACACCTATCCCCCGATTTACACGGTAGATACGTTCCTGAGAAAAACGTGTAAATCGGGGGATAGGTGTATACAGAAATAAAAATAAAATGCATCGAGAGGTTAAAATATGTAGTCAGCACATAAGCTCGGGATTCCTCGTGAGATGTGTACACAGCGCATGTGTTCAATCACAGTAGCGTTTAGTATAGTGCGATAAAAACAAAAAACAAAAACTTATTTGGAAAACCGTGTAAAAGCGAAAATGTGTAAAAAAAGTACCGTGTAAATCAGGGGATAGGTGTAGTTTGTTCTTAACCAAAAAAAAAGGGGGGAAGGAAAATTTAATAAAAACTAATTTGAGTAAAAATAGATCAGGCCTCAAGGGAAAATTAACCTGGAGACATGATATATTTCTGCTCAATATTGCTACATGGGATTATTAACATTGTCAAAACTAATTTAGAAAGCAATTTCTTTATAAGCTGGATTCTGTAATAAGGAACTATAATAGTAAACTTTCTAAACAATAAAATTGGTTATTTTGGCAATAACAACTATCCATTGTAGAGAGGTGTTCTCTAACAAGAGAATCCTCTCATGAGGGTTCTACTGTAATTGCCTTATCAAAAATTTACAAAGAATACCAGGAGAGAGAGAGAGTGATATAGTAATAAGGCATAATTTGGATTATAGATTATACAGTTACGAGCGTCATTCTTCATCAGTCATCTCTGTCACTGTTTGCTTTTTTTTTTGGAATGGCGCCCTCCTATTGGTCGGCTACGATCACGCCACCTTTGCCCCCCCCCCCCCACTCGCTTTTTCGTTTTTGTAACCATTGTGTTGGAGCGGGTCGCTCCTTATATAAATGCATATATTAGTTAATAACCAAATGGAATCCTCTCTTTCTTTTTCCCAGTAAGAGACGCCTACAGAAGCCAACAGTACATAGACAGATAAAGCACATTGGCTATAGTTATTAACTAACATATGCATTTATATAAGGCGCCAATTTATAATTGTAACAAATAGTATTTGAATCAAAACATTCAATCGGGTAAAACACGGGCGTTGCCCGGGTCATTCAACTAGTAGATTATAAACACAAGGTAATAAGACCAAATGTAATATCAAAATATATTTATAGATATGCTTTTAAATATATCTATAAAAAAAAGTGGGTTTTTTTCCACTTTTAATTACTTTTGTCTGAAGATGGTAACAACGCTGTTACAGAAACATCAAACACTATTTATTTATTTGGATTTGGTCTTAATACCTTGTGTTTGTAATCTATAATCCAAATTGTGCCTTATATTGATAATTATAATAATATGGCTAAAAACAAAAAAAAAAGGTTGTTTTAACAATCACTGGATGTATAAAGCCAGTTCACTTTAGTCTAGAATCTATATAAAACTTACCAATAGAGAAGTGTTAACTAAGATAGAGGAGGGAAAGAACTTGTCAAAAACATTGAATAAAGAAACAATACAAGAAAATAAGACATAATTCATATAATTTATTAGTGTGTGACATTTCAGCACCAGCATTTGTCACTATCATCAGACAAAAGAATAAATGAAAATGATGATGGTGACAATGCTGTTGCCGAAATGTCACACACTATTAAATTATATGAATTAAGTCTTATTTTCTTGTATTATAATCTATAATCCAAATTGTGCTTGATCATCAATGAAGAAACAACTTACGTTCACAGAAGTTTCTGAGAGTAGAGGTATGCAACCGAAGGTTTGAATGGTTATATAAAAGTGTGCGACTGTGAGTTTTCCTTGCCCTATTATTTCTAGAAGTGTTGATAAGAGTGAAGTAGAGGGGAACTTCCTGCCACATGCTATCTATGGGAGAGTTGGTTTCACCTTGCCTGGTGTAATCCACACTAGAACAATTGTTGTGCTCTGTTTAAAGTGAAAGTGTGATACACACCAAGTCTCATATTAGGGTGTCAAGCTTGTAAAGCTTGAGACTTTGAAGGTTGAGATTTGACAACCATCATGATTGGGTGAAGTAGAATGCCACAAGGTAATAAGACAAAATCCAAATAAATAAATAGTGTGTGACGTTTCGGTAACAGCGTTTTTACCATCTTCAGACAAAAGTACTGAATGAGTTTCAGTTTCAGTACTTTTGTCTGAAGATGGTAACAACGCTGTTACCTAAACGCCACACACTATTTATTTATTTGGTCTTATTACCTGGTGTTTATAATCTATAATCCAAATTGTGCCTTATCATTCTACTGTATAGGTAACAAGACCACATTCTAATGAACTACTTGGTCTTGTTATCTAATGTTTGAAATCTCTATCAGAGAGAGAGATTGAGATTGAAACTACTTTATTTCAATGTCCATATAAGATTATATAGTGCAAAATTTAAGTTTTAATACAGAATAAATAAATAAATAAATAATATATATATATTTACATCAGACATGAGCCTTCTCTGAAGGGACGTCTGGACAGAGAGAGAGAGAGAGAAAGGGTGGAGAGGGAGATAATCTTGGAGGAGAGAGGACGACGGCCAAGAAAGAGGTGGGAGTTGTGGAGTCGGCGGACAAAAGGTCAATTGGTCGCCCCCACCAATTGGTGAGTAGGTGGAGGACACATCCTGCCGACAGGAAGCTACAAATTTCCTTCCTCTACCTAGGCACTTCCTAAATTTGCCGCTCGGAGGAACAGTAGAGAATGGATTGATCTATTTACTTCCCCCATAACACTAGAAAGGATTTTTTTTTTTTTTTAATAAAATATTGAAAATACAGTATGACTTCTTAAAATCAAACTAACTATAATTCAACACCAACTTTAATTCAAACTTTTTTTTTTTCAAATTCCAATAATGCTATTTACTTTAATTCAACCGAGTATAATTGAGCACATCACAAAATTGGAGAGGAGTGGACTTCAGGAATTGGTTTAACCATGGAGATAAGCACCACCATAATTCAGCACAGACTTTAAATCAACCTAAATTTTTGATCCCTAGGTATGTTAAATTAAAGATAAGTTAGAGACTATATATACAGTTGACAAAAAAGTTGGTAGAGTTCACCAAACATACACCAGACCCTCCCAAGTGCTTATATCCTTTTCAGTAAAAGTGGAAATTTGTAAGATTTTTGTCTTCTTAATTGCACAAAAAAAAATGAAAATAATACAAGAAAATAAGAGACCTAATCCAAATAATTTAATAGTGTGTGGCGTTTCGGCAACAGCATTGTCACCATCATCAGACATAAGAATAAAATCATTTTATTGCTGTTGCCTAAAAGTCACACACTATTAAATTATTTGGATTAGGTCTTATTTTCTTATATTATAATCTATAATCCAAATTGTGCCTTATCAAAATATGTAAATCTTTTATATATGGTGATAGGGTAAAATATTTGGAAGAAAAACATACTGGGGGTAGGTAGGGGCGGGGGGGGGGATAATAGGGTACAATTTGTATTAGTGATTAGAAAGATAGATTAACAAGACCAAATTGTAAATTCAATAAATTGTGTTACATTTCGGTAACAGCGTTGGAGATATTATTGGTAAATTTGGTTACTGAATTTAGTTAATGAAAATAGTTAGTGGAGGAGTGGAATAAAACATTTGATTCTCAATATTCATGACCCAAGATAGAATCCCGCATTGGGCAAATCTGTGGTGTTGTGGCTTTGTCACTGACCTGAGGCCGCTAATTTGCAACAACGGTCAATAGATAGCGTCTAGCTTTGAGGGGAGAGACTCCTTCGCTTTGGTATATTTTTAAAAATAAATAATTGCTTCAATAGGGCCCCTGATTCTCTTTTAAAAGTCCAACTCATCAATGAGTACAAGTCTTCTTCTTCTTTCTTATCTCCACTCAATCACACTAAGGTATCAAGCTTGTAAATCTTGTTGATGGTGTCTGCCTGGGAAGAGTAAAGCCCATCAATGGATGAGTCAATACAGTCAATAATATGTCTTGGGGTTGCAGGCTGAGAAATGAGTACAAGTAATCAAACAGAGGACTGTGATGACAAACTTCTAAGTTCCAAAGTCAAACAGCTTTCTACATGTGTAAATATGTAAATACACTTGCAGCATAAACATTCACAAACTACCCACAATGATTTAATGACCTGTACCATGTTTACTTAGGATAATAATAAAAAAATACATTTTTTTAGAAGGGTTGAAGATTTATTTTAACCTGACAAAAAAAGAAAAGTTTATTTTATTCACATCTATAAATTCGGGGGTCGGTGGAAGGCTGGTTAAACCGTTTGGTTTTCGACCACTACGACCCGGGTTCGATTCCCGCAAAAGTTTCTTGCAAAAGTCCAACCCCACCAGCGAGTGCAAGTAACCAAACGGGGCTCTGGCACATTTGTAAGTGCAAAGTCAAACTGCTTTCACATGTGTAGACATGTGGTGCACTTACAGTAAAAAGCAGTCGCTTACTACCCACCATGATTATCATGGCCTGTACCACGTGTACTAGGGATAAGCAAAAAAAAAACATCTATAAATTTTCAGTAAAAACAATAAATCTGGGAGACTAATAAATCTTTGTAACTGAGTAAACAGCCACCAAGAGAACCAGCCATCTAGTGACAGGAGTTAACAACATGACATCACAGAGTGAAATATAGTAGTGCCTTTTTTTCTCTCTGCTTGGCTTGGTGGCTATTTATTTTCAGTTCCCAGAGTGGCCCCATAATTAGAGCATTGAACCCAAGCAGGGTTCAGGTATGTTGTTTAAAGGGTCAATTCAGTTTATACTGTTATATAAATATTAAAATATGCAAGGTGCATAGTTTTTGTATAGTATTTTTATAAAGAGGTAGCCTTTTTTTTTCTTAAATAAATAAAAAAATATATATATACAGTAGGAACACAAGGTAATAAGACCAAATCCAAATAAATAAATAGTGTGTTATTTTATTTATTTGGATACACATTTATATATGGATATATATTTATTTATTTGGATTTAGTCTTATTATCTTGTGTATATAATCTATAATCCAAATTGTGTGCCTTATCATATACAGTAGGACTTTCATGAGAGGATACTCACACTAGAGAACACCTCTCTACAACAATTTTCATTTGCAAAATTGCCATTTTTACTATTTGTCAACTCTCCGCTAAGAGAAGACTTCTTAACCCTTAACTGGACGGGTGGATTTTTCTTATGTAACTGGACGGGTTGGGTAGATTCAACCCACTTATGTAACTTTATGAAATAACCGCTAAATAATGATTGAAATCAATATTTAAAAAAATATTTAATTAATATATAGTTAATATAAAGATTTTGACTTTTAAAAATTCTGAATATAATCTATTTACAGTTTTCACAAATTATAAAGAAATGTTATTGCAAACGCTTAGTTGACATACAGAGCAAAGGGTTTTTGTTTTTTACTGCGCTTTTTGATGGACATTTGTAGCACCTTTTTGGAGTATCAGATTGTTGTGGCATCGTAGATTCACTTGGTTAACTTGAACCTTCATTCTTCTTGAATTGTCACCTGTAATTGCAGTGGGAGAGAATTGAGATTACGTGTGGCCAGGTGTTCATCAGTCAATGCTCTCCCAAGATCAACAATAAAATGACTCCTTTTTTTTTTACTTTTTATCAATCTGATTACCGATTTTCTTTTTTTTTTTTTTTTCTGGAACATAGGAGACTAAAGTGGTTGTTCCAGAGAAACCAAAAATAGAGGTTCCTGATTCTCTATTAGGGTGCGGTTGAAATTGTGGTGAATCTAAGGTTTGTTCTTTCTCATCGTTCCTAAATATGTAAGGCCATGTTCTTTCAACTTATCAATTAATTCTACTGATGTGAATCAATTGTCTGCTGGAATATTTCTTCCAAAGTGTGGTCGACTAATCTCTAAAACATATATATTTTGGGTTGGCAGGGATAGTTCTCTCTATTGACTTGATTGATTATTCTACTTATCCAAAGAAAGAAGTGTTATTTTATAAAAGGAAGCTAAAAATAGCGGAAGATAGAGACTCAAGTATGAGCCACGAGCTAACACTGACACGAAAAATTCTCACGCTTCTGGACGGGCTGGGCGGAATCCGCCCACACATGCAAATTTAACCCCCGTCCCAAAACTGAAATTTATAAACGATGGATGGAAAATGTTTGTATCATTGTAAAATTAGAATACATGAAAGCTGGTAGCTCTATGTAAACGAAAAATGTATCTTTTTCCTATATTAAATTTATGCATGGGCAGAATCTAACCAACCCGTCCAGTTAAGGGTTAAGGACACTTTAGTTCTACAATTAGGTGTTGTCCTTTACAGAGATTCTACTGAAGATATCTTCCTGTCAAAATTACCATCTCTATACAGTTCAACTTCTTTAATTCTAACATCCCAAGGGATCAGAATTTTCAGGTTGAATTAAAGTCGGTGTTGAAATATAAGTCAGTTAAATTGAAATAAATAAGCTGATTGGTATCAAATCATTGGATTAAAGTAAGTGCTGAGTTATAGTTGGGTTGAATTAAAGAGTTCCCACTATTTTTTTTTTTTTTGGTCATAGAATTAATTGGCCTAGCCATTTTACCAGCTTAACATCTCATTAGTAAATTCTGAATAATTCAAGAATCCCTGGGGGTCGGTGAAAGGATAGTATAAGCTATGACCCGGGTTCGATTCCTGCATTGGGCACTTTTTTCTGATAAAAAAAAAAAAATAGCTCTAATGGCCCCTGATTCTTGCAAAAGTCTAACTCCACCAGTGAGTGCAAGTAACAAAATGGGGTTCTGGCACATTTGTAAGTGCAAAGTCGAACTGTTTTTCACATGTGTAGACATGTGGTGCACTTACAGTAAAAGCAGTCGTCAACCTCTACCCACCATGATTATCATGGCCTGTACCACCATGTGTACTAGGTATAGGCAAAAATAATCCCTTGTGGAGTATATGAAATTGTGTATGTCTTGAACTGATGATGACAATAACCCAGGATCATGGTCTTCAGGTAGTCACTCTTAATTCTTCTAAGCTGACAATGTATTTTGTGACCAACCCAATAGATTGATGACTCGACATTCCTCGACTAATTGGCCATTAGAGAATGGTCTTCTAGTCCTACTAATAAGCAATAGATTGAAAAGGCAATCATTTTAAATTGATAGTGCAAGTTTTTAACTCATTTGATTGAAGAAGGAACCCAATATATCCTCTGTGGGCAAAGTTTTCATCCATGTTTATTCTGTGAATGAAAATTATATAAGAATACCTTTTTCTAATATGAATTTGAAGAGACCATCAAGAAATTATACTATAAATGTATTAAGTTACCAAACTCCGCCTTTGCAGGTCCCAAGCTCGGATGAAAAAAGGAAGAGGGGGAGCAGTAACAAGCTCGCTAAAAAACCTGGACTCGCTGGCCTGATAGTACCCTGTAAGGGCTCCTGATCCAGGGATACAGGATGAGTAGTGTTTGTACTCCATGTTAGGAATGGTTGCACATGGCGTCTGTTCCTCATGGCCTTTTTTTTTAGGAGCTAAGTCGGTATGCCACTGAATAGTGCTCCCAGTCTTAATGACAAAGGCACACACATTCTATTTCACCTAGACATGATGGTTGTTGATTAAGTTATCGTGAAAAATAAATCTTTCATTCTAGAGGCTAGACTTTCAATGTGTGAAATCTTTTCAGAAAGCTACCAGAATAGCCTAGACATGCTGAAAAAAATAATCCCACGTGATGAGACATGGGTTTACCCTTATGACACAGAGACAAAATGCCAGTCAAGTAAATATTTGATGGATGAAAACCAAGACCCAAAAATTCTAGAAGAACAAAATCAATGATCGGAACTTTGTTGATTATATTTTTTATTTCAAAGAGGTCGGTTCACTTTCAAATTTTTAAAGAAGGCTCAATGATAACACAATATGTGTATTTGTATATTCTTTGTTGTTTACATGAAGCGATTAGACTTAAGAGATCTGATTTATGGAACAAATAAATTGGATCGGGAAACACCATAGAAACAGAAAAACCTATCTGTAAAAGACACCTAGTTGCTGAGTCAAAGTGACCTTTAGGGAGATGTGCCCTCTTACTGGAGAGCTGCTAATTAGTAAAAATGGTAATTTTGGTAATTAAAATTGTTCTTTGAAGAGAGGTGTTCTCTAGGGGAAGTGTCCTTTCATAGATGTGTGTTCTACTGTACCTATAAAACAATAAAGACATATTTTATAGTGATGAATTACAAAAAAAAAGTTCTACAAGCTTAATACCCTAATATGATTGAGTGAAGATAAGAAAGAAGAAGAAGACCAAAAAAAAAAAAAAAGATGACACCATCAAGCTCTAAATAGATATGTATAGCTCAAATTTCCTGTCTCTATTTACAACATTACACAGGTGGCTAAGATTTGAAAATAATAAAAATTTTAATTATTCTTGTGTTAAAATTATTTTGATGCCTTTTTTTTTTTAATAAAAAAAAAAAAAAAAACAATGAGGGAGAGCCTACCAAATCACTACAACTATTGTATTATCAAAAGAAGAACAAAATGGTAAGGTGAAGAGTTGCTAGTAGAAGAAACTACAAGAAAAATTTTACCTCAAGATTTTGTTCTTGTTTTGCCAATACATTACTCCAGGTGATTATTCAGCTTATATAACTGTTGTATTGTTCATTCTGTTTATATAGTCTGTTTCTACCTACAAAGTTTATGGGTGGTTATCATCCCTAGAGTACACACATAGCACAAAACACACTCACAGAGCACAACACATACATACAACACTTGTGGTAAAGGCCATGATAATCTTGATGAGTAGAAGTTAGCGAATGCTTTTACTTTAAGTCTGCCACATACACATGTATCTACACATGTGAAAAGCGGTTCAAATTTTTCAGTTACAAGTATGCTAATGAGCTCCGTTTAGTTACTTGGTTACTTGCTGGTGCAGTTGGACTTTTGCAAGAATCGGAGGCCATCGGAGTATCTTTTAATTAGAAAAAAAGTGTCCAATGTGGGATTTGATCCCAGGTTGTAGCAGTCAGGAACCAACAGTTTAAACCACTCGTCCACCGCCCCCCGGTGGTGATGGTGTTTAATGAAACTCTAGCAGATACACATATACAAATTTGAAACTATTATAGACATGTATGATTCTTTTTGAAATTAAACAATTAAACTGCCAAAACCGCTGGGAGGTTTCACCATTGATGAGCCAGGCCCTCCCTATAATTTTTACATTGCAGTAAGGACAGTAAAAATTGTTTAATTTCAAAAAGAATCATACGTATCTATAATATTTTCAAATTTTCATAACAGATGCGCGCTAATGCATCATGACATATACAAAAGATAAATACAGTAAAACCTCTCTAAAATGAACCAGAACCTTTGCCAGTCCCAAGCCCGGATGTAAAAGGAGGAGGGGGAGCAGTAACAAGCTTGCTAAAAAACCTGGGCTCAACTGGCCCAGCTGATAGTACCCTGTAAGGACTCCTAATCCAGAGATACAGGATGAGTCTGTACTCCATTTTTAGGAGTGGCTGTACATGGCATCTGTTCCTCATGTCAGAGGCGGCCATTTCTTTTGAAGCTAAGTCAGTGGCCTGCCACTGAGTAGTGCTCCCAGTTTTAATGACAAAAGCAGATGCATTCTACTTAACCCAGTCATGATGGAGAAAGGAAAGAAGAAGAAAAAGAAGGGATATAGAAAAGCTCTTATAACGAACCTGAAATATTTCTCATATTTTATTTTATATTACAGTGAACTTTGACTATAGTGAATACATAGCTATAATGAACCAAGAGTTCGGTTTCGATAGGGTTCGTTATATCAAAGTTTTACTTTTGTTTTCATTGTGTTATTTGAATGTATTCACTAACCACTATCTCAAGTTCTACAATACCCTAATAGAATTGAGTAGAGATAAGAAATAATAAGACTCAATAATCTCATTAATTTCAAAAATGGATAACAAGAGTGTTAATTAAGCTAATGTATAAAAGACAAAGACTAATAAAGATCATAGATAAGACATTGTTGCCTCATGCATCTTTCTTTCTTCCCTGTCCTTAATCTCTACATTGTGTCGGCCCTTACCTTCCAAATTCTTGTGGAGGCCACAAGTCAAATAAGAAAGCAATCATAGTATTTTATTAAACTTGGAGTACCCAAGGTATATAAAAACACGCTTATATATCTTAAATTTTTGAAAAGCAAAACACCTTTTATATTTGGTGAAGCCCCATCAAGAAAATCAATCACATTTGGATAGCCAAAGAAAATGAGAAGATGGATTATATTAGGTGAGCCATTGAGTTTAAAACTTGGTAAAAATGAGAAGATGGATTATATTAGGTGAGCCAGTAAGTTCAAAACTTGGTAAAAATGAGAAAATGGATTATATTAGGTGAGCCAGTAAGTTTTAAAAACTTGGTAAAAATGAGAAAATGGATTATATTAGGTGAGCCAGTAAGTTGAAAACTTGGTAAAAATGAGAAAATGGATTATATTAGGTGAGCCCGAGTTAAAAACTTGGTAAAAATGAGAAAATGGATTATATTGGGTGAGCCAGTAAGTTCAAAACTTGGTAAAAATGAGAAAATGGATTATATTAGGGGACCAGTAAGTTGAAAACTTGGTGAAAATGAGAAAATGGATTATATTAGGTAAGCCAGTAAGTTGAAAACTTGGTAAAAATGAGAAAATGGATTATATTAGGTGAGCCAGTAAGTTCAAAACTTGGTGAAAATGAGAAAATGGATTATATTAGGTGAGCCAGTAAGTTGAAAACTTGGTGAAAATGAGAAAATGGATTATATTAGGTGAGCCAGTAAGTTCAAAACTTGGTGAAAATGAGAAAATGGATTATATTAGGTGAGCCAGTAAGTTGAAAACTTGGTAAAAATGAGAAAATGGATTATATTAGGTGAGCCAGTAAGTTGAAAACTTGGTGAAAATGAGAAAATGGATTATATTAGGTGAGCCAGTAAGTTCAAAACTTGGTAAAAATGAGAAAATGGATTATATTAGGTGAGCCAGTAAGTTCAAAACTTGGTAAAAATGAGAAAATGGATTATATTAGGTGAGCCAGTAAGTTCAAAACTTGGTAAAAATGAGAAAATGGATTATATTAGGTGAGCCAGTAAGTTCAAAACTTGGTAAAAATGAGAAAATGGATTATATTAGGTGAGCCAGTAAGTTGAAAACTTGGTAAAAATGAGAAAATGGATTACATTAGGTGAGCCAGTAAGTTGAAAACTTGGTGAAAATGAGAAAATGGATTATATTAGGTGAGCCAGTAAGTTCAAAACTTGGTAAAAATGAGAAAATGGATTATATTAGGTGAGCCAGTAAGTTGAAAACTTGGTGAAAATGAGAAAATGGATTATATTAGGTGAGCCAGTAAGTTGAAAACTTGGTGAAAATGAGAAAATGGATTATATTAGGTGAGCCAGTAAGTTGAAAACTTGGTGAAAATGAGAAAATGGATTATATTAGGTGAGCCAGTAAGTTGAAAACTTGGTGAAAATGAGAAAATGGATTATATTAGGTGAGCCAGTAAGTTCAAAACTTGGTAAAAATGAGAAAATGGATTATATTAGGTGAGCCAGTAAGTTGAAAACTTTGTAAAAATGAGAAAATGGATTATATTAGGTAAGCCAGTAAGTTGAAAACTTGGTGAAAATGAGAAAATGGATTATATTAGGTGAGCCAGTAAGTTCAAAACTTGGTAAAAATGAGAAAATGGATTACATTAGGTGAGCCAGTAAGTTCAAAACTTGGTAAAAATGAGAAAATGGATTATATTAGGTGAGCCAGTAAGTTCAAAACTTGGCAAAAATGAGAAAATGGATTATATTAGGTGAGCCAGTAAGTTGAAAACTTGGTGAAAATGAGAAAATGGATTATATTAGGGGACCAGTAAGTTGAAAACTTGGTGAAAATGAGAAAATGGATTATATTAGGGGACCAGTAAGTTGAAAACTTGGTGAAAATGAGAAAATGGATTATATTAGGGGACCAGTAAGTTGAAAACTTGGTGAAAATGAGAAAATGAATTATATTAGGTGAGCCAGTAAGTTCAAAACTTGGCAAAAATGAGAAAATGGATTATATTAGGTGAGCCAGTAAGTTGAAAACTTGGTGAAAATGAGAAAATGGATTATATTAGGGGACCAGTAAGTTCAAAACTTGGTAAAAATGAGAAAATGGATTATATTAGGGGACCAGTAAGTTGAAAACTTGGTGAAAATGAGAAAATGAATTATATTAGGTAAGCCAGTGAGTTCAAAACTTGGTGAAAATGAGAAAATGGATTACATTAGGTGAGCCAGTAAGTTGAAAACTTGGTGAAAATGAGAAAATGGATTATATTAGGTGAGCCCCTGAGTTGAAAACTTGGTAAAAATGAGAAAATGGATTATATTAGGTGAGCCCCTGAGTTGAAAACTTGGTAAAAATGAGAAAATGGATTATATTAGGTGAGCCAGTAAGTTCAAAACTTGGTAAAAATGAGAAAATGGATTATATTAGGTGAGCCCCTCTGAGTTGAAAACTTGGTAAAAATGAGAAAATGGATTATATTAGGTGAGCCAGTAAGTTGAAAACTTGGTAAAAATGAGAAAATGGATTATATTAGGTGAGCCAGTAAGTTGAAAACTTGGTAAAAATGAGAAAATGGATTATATTAGGTGAGCCAGTAAGTTGAAAACTTGGTAAAAATGAGAAAATGGATTATATTAGGTGAGCCAGTAAGTTGAAAACTTGGTAAAAATGAGAAAATGGAATATATCAGGTGAGCCAGTAAGTTGAAAACTTGGTAAAAATGAGAAAATGGATTATATTAGGTGAGACAGTGAGTTTTAAAAAATTGGTGAAATTGAGATGATGGAATACATTAGGTGAGCCATATTGCAATGGGATGATTGCAAACCTATATAAAAGAAATTTCTCTCTGCAATCGTAGAAATTCCTCAAATATTTTTGCTACGGTGGCAGTTCTTCAGTTAAAAGGTGCAGAACTCAAAAGCCTGCTTAGATATCATTAGTAAACATCCCACATGGAACCATCTGTAAGTTGAAGGATACAAATGGCCCAATGTGTTCTGGTTACTAATTCCTCTATGTACTGAATAGACAGAGAGAGCTACCAATACCTTTCAATCATCACTTGTTGTCTAACACACTATCCATCAATTCCTTTAATAAACGCTACTGATATTTCTCAAAGATTTTATTTTAGTGTCTCTCTTTCTCTGTTATTAAAAATAATATAATGAAATCATAATGCATGTAGGGTTTAGCAAATGACTAAAAATTTCTACACCTTTTGTGAGGATTGTTTAAATGAAAGACAAGACAAAAAAACGCATGAGATGCTGTGATCAATGAAAGCTACACCCCTATTCCATTGAACTCATGTAATCTTTGCACAATAAGAAACAACAAGATATCAACAAGATTTAGATAAGAAAGAAGAAGAAAAAAGAAGAAACAACAACAAGAAAAAAACAATATTGTTACATCATGTTTGATGGGCCTTCTATTTATTCAAAATATTCTTTAATGTTTTAGATTTATTTTGAATTAATAGTAACAGATTATGTCCCATAGTATCATTCCTTTTGTAACATTGTTATTGTTTATATCTCGATTATTTATTTTGGAGAGAGAGAATGGACACAAAGACTCCAGATGACCAACTACGAAGAAGACAACAAATAAGTAAACACAATAACTTTAAATGTTTAAAATAATTAAAACTTTACTTTTTAGAATGACATTTGAAAATTACCCAGCATGTGTTTCTCTTGAACGAAAAATCTAAATTTATTTTAAGGAGAAATAATCGTTATTTCTCCTTTAAATAAATTTTTATTTTTCGTTCAAAAGAAACACATGCTGGGTAATTTTCAAATGTCATTCTACAATCACATAAGCTGCATTATATTGTATTATAAATTACTTTACTTTTTATTTACATTTTATTTTCTTTTTATTTGCTTTAATTATGGAAAAACCAGTTTGGGAAATGTGTATGACACCAGGAAAGAGAAAACCACAACCTCTGCTGGCACAATATAAAGAGATTAAATTGGGAGAAGAGCTGAGAGGGTTCACACCTGTCAACCCTGTCATCAACTATTTTCTTATCATCGCATTAAGTCTGCAGAGGTATTTAGAGTGCTAGAGATGATTTCTATAATGAGAAACATAAGTTTGGTTAAATTAGAGTAAAGCTGTTGATACAAACTGTTGTTGAGTGGATTGAACAAAGCCGGATGATAGCACAAGGGCAGATTAAAGTTCTACAAAGATAACAAATAGCCCCAATAAAGGTTTGACCAGCCCTTGTTTACCACTTCTTTTTTTAAATGGAGACTGAAACAAAGGATCTACTTGCCCGGCTCTTACATCTTGTCCAGCTCATACAAGGAGGTCCTGGTATCTGAACCAAAAGCCTGGAGCTATTCTAGAATGTGGGATGAACTGACAGGCAGCAACATCTATTCACAGGCTCAAAACTAGTCATACAAGACCACTCCTCTTCCAGGATGGTGTCTTCCCACAATGCACCATCTGTATGACCAAATAGGCCTCACCAGACCACCTCTTGGAATGTATGGGAGCCTCAAGACAGGACCTATATTCCAACCTTACAAATATTATATTTTTCTTCTTTCTTATCTATCATGATTGGGTGAAGTAAAATGTGTCTGCCTTTGTCATTAAGACTGGGAGCACTACTCAGTGGCAGGCCGACTTAGCTCCAAAAGAAATGGCCGCCTCTGACATGAGGAACAGACGCCATGTGCAGCCGCTCCTAACATGGAGTACCAACGCTGCTCCAATATTGTGAATTTGATCTATGAATTTAATCTCCATGACCTTGTATAATTATAAAATGAAATAATTTTAAAAAATAAATAAATAAGGAGTTCCAAATGGCTAGATAGGAGGGGATGGAGAGAGAGAGGGGAAAGATGCTGAAGAAGATCAGAGCACACCTATATCAAACAACAGCTAGATGAGACATTAAGTCTGGATTATGCTGACCTGAAGAGGAGAAGATAGGGATTATGAATATAATATTGAGATAACCATCATATCTAAAAATATTCCAAACAGAATTCCTTTATTATTTTCTTCAGATAAAATTACTGCACAATCCAAAATGTACCACCTTATCAAAATGCTAAACTCTCATAAATTTTAACTCTGTGAGAGAAAGAAAAGATAATCCCAAATATTAGTAACATATTGTAACATAGCATTTATTAATTTTATTATTTTTTTATTAACAGAGTGGTCATTTTTATGTTTATATCTGGCGACTGTAAATTTCCCTCGTGGCTTATCTTTTGTTTACAATTCATAGTTTGTTCTTGCCTGAAATAAATTTTGTTTCCTCCTGAAGTTTTTGTCTTCCCTAATTTTCCACGTGACAATATTTTTAATGTAAATTTGAGAGGTATTGAAATATTTTGAAGACTCTCCATTTACCAAGGAGTAAAGGAGAGTTTGCCAATTATGGCATAGTAGAACCTCCTTGTAAAAGACATGTAATTGCAGTGCCAAAGTGTCCATTAGGGAGAAGTGTCTTCTTATCGGACAGCTGCTAAATAGTAAAAATGGTAATTTTGTCAAAAGAAAACTGTTCTTTGTAGAGAGGTGTCTTCTAGTACGAAGTGTCCTCTCATTGAAGTTCTCCTGTATATCAAATTCCAAGGTAAAAAAATCTTCAAATTAATTTAAAATAGAAGTAGAACGACATTTGAAATTATCCCGCATGCGTTTCTTTTGAACGAAAAATCAAAATTTATTTTAAGGAGAAATAACCATTATTTCTAACCTTAGGGATGAAGTATGAAAGGATGAATTGTGAAGAGTAATGATGAATGGAAAAATAAAGTGCCCAGGGATGAGAATTCCCATTATTTCTCCTTAAAATAAATTTCGATTTTTCGTTCAAAATAAACACATGCAGGATAATTTTCAACAATCATAAGCCGTTCTACAATCATAAGCTGTTCTACAATCATAAGCTGCATTATGTTTTATTAAAATAGAAGTGTTAATGATGGCAGGCTTAACTTTGATCAAATATTTTATTATTATTCTCTGATACTTTGACACCTATCTAGGGTCTCTAGAAGATGATAGAAAAATTCCAGAGATATGCACCTTGAAAGAAAGGTGATCAGCCTTGTTGAAATATTGAAAGTTATTAATAAATGATTTGATCCAAGCTAAGCTTGTTATCCATAATATATTTCATATATGGGTTGATCTATGCTTGGCAAAAAATAAAAGTGTACGATAAATTCTTTTAGCTAACTCCATTTAGGCGTAAGTCAATCCCAAGCCCTGATGAAAAAGGAGGAGGGGGATCAGTAACAAGCTCGATAAAAAACCTGGGTTCACAGCTGGCCCAGCTGATAGTACCCTGTAAGGGCTCCTGATCCAGGGATACTGGATGAGTCTGTACTCCATGTTAGGAGTGGCTGCACATGGAGTCTGTTCATTTCAAGGCGGCCATTTCTTTTGGAGCTAAGTCGGCCTGCCACTGAGTAGTGCTCCCAGTCTTAATGACAAAGGCAGACGCATTCTACTTCACCCAATCATGATGGTTGTCAAACAGACACCATCAAAAAGCTCTACAAGCTTGATATCCTAATATGATTGAGTGGAGATAAGAAAGAAAAAGAAGAGAAGGGGTGGACATTGAGACTGAGGCTATATGGAACTGATTTTTGTTGCTTTCCAAACAAACATCAGAGTTGACTACTATCAAGGGGCTGAGAAACTCGCCAAATAAGAGGAGATAAGAAGCAATCACAATCTGAAATAGAAAAAAGAAAAATTTCCCAACTAGGTAGGATCACTCAGTGAAGGACTGATAACATCTGTTTTCAGAGAAGAATCCTTGAGGAACACCTGGTCCAGCTGGCTCCTGCAATGGCTGTTCATTGGACTGCTTTTCCAACGTTGACTCGGTAGTTATTACAGATTGCCTTTCTCTTATATGGCCTAATAAGAAGAATAAAAAGATAACCAAGGCCATATCCTTTAATTTTTATCATTTTTATAACTATGGTTTTTAAGTTTAAAATGTAAAAGAAGAAATAGGAGAGAGTGAGAGGAAACAAAGACAACTTATTATACAGGACTTTGTAGAAATAACAATTTTATATGAAAGTTTATTTTATTTTTTAGGTGGGAGTTTACAAGATTAGGCATATTTTGAATTGACAATTTTTTGCAATTGTGAGCAATGATGATTAGGGGAGGTTTACATGAGAGGAAACTCCTGCTAGAGGACACCTCTCTACAAAATACAGTTTTTTTTATTGCCGCTTTGTCTCTGCAACTAGGTATACTTTACAAAGAGGTTCTACTGTATATATATTTTTGCTTTTTCAGATAGTTTCAAATACTCTACATTATAACTTTATAAATATATTTTTTAAATATTGGTAAAATAAATAATATTTTGATCCAATATATGCCTTTTTAATTGAAGATTTATTTATGGATTGCTCTATTTTCAAAATAACTTTATATAAATTAAATATGCAAATATATTTCTAAAATCTCTAAATTCAATTATTGTATTAAAGAAAATATATTTGACAATCTAAATTCAATATTCCTGTGAGATAAAAGAGTTGGTGGACGAGTGGGTAACACCCTCGATTCCCGACAGCCATGAACTGGGATTGAATCCTGTGTTAACATTTTGTTTAATATGTGAATAACCTTCACATATTATTCATTGTTATATAAACTAGGTTGTTCATTTTGAGCAGTACCTAATAAAGTGATTTGGAACAATTCCTGTGAGAGAAATTTCATTTTTAATAATATCCTTTTTATTACTACATGGATATTGAAGTCTTCAAGTCAAAATTTAATATAAAAACTACTTATATAAGTTAGAATTTTAAATCAAGAACTTTTTGTTGTTTCATTGTGTCTCTCCAATGAAGAGCTTCAGATATCTCCATGCATCTTTACCATAGCAATCGTATTGTTCTCTAGCTTTTGGTTTCATTAGAAATCTTTAAACACAGGGTAATAAGACCAAATCCAAATAAATAAATAGTGTGTGACATTTCTGTAACAACGCTGTTACCATCTTCAGACAAAAGGTACTGGTAACAGGTACTGAATTCAGTACTTTTGTCTGAAGATGGTAACAACGCTGTTACCGAAACGTCACACACTATTTATTTATTTGGATTTGGTCTTATTACCTTGTATTTATAATCTATAATCCAAATTGTGCCTTATCATTAGAAATCTTTAATTCAAAATCACCTTAAATTAACCAGAAGAATGAATAGGGTGACGGAGCTTTCACAAATGGTAGATACAGTAAAACCTCTCTGTAGTTTCAGATTCAAAGTGTCCATTAGGAAGAGGTGTCTTCTTACCAGAGATAGCTGCCAATTAGCAAAATTGTCATTTTTACAATGAAAGCTATCTCTTTTAGAGATGTGTCTTCTCTAGTAGAAGTGTCCTCTCATTGAAGTTTTACTGTTCCTGAGTAAATCTCACCCTGACAAATGAGAGGCACCCAATGCTCAATGTCACACAAAGATTAGCAACAAATGGCCATTTTTCAATGAAAGCTGTTTCTTTTAGAGATGTGTCTTCTTTAGTAGAAGTGTCATCTCATTGAAGTTTTACTGTTCCTGAGTAAATCTCACCCTGACAAATGAGAGGCACCCAATGCTCAATGTCACACAAAGATTAGCAACAAATGGCCATTTTTCAATGAAAGCTGTTTCTTTTAGAGATGTGTCTTCTTTAGTAGAAGTGTCATCTCATTGAAGTTTTACTGTTCCTGAGTAAATCTCACCCTGACAAATGAGAGGCACCCAATGCTCAATGTCACACAAAGATCAGTAACAAATGGTCAATTTTCAATGAAAGCTGTTTCTTTTAGAGATGTGTCATCTCATTGAAGTTTTACTATTCCTGAGTAAATTGCACCCTGACAAATGAGAGGCACCCAATGCTCAATTGTGTGTGTGTCACACAAAGATTAGCAACAAATGGTCAATTTTCAATGAAAGCTGTTTCTTTTAGAGATGTGTCTTCTCTAGTAGAAGTGTCCTCTCATGGAAGTTCTACTATTCCTGAGTAAATCACCCTGACAAATGAGAGGCATCCAATGCTCAATGTCACACAAAGATCAGCAACAAATGGTCATTTTTCAATGAAAGTTGTTTCTTTTAGAGATGTGTCTTCTCTAGTAGAAGTGTCCTCTCATGGAAGTTCTACTGTTCCTGAGTAAATCTCACTCTGACAAATGAGAGGCACCCAATGCTCAATGTCACACAAAGATTAGCAACAAAGGGGTTAAATGTAACACAAGGAAGAAGGAGAAGATGGAAGAAAAAACCTTTCTTGTGACGGACAATTACACATGAAACAAAAGAACCGTAGTATCCTTGCTGTGGGTATTTAAAGAACATCGTAGGAAGTGGTAGGGGAGGTTCAATGCCATGTGATGCACACATGTGGCGGGGGATACTGACTGGCACATAGGTAGCCAGTGTAACGACCTTCCTCAATACAATAAACACCGCTATAGACTGGAGTACAACAAGGCCGTTACAAAGAGGAAGTAACCTTGAGATCTTTCAATACAAATTCTGCCGCCACTTTTTTTTTCCAAACTGCTGTTGAGTCATACCATTATACAACAGCTATGGAGTATAGGGCTTGAAAGTGTGGGAATACAGTCAAATTTTGGTCTGTAAAAAGGCCAATTACAAAATTATTCAAATCTACCCCACTTGCCCAAAATGTAGCTTGGCACCTGCAGCTCTAGAACACATTTTGGCTTGCATTAGATGCACTAAACAGGACCTTTGGGAAAGCCTGCTGCTTATAATCAAAACAACTCAAGAAGCATGGACTCAATGAATTTGTGTAATCTTTGCCATAGGGGGATAAGAAACAACAACAACAAAATTATTGGGTAGCAATCCTCTTCATCCACAAGTATAGATTTAGGTTTTAAAAATTGTGGCATGAATCTCCAATCAAAACGTGAATGGTTATGTGTAAGAGGGCTTGAGAAC
>CP092872.1:80696437-80717184 GCA_030710605.1 Cordylochernes scorpioides
CAGGAATAGTAGAACTTCAATGAGAGGACACTTCTACTAGAGAAGACACATCTCTAAAAGAAATAGCTTTCATTGTAAAAATGACAATTTTGCTAATTGGCAGCTATCTCTGGTAAGAAGACACCTCTTCCTAATGGACACTTTGAATCTGAAACTACAGAGAGGTTTTACTGTAGCTACCATTTGTGAAAGCTCCGTCACCCTATTCATTCTTCTAGTTAATTTAAAGTGATTTTGAATTAAAGATTTCTAATGAAACCAAAAGCTAGAGAACATTACAACTGCTGTAATAAAGATGCATCAAGACATCTGAGGCTCTTCATTGGACACAATGAAACAACAAAAAGTTCTTGATTTAAAATTCTAACTTATATAAGTAGTTTTTACATTAAATTTTGACTTGAAGACTCCAATATCCATGTAGTAATAAAAAGGATATTATTAAGAATAAAAATGAATTTTCTCTCACAGGAATTGTTCCAAAATCACTTTATTAGGTACCGCTCAAAATGAACAACTTAGTTTATGATAATTGCAACAATGAGTAATATGTGAAGGTTATTCACATATTAAACAAAATGTTAATGCAGGATTCAATCTCGGTTCATGGCTGTTGGGAATCGAGGGTGTTACCCACTCGACCACCAACTTTTTCTCTCATAGAAATATTGAATTTAGATAGTAAAATATATTTTCTATAATACAATAATTGAATTTAGAGATTTTTAGAAATTATTTTGCATATTTAATATAGATAAAGTTATATTGTAGAGTATACCTATCCCCCGATTTACACGGTAGATACGTTCCTGAGAAAAACGTGTAAATCGAGGGATAGGTGTATATTAAACTGTCAAATCTGAATAGGTGTTCGCCCCCTCATGAATCAGAGCCTCCCAATATTCTTTTCAACATAGGTAGTATAGAGTAGAATATCGCATTTTAGTATAGTGCGATAAAAATAAAAAAATAAAAACTTATTTGGAAAACTGTGTAAAAGCGAAAACGTGTAAAACAAGTACAGTGTAAATCGGGGGATAGGTGTATTTGAGACTATCTGAAAAAGCAAAAAATATATATACAGTAGAACATCTTTGTAAAGAATACCTAGTTGCAGAGACAAAGTGTTCTTTAGAGTGACTAAATAGTAAAAATGATCATTTTGGTAATAAAAAAACTGTCTTTTGTAGAGAGGTGTCCTTTAGCAGGAGTTTCCTCTCATGGAGGGTCTACTGTATCTGTAACCTCCCCAATCATCATTACTCCCAATTAAAAACAAAATCTATTAAAAATACTCATAATCTCATACAAGAAAATAAGATCTAATCCAAATAATTTAATAGTATGTATGTTTCGGCAACAGCATTGCCACCATCATCAAACAACAGAATAAAACTTTTTTTAAAATTCTTTTGTCTGATGATGGTAACAATGCTGTTGCCGAAACATCACACACTATCAATTTATTTGGATTAGGTCTTATTTTCTTCTATCTATAATCCAAATTGTGCTTTAAAATACTCTTAATCTCATAAACTCTCACATGAAAACTAAACTTTCATCTAAAATTGATTTCTTAGAGAGTCCTGTATAATAAGTTGTCTTTGTTTTCTCTCACTCTCTCCTATTTATTCTTTTACATTTTAAACTGAACACCATAGTTATAAAAATGATACAAATTAAAGGATATGGCCTTTGTTATCTTTTTATTCTTATTATTAGGCCATATAAGAGAACTACCGAGTCAACGTAGGAAAAGCAGTCCAATGAACAGCCATTGCAGGAGCCAGCTGGACCAGGTGTTCCTCAAGGATTCTTCTCTGAAAACAGATGTTATCAGTCCTTCACCGAGTGATCCTACCTAGTTGGGAAATTTATCTTTTTTTCTTTTTCAGAGATTGTGATTTCTTCTTATCTCTTCTTATTTGGTGAGTTTCTCAGCCCCTTGATAGTAGTCAATTCTGATGTTTGTTTGGAAAGCAACAAATTCCATATAGTATCAGTCTCAATGTCCACGCCTGATTTTCCAGGGTTGACTTAAGCCTTCTTCTTTCTTATCTCCACTCAATCATATTAGGCTATCAAGCTTGTATATCTTGTTGATGGTGTCTGTTGGATATGAGTCAACCATCATGATTGTGTGAAGTAGAATGTGTCTGCCTTTGTCATTAAGACTGGGAGCACTACTCAGTGGCAGGCTGACTTAGCTCCAAAAGAAATGGCCGCCTCTAACATGAGGAACAGACGCCATGTGCAGCCGCTCCTAACATGGAGTACAAACGCTGCTCATCCTGTATCCCTGGATTAGGAGCCCTTACAGGGTACTATCAGCCGGGCCAGCTGAACCCAGGTTTTTTACCGAGCTTGTTACTGCTCCCCCTCCTCCTTTTTCATCCGGGCTTGGAATTGACTTAAGCCTAAATGGAGTTAGCTAGAAGAATTTATCATACACTTTTATTTTTTGCCAAGCATAGATCAACCCATATATGAAATATATTATGGATAACAAGATTAGCTTAGATCAAATATTTTATTAATAACTTTCAATATTTCAACAAGGCTGATCACCTTTCTTTCTAGGTGCATATCTCTAGAATTTTTCTATCCTCTTCTAGAGACCCTAGATAGGTGTCAAAGTATCAGAGGATAGTAATAAAATATTTGATCCTACCTGCGCTATCATTCATACTTCTATTTTAAATTAATTTGGAGATTTTTTTTACCTTGGAATTTGATATACAGGAGAATTTCAATGAGAGGACACTTCGTACTAGAGGACACCTCTCTACAAAGAACAGTTTTCTTTGTACAAACTTGTACACCTTTGACAAAATTACCATTTTTACTATTTAGCAGCTGTCCGATAAGAATACACCTCTACCTAAAGGACACTTTGGCACTGCAATTACATGTCTTTTACAAGGAGGTTCTACTATGCCATAATTGGCAAACTCTCCTTTACTCCTTGGTAAATGGAGAGAGTCCGACTGTATTCAAAATATTTCAATACCTCTCAAGTTTGCATTAAAAATATGTTGCTAATATTTGGGATTCAATCTTTTCTTTCTCTCACAGAGTTAAAATTTATGAGAGTTTAGCATTTTGATAAGGTGGTACATTTTGGATTGTGCATTAATTTTATCTGAAGATAATAACAATGTAATTTTCTGTTTGGAATATTTAGAGATGATGGTTATCTCAAATATTCATAATTCCTATCTTCTCCTCTTCAGGTCAGCATAATCCAGACTTAATCTCTCATATAGCTGTTGTTTGATATAGGTGTGCTCTGATCTTCTTCGGTATCTTTCCCCCCTCTCTCTCCATCCCCTCCTCTCTAGCCATTTGGACCTCCTTATTTATTTATTTTTTAAAATTATTTCATTTTATAATTATACAAGGTCATGCAGATTAAATTCATAGATCAAATTCACAATATTGGAGCAGCGTTGGTACTCCATGTTAGGAGCGGCTGCACATGGCGTCTGTTCCTCATGTCAGAGGCGGCCATTTCTTTTGGAGCTAAGTCAGCCTGCCACTAAGTAGTGCTCCCAGTCTTAATGACAAAGGCAGACACATTCTACTTCACCCAATCATGATAGGCAAGAAAGAAGAAAAAGACAATATTGGTAGGGTTGGAATACAGGTCCTGTCTTGAGGCTCCCATACATTCCAAGAGGTTGTCTGGTGAAGCCTCTTTGGTCCTGCAGATGGTACATCGTGGGAAGATTCTTTACACCATCCTGGAAGAGGAGCAGTCTTGTATGGCTAGTTTTGAGTCTGGAAATAGAGGTTGCTGCCTGTCGGTTGATCCAACATTCCAGAATAGCTCCAGGCTTTTGGTTCAGATACCAAAACCTCCTTGTATGAGCCGGACAAGATGTAAGAGCTGGGCAAGTAGATCCTCCATTTTAAAAAAGAAGTGGAAGGTCGGGGAAACCTTGGGGGTCGGTGGAAGGCTGGTTAAACCGTTTGGTTTTCAACCACTACGACCCGGGTTCGATTCCCGCATTGGACACTTTTTTCTTTAAAAAAAAAAAATGCTCCAATGGCCCCCCGATTCTTGCAAAAGTCCAACCCCACCAGCGAGTGCAAGTAACCAAACGGGGCTCTGGCACATCTGTAAGTGCAAAGTCGAACTGCTTTTCACATGTGTAGACATGTGGTGCGCTTACAGTAAAAAGCAGTCGCTAACTACCCACCATGATTATCATGGCCTGTACCACGTGTACTAGGGATAAGCAAAAAAAAAAAAAAAGAAGTGGTAAACAAGGGCTGGTGAAACCTTTATTGGGGCTATTTGTTATCTTTGTAGAACTTTAATCTGTCCTTGTGCTATCATCCTGCTTTGTTCAATCCACTCAACAACAGTTTGTATCAACAGCTTTACTCTTGTTTAACTGAACTTATGTTTCTCATTATAGAAATCATCTCTAGCACTCTAAATACCTCTGCAGACTTATTGCGATGATAGGAAAATAGTTGATGACAGGGGCTTGGCTCATTAGTAATGTGGACCCTCTCAGCTCTTCTCCCAACTTAATCTCTACGTATTGTTATACCAGGTTGTAGTTCTTGCAAGGTCATCGACCTTGATTTCCTCCTTCTTGGTGTTATACACTTTTCCAGAGTAAGTTTCCATAATTAAAATAAATAAAATGTAAATAAAAGTAAATTACTTTTTAAAGTTATTGTGTTTATTTGTTGTCTTCCTCATAGTTGGTGGATCCTGAGTCTTTGCGTACCTTCTCTCTCTCTCCCAAAATAGTGATCAAGATATAAACAATAACAATGTTACAAAAGGAATGATACCATAAAAAGGAATGATACTATGGTACATAATCTGTTACTATTAATTCAAAATAAATCTAAAACATTAGAGAATATTTTAAAGAAATAGAGGGCCCATCAAACATGATGTAACAATATTGTTTTTTCTTGTTGTTGTTTCTTCTTCTTTCTTATCTAAATCTTGTTGATATCTTGTTGTTTCTTATTGTGCAAAGATTACACGAGTTCAATGGAATGAGGGTGTAGGGGTGCAGCTTTCATTGATCACAGTATCTCCCGAGTTTTTTGTCTTTCATTTAAACAATCCTAACAAAGGGTGTAGAATTTTTTTAGTCATTTGCTAAACCCTACTGCATTGTGATTTCATTATTATTATTTTTAACCACAAGGTAATTAGACCAAACCAAATAAATAGTGTGTGACGTTTCGGTAACAACGCTGTTATTACTATTTATATACTATTTATTTATTTGTTTGGATTTGGTCTTATTACCTTGTGTTTATAATCTATAATCCAAATTGTGCCTTATCATTATTATTTTTTAATAACAGAAGGAGAGACACTAAAATAAAATCCTTTATTTGAGAAATTTCAGTAGCGTTTATTAAAGGAATTGATGGATAGTATGTTAGACAACAAGTGATGATTGAAAGCTATTGGTAGCTCTCTCTCTCTATTCAATACATAGAGGGATTAGTAACCAGAACACATTGGGCCATTTGTATCCTTCAACTTACAGATGGTTCTATGTGGGATGTTTACTAATGATGTCTAAGCAGGCTTTTGAGTTCTGCACCTTTCAACTGAAGAACTGCCATTGTAGCAAAAATATTTGTGGAATTTCTACGATTGCAGAGAGAAATTTATTTTATATAGGTTTGCAATCATCTCATTGCAATATGGCTCATCTAATATAATTCATCTTCTCATTTTTACCAAGTTTTGAACTTACTGGCTCACCTAATGTAATCCATTTTCTCATTTTTACCAAGTTTTGAACTCACTGGCTCACCTAATGTAATCCATTTTCTCATTTTCACCAAGTTTCGAACTCACAAGCTCACCTAATGTAATCCATTTTCTCATTTTTACCAAGTTTTGAACTCACTGGCTCACCTAATGTAATCCATTTTCTCATTTTCACCAAGTTTTCAACTTACTGGCTCACCTAATATAATCCATTTTCTCATTTTCATTGGCTCTCCAAATGTGGTTGATTTTCTTGATGGGGCTTCACCAAATATAAACGGTGTTTTTCTTTTAGAAAATTTAAAATATATAAGCATGTTTTTATATACCTTGGGTACTTCAAGTTTAATAAAATACTATGATTGCTTTCTTCTTTGACTTGTGTGGCCTCCAAAAGAATTTGGAAGGTAAGGGCCGACACAATGTAGAGATTAAGGACGGGGAAGAAAGAAAAAACGATGCATGAGGCAACAATGCGTTATCTATGATCTTTATTAGGTCTTTGTCTTTTATACATTAGCTTAATTAACACTCTTGTTATCCATTTTTGAAATTAATGAGATTATTGAGTCTTCTTCTTCTTTCTTATCTCTACTCAATCCTATCAGGGTATCTTAGAACTTGAGATAGTGATTAGTGAATACATTCAGATAACATAATGAAAACAAAAGTAAAACCTTGCTATAATGAGCCCTATTGAAACTGAACTCTTGGTTCATTATAGCCATGTATTCACTATAGTCATAGTTCACTGTATTATCGATAAGGCACAATTTGGATTATAGATTATAAACACAAGGTAATAAGACCAAATCCAAATAAATAGTGTGTGACGATTCGGCAACAGCGTTGTTACCATCTTCAGACAAAAGTACTGAATGCTACTGACTCAGTACTTTTGTCTGAAGATGGTAACAACGCTGTTGCCGAATCATCACACACTGTTTTTTTATTTGGATTTGGTCTTATTACCTTGTGTTCACTGTATTATGAAATAAAATATAAGTATTATTTCAGGTTCGTTATAAGAGGTTTTCTATATCCCTTCTTTTTCTTCTTATTTCTTATCTCCATCACATGACTGGGTGAAGTAGAATGCATCTGCCTTTGTCATTAAAACTGGGAGCACTACTTAGTGGCAGGCCACTGACTTAGCCCCAAAAGAAATGGCCGCCTATGACATGAGGAACAGATGCCATGTACAGCCACTCCTAAAAATGGAGTACAGACGCTGCTCATCCTGTATCTCTGGATCAGCAGCCCTTACAGGGTACTATCAGCAGGCCAGCTGAGCCCAAGTTTTTTAGCGAGCTCATTTACTGCTCCTCCTCCACCTTTTACATCTGGGCTTTGGACTGGCAAAGTTGGATATCCCTGGTTCATTTTAGGAGGTTTTACTGTATTTATCTTTTGTATATGTGTATCCGCTAGAGTTTCTTTAAACACCATCACCACTGGGGTCGGTGAACGAGTGGTCTAAATTGTTGGTTTCCAACCGCTACAACCCGGGATCAAATCCCTCATTGGACACTTTTTTTCTAATTAAAAGATACTCTGATGGTCCCTGATTCTTGCAAAAGTCCAACCGCACCAGCAAGTGCAAGTAACCAAACTCTGGCATACTTGTAACTGCAAAATTTGAACCGCTTTTCACATGTGTAGATACATGTGTATGTGGCAGACTTAAAAGTAAAAGCAGTCGCTAACTTCTACTCATCAAGATTATCATAGCCTTTACCACATGTGTTGTGTTCTGTGAATGTGTTTTGTGCTATGTGTGTACTCTAGGGATGATAACCACCCATAAACTTTGTAGGTAGAAACAGACTATATAAACAGAATGAAACAATACAACAGTTATATAAGCTGAATAATCACCTGGAGTAATGTATTGGCAAAAGAATAAAATATTGAGGTAAACATTTTTCTTGTAGTTCCTTCTAATGCAACTCTTCACCTTATCATTTTGTTCTTCTTTTGATAATACAATAGTTGTAGTGATTTGGTAGGCTCTCCCTCATTATTATTTTTTTTTTTTTTATTAAAAAAAAAAAGGCATCAAAATAATTTTAACACAAGAATAATTTAAAATTTTATTATTTTCAAATCTTAGCCACCTGTGTAATGTTGTAAATAGAGACAGGAAATTTGAGCTATACATATCTATTTAGAGCTTTATGGTGTCATCTTTTTTTTTTTTGTCTTCTTCTTCTTTCTTATCTTCACTCAATCATATTAGGGTATTAAGCTTGTAGAACTTTTTTTTTTTTAAAATAATTCATCACTATAAAATATGTCTTTATTGTTTTATAGGTACAGTAGAACACACATCTATGAAAGGACACTTCCGCTAGAGAACACCTCTCTTCATAGAACAATTTTAATTACCAAAATTACCATTTTTACTAATTAGCAGCTCTCCAGTAAGAGGGCACATCTCCCTAAAGGTCACTTTGACTCAGCAACTAGGTGTCTTTTACAGAGAGGTTTTTCTGTTTCTATGGTGTTTCCCGATCCAATTTATTTGTTCCATAAATCAGATCTCTTAAGTCTAATCGCTTCATGTAAACAACGAAGAATATGCAAATACACATATTGTGTTATCATTGAGCCTTCTTTAAAAATTTGAAAGTGAACCGACCTTTGAAATAAAAAATATAATCAACAAAGTTCCGATCTTTGATTTTGTTCTTCTAGAATTTTTGGGTCTTGGTTTTCATCCATCAAATATTTACTTGACTGGCATTTTGTCTCTGTGTCATAAGGGTAAACCCATGTCTCATCACGTGGGATTATTTTTTTCAGCATGTCTAGGCTATTCTGGTAGCTTTCTGAAAAGATTTCACACATTGAAAGTCTAGCCTCTAGAATGAAAGATTTATTTTTCACGATAACTTAATCAACAACCATCATGTCTAGGTGAAATAGAATGTGTGTGCCTTTGTCATTAAGACTGGTAGCACTATTCAGTGGCAGGCCGACTTAGCTCCTAAAAAAAAGGCCATGAGGAACAGATGCCATGTGCAACCATTCCTAACATGGAGTACAAACACTACTCATCCTGTATCCCTGGATCAGGAGCCCTTACAGGGTACTATCAGGCCAGCGAGTCCAGGTTTTTTAGCGAGCTTGTTACTGCTCCCCCTCTTCCTTTTTTCATCCGAGCTTGGGACCTGCAAAGGCGAAGTTTGGTAACTTAATACATTTATAGTATAATTTCTTGATGGTCTCTTCAAATTCACATTAGAAAGGTATTCCTATATAATTTTCACTCACAGAATAAACATGGATGGAAACTTTGCCCACAGAGGATATATTAGTCTGAAAACAGAAATTTTCCTTCTTCAATCAAATGAGTTAAAAACTTGCACTATCAATTTAATGATTGCCTTTTCAATCTTTTGCCTATTAATAGGACTAGAAGACCATTCTCTAATGGCCAATTAGTCGAGGAATGTCGAGTCATCAATCTATTGGGTTGGTCACAAAATACATTGTCAGCTTTGAAGAATTAAGAGTGACTACCTGGAGACCGTGATCTTGGGTTATTGTCATCATCAGTTCAAGACATACACAATTTCATATATTCCACAAGGGATTATTTATTTTTTGTCTATACCTAGTACACTTGGTGGTACAGGCTATGATAATCATGGTGGGTAGATGTTGACAACTGCTTTTACTGTAAGTGCAACACATGTCTACACATGTGAAAAGCAGTTCGACTTTGCACTTACAAATGTGCCAGAACCCCATTTTGTTACTTGCACTCGCTGGTGGGGTTGGATTTTTGCAAGAATCGGGGGCCATTGGGGATTTTTTTTTTAATCAGAAAAAAGTGCACAATGCAGGAATTGAACCTGGGTCGTAGCGGTCTGAAACCAACAGTTTATACCATCCTTCCACCGACCCTCAGGGATTCTTGAATTATTCAGAATTTACTAACGAGATGTTAAGCTGGTAAAATGGCTAGGCCAATTCTATGACCCAAAAAAAAAAAAAAATAGTGGAACCTCTAATTCAGCCCAACTATAACTCAGCACTTACTTTAATCCAACGATTTGATACCAATCAGCTTATTTATTTCAATTTAACTGACTTATATTTCAACACCGACTTTAATTCAATCTGAAGATTCTGATCCCTTGGGATGTTAGAATTAAAGAAGTTGGACTGTATAGAGATGGTAATTTTGACAGGATGATATCTTCAGTAGAATCTCTCTGTAAAGGACAACACCTAATTGTAGAACTAAAGTGTCCTTAAGAAGTCTTCTCTTAGCGGAGAGTTTACAAATAGTAAAAATGACAATTTGCGAATGAAAATTGTTGTAGAGATGTTCTCTAGCGTGAGTGTCCTCTCATGAAAGACCTACTGTATATAATAAGGCACAATTTGGATTATACTATATATAGTTACGAGCGTCATTCCTCATCTCCTAATCAATCATCAGTCAGTTTTCGTCTCTGTCACTGTTTGCTTTTTTTTTGGAATGGCGTCCTCCTATTGGTTGGCTACGCTCACGCCACCTTTGCCTCCCCCCATCATGCCCCCCCCCCACTCGCCTTTTCGTTTATGTAATTATTGTGTTGGAGCGGGTCGCTCCTTAAATAAATGCATATATTAGTTAATAACCAAATGGAATCCTCACTTTCTTTTTCCCAGTAAGAGACGCCTACGGAAGCCAACAGTACATAGACAGATAAAGCACATAGGCTATAGTTATCAACTAAAATATGCATTTATTTAAGGCGCCAATTTATAATTGTAACAAATAGTATTTGAATAAAAACATTCAATCGGGTAAAACACGGGCGTTGCCCGGGTCATTCGGCTAGTAGATTATATACACAAGATAATAAGACTAAATCCAAATAAATAAATATGTATCCATATATAAATGTGTATCCAAATAAATAAAATAACACACTATTTATTTATTTGGATTTGGTCTTATTACCTTGTGTTCCTACTGTATATATTCTTTTTTTTTTTATTTAAGAAAAAAAAAAGGCTACCTCTTTATAAAAATACTATACAAAAACTATGCACCTTGCATATTTTAATATTTATATAGCAGTATAAACTGAATTGACCCTTTAAACAACATACCTGAACCCTGCTTGGGTTCAATGCTCTAATTATGGGGCCACTCTGGGTGCTGAAAATAAATAGCCACCAAGCCAAGCAGAGAGAAAAAAGGCACTACTATATTTCACTCTGTGATGTCATGTTGTTAACTCTTGTCACCTGATGGCTGGTTCTCTTGGTGGCTGTTTACTCAGTTACAAAGATTTATTGGTCTCCCAGATTTATTGTTTTTACTGAAAATTTATAGATGTTTTTTTTTTTTTGCTTATCCCTAGTACATGTGGTACAGGCCATGATAATCATGGTGGGTAGTTAGCGACTGCTTTTTACTGTAAGCGCACCACATGTCTACACATGTGAAAGCAGTTCGACTTTGCACTTACAAATGTGCCAGAGCCCCGTTTGGTTACTTGCACTCGCTGGTGGGGTTGGACTTTTGCAAGAAACTTTTGCGGGAATCGAACCCGGGTCGTAGTGGTCGAAAACCAAACGGTTTAACCAGCCTTCCACCGACCCCCGAATTTATAGATGTGAATAAAATAAACTTTTCTTTTTTTGTCAGGTTAAAATAAATTTTTAACCATTCTAAAAAAAATGTATTTTTTTAAAAATTATCCTAAGTAAACATGGTACAGGTCATTAAATCATTGTGGGTAGTTTGTGAATGTTTTTGCTGCAAGTGTACCGCATATTTACACATGTAGAAATCAGTTTGACTTTGGAACTTAGAAGTTTGTCATCACAGTCCTCTGTTTGATTACTTGTACTCATTTCTCAACCTCTGCAACCCCAAGACATATTATTGACTGTATTGACACATCCATTGATGAGCTCTACTCTTCCCCGGCAGATACCATCAAAAAGATTTACAAGCTTGATATCTTAGTGTAATTGAGTGGAAATAAGAAAGAAGAAGAAGAGGACTTGTACTCATTGGTAAGGTTGGACTTTTAAAAGAGAATCAGGGGCCCTATTGAAGTAATTATGTATTTTTAAAAATATACAAAAGCGAAAGAGTCTCTCCCCTCAAAGCTAGATGCTATCTATTGACCATTGTCACAAACTAGCGGCCTCAGGTCAGTGACAAAGCCACAACACCACAAATTTGCCCAATGCAGGATTCTATCTTGGGTCATGAATGTTGAGAATCAAATGTTTCATACCACTCCTTCACCAACTATTTTCATTAACTAAATTCAGTAACCAAATTTACCAAGAATATCTTCAATGATGTTACTGAAACATCTCACAATTTATTGAATTTACAATTTGGTCTTGTTAATCTATCTTTCTAATCACTAATCCAAATTGTACCCTATCCCTACCTACCCCCAGTATGTTTTTCTTCCAAATATTTTACCCTATCACCATATGTAAAAGATTTACATATTTTGATAAAGCACAATTCTGATTATACATTATAATACAAGAAAATAAGACCTAATCCAAATAATTTAATAGTGTGTGACTTTTCGGCAACAGCAATAAAATGATTTTATTCTTATGTCTGATGTTGGTGACAATGCTGTTGCCGAAACACCACACACTATTAAATTATTTGGATTAGGTCTTATTTTCTTGTATTATTTTCATTTTTTTTTTTGGTGTAATTAAGAAGACAAAAATCTTACAAATTTCCACTTTTACTGAAAAGGGTGTAAGCACTTAGGAGGGTCTGGTGTATGTTTGGTGAACTCTACCAACTGTTTTGTCAACTGTATATATAGTCTCTAACTTATCTTTAATTTAACACACCTAGGGATAAAAAATTTAGGTTGATTTAAAGTCTGTGCTGAATTATGGTGGTGCTTATCTCCATGGTTAAACCAATTCCTGAAGTCCACTCCTCTCCAATTTTGTGATGTGCTCAATTATAATCGGTTGAATTAAACTAAATAGCATTATTGGGATTTGAAAAAAAAAAATTGTATTAAAGTTGGTGTTGAATTATAGTTAGTTTGATTTTAAGAAGTCATACTGTATTTTCAATCATTTTATGAAAAAAAAAAATCCTTTCTAGTGTTATGGGGGAAGTAAATAGATCAATCCATTCTCTACTGTTCCTCCGAGCGGCAAATTTAGGAAGTGCCTAGGTAGAGGAAGGAAATTTGTAGCTTCCTGTCGGCAGGATGTGTCCTCCACCTACTCACCAATTGGTGGGGGCGACCAATTGACCTTTTGTCCGCTGACTCCACAACTCCCACCTCTTTCTTGGCCGTCGTCCTCTCTCCACCAAGATTATCTCCCTCTCCACCCTTTCTCTCTCTCTCTCTCTCTCTCTGAGAGATTTCAAACATTAGGTCTTCTTCTTTCTTATCTCCACTCAATCATATTAAGGTATCAAGCTTGTAAAGCTTGAGACTTTTGATGGTGTTCTGCCGGGGAAGAGTAGAGCTCATCAATGGATGAGTCAATACAGTCAATAATGTGTTTTGGGGTTGCAGGTTGAGAAAAACATTAGGTAACAAGGATAAGTAGTTTATTGGATGTGTTCTTGTTACCTATACAGTAGAACTACCTCTCTGTAAATGTACCTCTTTGTCTCCTAATTTTAAGGTTCCAAGTTTCAAGTGCCCATTGTTTAAACTTCCTGTAATGTCACCCACTATTTATTTATTTGGATTTGGTCTTATTACCTTGTGTTTGAAATAAGACTTGTGTTTATATTGATAACCACTGATTATTATAGGAATACTGGCAATGAATGATAGTTGGAATTAATGATAATTGGGTCTGCTCTGATAATTGGGACTAACTTTTTTTTTTCTTTCCTGGAGAGTTCGGTTAATGAGAGATGTGATTGTAAATACAGTCGAACCTCTTTAATTCAACACCCCAAGGGATCAGAGCTTTCGGTTGAATTAAAGGCAGTGTTGAATTAAGGTGAGATGATTAGGTAATCATCTAACTCGCTAAAATAATATTTTTTAAAAATAGCCTTGTAATATAAATTAATGATATTAATTGAAACCATTGTGTGTTTTTATTTTATTTTTTCATGATTAACTTTTAGTATCAGGGACAAAATGGCATTAATACATACAAGGTAATAAGACCAAATCCAAATAAATAAATAGTGTGTGACGTTTCGGTAACAGCGTTGTTACCATCTTCAGACCAAAGTACCTCTCATTCAGTACTTTGGTCTGAAGATGGTAACAACGCTGTTACCGAAACGTCACACACTATTTATTTATTTGGATTTGGTCTTATTACCTTGTGTTTATAATCTACAATCCAAATTGTGCCTCATCGGCATTAATACATATTTTAGAAACATAAATAATTGTAACAAATAAATTTACTGGCAATGTGTTTCTTTTCAGTAATATAATCAAATATTAACTCTACAGACATTAAAATATTAAATATAATATATTAAATAATATTTTATTCTAATTGAAAAATATAGCAGTTGAAAGGAAATAAATATGGTAAATATAAAAAGAAAATTTTAAAATATTATTTAAAAATTATCATGAAGAGATCTTTTAAAAAATTCCTTTATAGATGTCTGTTTTTGCACTGAAATCCTATTCAGTATTTATTCCAGATGGCATTTTGAAAAAACATGCATGCCTTTCTTCCTCTGAAATGTCTTTTAATAAATACATTTTAATGTATTAAAGTCATCCACTGCTGCTGCAGGTGTTATTGATTTTGTGTTTAAATCTTTTATAATAACACAGAAATGGAATATTGAAATAAAATGTTATCATAATCATTGTGGCTACATTTTATAAAGATTTATTTATTTAAAAAGAAATTATTTATAAATTTAAAAATAGCTAAAATATTTCAATGTTAAAAATAAAAAAAAATAAAAATTATTATTAGTTAGCGCATGATGCCGAAATTCCCGCGTAAAAAAAACAACAATAACATCCGCGAAATTGCGCAACGGCACTGCAAAGTGAAATTTAAACTAACCTGACACCAAAAGTGCGCAGGTGCGATCGTATCGGCGCCCGCCGATGCCGATCGTCGCCGCCGTAATACCGTTTAGCGGTAAAGTTGCATGTAAAATAACATTCAACTGTCGAAATTCGAATTTTAAAATGGTCGAACTATCGGAACTGTCGAATTACGGTTTGTTATTTGATAGGCCGGAGGTCGGGACATCGGAACATGGTCGAATTATCGCCGAGTGTCGAATTGGGGTGTGTTGAATTACGAGGTTATACTGTATATCAATTAATATATATTTTTAATCATCTCACTCAGACTTGGTGTGTAGCCAAGTCGGCCTGCCACTGAGTAGTGCTCCCAGTCTTAATGACAACGGCATTCTACTTCACCCAATCATGATGGTTGTCAAATCTCAACCATCAAAGTCTCAAGCTTTACACACCCTAATATGATTGAGTGGAGATGAGAAAGAAGAGACTTGGTGTGTTTCACATCAAACTTTCACTTTAAACAGAGCACAACAATTGCAAGCTTGACACCCTAATATGATATTGTGGAGATAAGGAAGAAGAAGAAACTTGGTGTGTATCACACTTTCGCTTTAAACAGAGCACAACAATTGTTCTAGTGTGGATTACACCAGGCAAGGTGAAACCAACTCACCCATAGATAGCATGTGGCAGGAAGTTCCCCTGTACTTCACTCTTATCAACACTTCTAGAAATAATAGGGCAAGGAAAACTCAGTCGCACACTTTTATATAACCATTCAAACCTTCGGTTGCATAGCTCTACTCTCAGAAACTTCTGTGAACGTAAGTTGTTTCTTCATTGATGATAAAGCACAATTTGGATTATAGATTATAAAACAAGAAAATAAGACCTAATCCAAATAATTTATTAGTGTGTGACATTTCGGCAACAGCATTGTCATTTATTCTTTTGTCTGATGATGTCTGATAACATTTAGTTTTGTTTTAGTATATAATTATTTTTCACAATACATCATTTTATACAATACATTTTTACATGATACAGTATATCTCCTTTTCAATTTTTCTTTTTTTCCAACTTTATTCATCATGCCTGGGGAGCAAGTTTCGTAATTTTTTATATTTGCAAAATATTTACATGTAAATTCTAATTTAATACCTTATATGCGTTAAAAATATTATTTTAAGCTCTAAAACTCAATTTAACACTATTAAAAAAATTTTACTTACAGAAACACATGTGCAATTAAATTGACAAAGTATACAACACTACTTCGTTCAAAAACAAAAAAATTGAAAAATGCCTGTGCATAAAAATTAAATGTATTGTACAATTGTCAATATGGAAATTTCTGCAATTCATTTTATAACGCGTTATACATATATATATATTGCGTATGATATTGTTTTTTACAGCACAATACAACAATGTTGGCAAGTTTCTCTAGAGTGGAATGTCGAGGTGACGAATCCACTCCAGGGCCTCCTCTGTGCACCGGTGGATATCCCCAAGTGTTCCCTGGAAGAATCTTCGAGGACAGTCCCTTAGGATTCATTAGTGCTGTAAAGACCAGGATATCCTAAAGGATATTTGGTCATCAGTTGGTGATATCTGTCGATCAAAAGATCTAGCCCGAGGGCGCATGCCGGCCATCACCTTCCTCGGAAGAAGCCGCTCCTAACATGGAGGACAGACGCTTCATCAGCCGTTCCTAACATGGATGCAGACGCTGTTATACGAAAATTCGCGTTGTATAAATAAATTTGTCGCAATTTTTTTATCGCGTTGTAAAAACTCGTGTTATAGGAGAGTCTACTGTAATTAAAAGCATATCTATAAATATATTTTGATATTACATTAGGTCTTATTACCTTGTGTTTATATAATCTATAATCCAAATTGTACCTTATCACTATATCACTCTCTCTCCTGGTATTCTTTGTAAATTTTTGATAAGGCAATTACAGTAGAACCCTCATGAGAGGATTCTCTTGTTAGAGAACACCTCTCTACAATAGATAGTTGTTATTGCCAAAATAACCTATTTTATTATTTCAAAAGTTTACTATTATACTGCCTTATTACAGAATCCAGATGATAAAGAAATTGTTTTCTAAATTAGTTTT
The DNA here is from genome assembly GCA_030710605.1 of Cordylochernes scorpioides. Taxonomy (NCBI): domain Eukaryota; kingdom Metazoa; phylum Arthropoda; class Arachnida; order Pseudoscorpiones; family Chernetidae; genus Cordylochernes; species Cordylochernes scorpioides. The sequence goes on from CP092872.1 coordinate 80,713,318, forward strand.
GACAATTCAATAAAATATTCCCTTGTGTCAATATGGAGTAGAAATATATCTCATGTCTCCAGGTTAATTTTCCCTTGAGGCCTGATCTATTTTTACTCAAATTAGTTTTTATTAAATTTTCCTTCCCCCCCCCCTTTTTTTTTTTGTTAAGAACAAACTACACCTATCCCCAGATTTACACGGTACCTTTTTTTACACGTTTTCGCTTTTACACGGTTTTCCAAATAAGTTTTTTTTTTTTGTTTTTATCGCACTATACTAAACGCTACTGTGATTGAACACATGTGCTGTGTACACATCTCACGAGGAATCCCGAGCTTATGTGCTGACTACATATTTTAACCTCTCAATGCATTTTATTTCTGTATACACCTATCCCCCGATTTACACGTTTTTCTCAGGAACGTATCTACCGTGTAAATCGGGGGATAGGTGTATTTTATTAGATGGTGAAAAAAAACTATTTTGGTTTGAAAGAGAGTTGTAAGCTAGTATGTTTAAATAGTTTAAAACATTCAATTACTAAGTATTAAGACACTAAAACATAAACCAAAGTTAACTGATTAATGCTAGGTACAGTTAAACCAGTCTATAGCACCCCCTCTTGGGACTCACAAAAATAGGGTGCTATAGAGAGGGGGTGCTATAGACAGGTCACTTTTAATGTAAATTGCTTCATACTATGTATTTAAAATGGGCGCTATAGAGAGGAAGGCTCTATTTAGAGGGGGCGCTATAGACAGGTTTAACTGTATTTTATTAGATGGCGAAAAATAACTATTTTAGTTTGAAAGAGAGTTGTAAGCTAGTATGTTTAAATAGGTTAAAACATTATTCAATTAGTAAGAGTATTAAGACCAAAACATAAACCAAAGTTAGCTGATTAATGCTGGGTATAGATTATAGTGAATAGGTTATTGAAACATGACACACAATCAGAAATGAGACAGCATCAAACAACACTAACAAGATTTAGAACAGGTCATCTCAAGCCATTGAAGATAGAAAATAATAACAAAATCTACCCCATTTGTCCAAAATGTAGCTTGGTACCTGCAGCTCCAGAACACATTTTGGCTTGCATTAGATGTACTAAACAGGACCTTTGGGAGAGGCCGCAGCTTATCATCAAACAGCTCGAGGAACATGAACTCATGGAATTCGTTTAATCTTTACACAAGGGGATAAGAAACAACAACATGGCACATTGTTCTATCATTATGGCCTTGTTGCCTGACCTCTTTAATATTGGGAGAGTTCCTCCAAATTTGTGGGAATCTCTCTGTGTTGTGAGTGTGCCATGTATAACAACAACTGTGTGGTCTAGAGGAAGGATGATAGCAGAACGGCAGGGGCCGAGCGGGGAGGCGCGGAGAGCCTCTGTCCCCTGCGGACTGCGTGGCGGTGGCGTGGTAGCTCCAGTAGGCGGAGGAAGCTCGCTGAGTGTCTCGCGGTCAGAATACCGGCTGGGGTCCGGGGAGGCCCTCATTGTCTCCTGGGATATCAGGGAAGACATCTGTCCCTCGGACTGGATCGGACTCTATAGGACTGGTAAGTTGGTTCTCCACTTCATCTCTTTATATCTTCTTCTTTCTTTTCTCCACTCAATCATTCATGACTGGGTGAAGAATGCGTCTGCCTTTGTCATTAAGACTGGGAGCACTACTCAGTGGCAGGCCGATTTAGCGTCAAAAGAAATGGCCGCCTCTGACATGAGGAACAGACACATGTGCAGCCGCTCCTAACATGGAGTACAAACGCTGCTCATCCTGTATTCCTGGATTAGGAGCCCTTACAGGGTACTATCAGCCGGGCCAGCTGAACCCAGGTTTTTTAGTGAACTTGTTACTGCTCCCCCTCCTCCTTTTTCATCCGGGCTTGGGACCGGCAAAGGCGGAGTTATCTCTATATAATACAAGAATATAAGACCTAATCCAAATAATTTAATAGTGTGTGATGTTTCAGCAACAGCATTGTCACCATCATCAGACAAAAGACTAAATGTTCTTCAATTCTTTTGTCTGATGATGGTGACAATGCTGTTGCCGAAACGTCACACACTATTAAATTATTTGGATTAGATCTTATTTTCTTGTATTATAATCTATAATTCAAATTGTGCTGAGAGATTGACAAATTCTCTTTATATAGAAATGTATGGCAAATAAATAAATTATAACTCTTGATTTACAATATAAACATTATTTTTACCTGACTTGTAATTTGATAATATCAAAAAGTATCCAAACCTAAGTGTCTTTCACAATTTATAATTTATATGTGACTTGTAGCAGTGTTGATGCCATCTCTTCAGATAAAAGTATTTCTATAGAGATTGAAAATGGTTTATCAGCTCTTGTTACCAAAACTTTGCGCCAACAGCGCGAAATGCATTCGTGGATGGCTTTTCTTGATTTATCAAGAAATTGGGTTGGACAAATATCAGGGAACAGGTTAAATCAATGTTTAGTTGATTTCTGTTCCACCAGATGGCGCTCTACCTTCTGTAAAGCACATGTGCTCCTGGTCAAGAGATGCCTTTTATCTTTTTAATATATTTTAGTTATTTGTGATTTGGGTCTTGTTACAGTAAAAACCCTTCTGTAAAGGACACCATGTTACAGAGGTGTCCTCTTACTGGAGAACTGGTAGCTAGTAAAAAATGGTAATTTTGGCTATGACAACTGTCCTTTGTAGAGAGTTGTCTTCTTGCAGTCCTCTAATTATAAAGAATGAGTCACAGCATACCTTTTTTTTGGAAAATTAGTCAAAACCAATCAGTATACCATGGCTTTGGGCTATATCCTACATCACTACAAGGGCAGTGTTTGTACTCCATGTTAGGAGCGGCTGCATATGGCATCTCTTCCTCATGTCAGAGGTGGCCATTTCTTTTGGAGCTAAGTCAGTGGCCTGCCACTGAGTAGTGCTCACAGTCTTAATGACAAAGGCAGATGCATTCTACTTTACCCAGTCATGATGATTGTCAAACAGACACCATCAACAAGCTCTACAAGCTTGATACCCTAATATGATTGAGTGGAGATAAGAAAGAAGAAGACTACAAGGGCGACTTCAATATCATAACATCTGATGAAAATTTGCCAAAACTGTTGTTGTAATAACTCTAATATATATCTTGACATTGTGGATTTTCAATGATAAATTATTAATGTAAAAAATACGAAATAATAGGGAGTTTCCCTTCTATTTTTTTTTAAATATAGATTAAAATATATACAGTTAAACCTGTCTATAGCGCCCCCTCTTGGGACTCACCAAAATAGGGTGCTATATACAGGTCACTTTTAATGTAAATCGCATCGTACTACGTATTTAAAATCAGACGCTATAGAGAGGAGGGACGCTATAGACAGGTTTAACTTAATATATTTTTGATATGGATATTCACTACAAAATATTGTTTGCCATGAAGTATATAACCAAAAAGAGAGGTATATCTTAGATTTTGAGTGCAAATGGATTAGAAAAGACATTTTGAGAAAATTTGAAGGAAGAAGAAAGAGAGGTAGACCTGCAATGAGCTGGCTGGAAAAGATCGAGAAAGCTACAGGAAGGTCACTAGATGAGCAGCGATTAATAATTGGCGAAAGACCAAATTGCAGAATATTTGCCCATTTAGTCACCACCAAACGTCGAATTTGACTTGATGGACACACTATAACCACAACAAACAATCTTGGATTTATACAAATAGTTTTATTCCAATATTTCAGTGAGCAGTGCACAATCTTTTAAAACCTAGATTTACACTTATGGACAAAACTTAATGAAGTTTCACTATTTGATGTTACCCGTCATCTCTCTGTTTTCTTGAAGGAGACAGAGGCAATATTGTTCACACTT
>CP092872.1:80725056-80798803 GCA_030710605.1 Cordylochernes scorpioides
AGTAAATCTCACTCTGACAAATGAGAGGCACCCAATGCTCAATGTCACACAAAGATCAGCAACAAATGGCCATTTTTCAATGAAAGCTGTTTCATTGAGAGATGTGTCTTCTCTAGTAGAAGTGTCCTCTCATGGAAGTTTTACTATCCCTGAGTAAATCACACTCTGACAAATGAGAGGCACCCAATGTTCAATGTCACACAAAGATTAGCAACAAATGGCCATTTTTCAATGAAAGCTGTTTCTTTTAGAGATGTGTCTTCTCTAGTAGAAGTGTCCTCTCATGGAAGTTCTACTGTCCCTGAGTAAATCTCACTCTGACAAATGAGAGGCACCCAATGTTCAATGTGTCACACAAAGATTAGCAACAAATGGTCATTTTTCAATGAAAGCTGTTTCTTTTAGAGATGTGTCTTCTCTAGTAGAAGTGTCATCTCATGAAAGTTCTACTGTTCCTGAGTAAATCTCACACTGACAAATGAGAGGCACCCAATGCTCAATGTCACACAAAGATCAGCAACAAATGGTCATTTTTCAATGAAAGCTGTTTCTTTTAGAGATGTGTCTTCTCTAGTAGAAGTGTCCTCTCATGGAAGTTTTACTGTTCCTGAGTAAATCTCACCCTGACAAATGAGAGGCACCCAATGCTCAATGTCACACAAAGATTAGCAACAAATGGTCATTTTTACAATGAAAGCTGTTTCTTTTAGAGATGTGTCTTCTCTAGTAGAAGTGTTTTCTCATGGAAGTTCTACTGTTCCTGAGTAAATCTCACCCTGACAAATGAGAGGCACCCAATGCTCAATGTCACACAAAGATCAGCAACAAATGGTCATTTTTCAATGAAAGCTGTTTCTTTTAGAGATGTGTCTTCTCTAGTAGAAGTGTCCTCTCATGGAAGTTCTACTGTTCCTGAGTAAATCTCACCCTGACAAATGAGAGACACCCAATGCTCAATGTTACACAAAGATTAGCAACAAAGGGGTTAATGGAACACAAGGAAGAAGGAGAAGATGGAAGGAAAAAAAAAAAAACCTTTCTTGTGACAGACAATTACACATGAAACAAAAGAACTGTAGTATCCTTGCTGTAGGTATTTAAAGAACATCGTAGGAAGTGGTAGGGGAGGTTCAATGCCATGGATGCACACATGTGGCGGGGGATACTGACTGGCACGTAGGTAGCCAGTGTAACGACCTTCCTCAATACAATAAACACCGCTATAGGCTGGAGTACAACAAGGCCGTTACAAAGAGGAAGTAACCTTGAGATCTTTCAATACAAATCCTGCCGCCACTTTTTTTTTCCAAACTGCTGTTGAGTCATACCATTATACAACAGCTATGGAGTAGAGGGCTTGAAGGTGTGGGAATACAGTCAAATTTTGGCCTGTAATAAGGCCAATTACAAAATTATTCAAATCTACCCCACTTGCCCAAAATGTAGCTGGCACCTGCAGCTCCAGAACACATTTTGGCTTGCATTAGATGCACTAAACAGGACCTTTGGGAGAGGCCGCTGCTCATCATTAAGCAGCTCGAGAATCATGAACTCATGGAATTCGTGTAATCTTTACACAAGGGGATAAGAAACAACAACAACAACAAAATTATTCTTTTGGCTTGCATTATATGTACTAAACAGGTCCTTTGATAAAGGCCACTGCATATCATCAAAACAGCTCGAGGAACATGGACTCATGGAATTTGTGTAATCTTTGCACAAGGGGATAATAATCAACAACAAAATTATTGGGTAGCAATCCTCAACAAGTATAGATTTAGGTTTTAAAAATTGGCATGAATCTCCAATCAAAACATGGTTATGTGTAAGAGCGCTTGGGAACTATGATTATAACAATACAAAATCTTTGTTCTAATTGTTGTAACTATGATTATAACAATACAAAATCTTTGTTTCAATTGTTGTAACTATGGTTATTAGTAATATAAAATCTTTGTTTTAATTGCTGTAACTATTGTTATAACAATACAATATCTTTGTTTCAATTGTTGTAACTATGGTTATTAGTAATATAAAATCTTTGTTTTTAATTGTTGTAACTCTCTTGTGTTGAATATTGTCTGTAATTCCACGGCCAATCTGTACAGGGCAAGACGCCCTAATAAAGTTGTTTTGTTGTTGTTGTTGTAATTGATGTAACTATGATTATAACAATACAAAATCTTTGTTTCAATTGTTGTAACTATGGTTATTAGTAATATAAAATCTTTGTTCTAAGTGTTGTAACTATTGTTATAACAATATAAAATCTTGGTTTCAATTGTTGTAACTATGGTTATAACAATACAAAATCTTGGTTTCAATTGTTGTAACTATGGTTATAACAATATAAAATATTGATCCCAAGTGTAACTATGGTTATAACAATACAAAATATTGGTTTCAATTGTTGTAACTATGGTTATAACAATACAAAATATTGGTTTCAATTGTTGTAACTATGGTTATAACAATACAAAATATTGGTTTCAATTGTTGTAACTATGGTTATAACAATACAAAATCTTGTGGTTTCAATTGTTGTAACTATGGTAATAACACAAGGTAATAAGACCAAATCCAAATAAATAAATAGTTTGTGACGTTTTGGTAACAGCGTTGTTACCATCTTCAGACAAAAGTACTGAAAGTACAAAAAACTTTTGTCTGAAGATGGTAACAATGCTGTTACCGAAACGTCACATACTATTTATTTATTTGGATTTGGTCTTATTACCTTGTGTTTATAATCTATAATCCAAATTGTTGCTTATCTATGGTAATAACAATATAAAATATTGATCCCAAGTGTTGTAACTATGGTTATAACAATATAAAATATTGATCCCAAGTGTTGTAACTATGGTTATAACAATACAAAATATTGGTTTCAATTGTTGTAACTATGGTTATAACAATACAAAATCTTGTGGTTTCAATTGTTGTAACTATGGTTATAACAATACAAAATATTGTGGTTTCAATTGTTGTAACTATGGTTATAACAATATAAAATCTTGGTTTCAATTGTTGTAACTATGGTTATAACAATATAAAATATTGATCCCAAGTGTTGTAACTATGGTTATAACAATACAAAATATTGGTTTCAATTGTTGTAACTATGGTTATAACAATACAAAATATTGGTTTCAATTGTTGTAACTATGGTTATAACAATACAAAATCTTGTGGTTTCAACTGTTGTAACTATGGTTATAACAATATAAAATATTGATCCCAAGTGTTGTAACTATGGTTGTAACAATATAAAATATTGATCCCAAGTGTTGTATTATGGTTATAACAATATTAAATATTGATCCCAAGTGTTGTAACTATGGTTATAACAATATAAAATATTGATCCCAAGTGTTGTATTATGGTTATAACAATACAAAATATTGATCCCAAGTGTTGTAACTATGGTTATAACAATATAAAATATTGATCCCAAGTGTTGTAACTATGGTTATAACAATATAAAATATTGATCCCAAGTGTTGTATTATGGTTATAACAATACAAAATATTGATCCCAAGTGTTGTAACTATGGTTATAACAATATAAAATATTGATCCCAAGTGTTGTAACTATGGTTATAACAATATAAAATATTGATCCCAAGTGTTGTATTATGGTTATAACAATACAAAATATTGATCCCAAGTGTTGTAACTATGGTTATAACAATATAAAATATTGATCCCAAGTGTTGTAACTATGGTTATAACAATATAAAATATTGATCCCAGATGTTGTAACTATGATTATAACAATACAAAATCTTGGTTTTAATTGTTGTAACTATGGTTATAACAATATAAAGTATTGATCCCAAGTGTTGTAACTATGGTTATAACAATATAAAGTATTGATCCCAAGTGAGGTTGTACCAAAGTTCAAATGGAATTATCAATAATAGGCTTTTTCCCCCCCAGTAATTGTTAATGAGACCCATTGTCTATGGATACAATTTAAACAGATATTGTTGGGAGAACACTACTCTCTATCAATTGTTTACATCACTAGCTAGCGGCCGTAACTCAGTAGAAGCTCTATGAGATGACACTCTCTTAAGAAGATGCATTAGCTGCCATCTGTTGCAAGTAATTTGGACTAGTTTTGATATGTATGATGTCAGAGAACACCATCTGATTTTAATGAGGGGTGAAGACTTGAAATGCACTTTCTGTGGATCAGGAATAACAACGGAGATGTTGCACTACTTATTTGATTGTGCTGCTCTGTCTGAGGAAAGACGAAAACTAAATGATAAAACGGGACAACTTTGTCCTTCATTTCCGGCACTAATTAATGAAATATCAAAGAATAGGTATATAGCGGTGGCGATATTTGGATTCCATAGGATTATATCCCGGGCCACACAGTGTTCTTCCCATCCCTTGTGAACTGGCGAATCTTGTATAGGGCGAGAGGCCCTAAATAAAGGCTTTGCTGTTGTTGTTGATATGTATGTTTCTTTTTAAAATAAAACAATTTTCTACTGCCCTTACTGCATTTATAAAATAATGGAAGGGCATGGCTCAACAGTTTTAAAGAGAATACCTTTTTACAAAGGATGTTTTTATCTCTTAAATTACCATTTTTACTATTTAGCTATTCTCCAGTAAGAGGATACCTCTCCCTAAAGAGTACTTTGTCTTTGCAACTAGGTGTTGTCCTTTACAAAGAGGTTCTTGATTTCCAGACTTAAGTCTGGTCATCTACAGACAATAACTTTCCAGAATGGTTACAAGGTTTTCCCACTATGTATTAAGTGCAATTCTCAAATCTACAACCCCAAACAACAGCATTGACTGTATTGACTCATCCATTGATGAGTTCTACTCTTCCCCGGCAGACACCATCAAAAGTCTCAAGCTTTACAAGCTTGATACCTTAATATGATTGAGTGGAGATAAGAAAGAAGAAGACAGAGAGATTCTACTGTATTTTTGTCAGGTTCAAATTAGATTCAGTTACTGCAGTAATGGATTTTAGAAATAAACAATGAGGTTGTTTAGGAAACTTCTTATACACCATTATGTCAACTGACTTATGAAAAAATATGGATTCAATTTGTTCATTCACATTGCATGTAAGTAGTTGCAACACTAATCTCTCTCCCACTCCCATTTTCTTCTGTTTTCAGGATATAAATTTTTTAAATATATTTTTCATTGACAACAAAAGCCTAAAATGTTATTTTGTGCCTTATTCATCGTATTCATCTAAATTATCAAATTTTTAAAGAGGTTAGAATGGTCTTTCAATATTAAAACTATGACATACGACTTTAATTCAAACTTTTATACATTTTGGTATAACTATTTCTTTAATTATTTTTTATTAAATCACTTTAAAAATGGGTATTCATTAACTTGACAACTTTTGAATTGTCAAAGTTTGTTATCCTTTCCAAAAATTCCCTTACTGATTAGCTTGACTCATTTAAAAAGCTACTAAATATATCTTTGATATTTGTTATATTATAATTTAATATGTTTGCGTCTAAAATTAAATTTGAAAATGTCATTTTGATTTTAGAAATTTTTGCGGTCCGTTTTAAATATCTAAATTTAAATCGCATGTTTTCGTTTTCTTAAGAAATTATTTTGGGTTCAAAAGCGTAGAAATACGTAATCAATATAGCTAAAATATTATTTTTTTAAAATTTATAACACGTACAAAAAATCTTACCTACATAAATAAAAGGGTTTAAATCGCTAGGCATCTAAAAAACCATTTGATATGTCCGAGACATTTAATCGGCTGGCTTGCTAATAACACTGAATTTATTATTTTCGTTATAGATAAAATAAATTATTTAAAAAAAAATCAGTTTATAGTTCAAAACATATTTATAAAAAGATCATCATTAAATAAACTAAAGTTATTTTAATGTTGTCAATCTCTTTGCATCCTAAGCTGTGTTGCAAATTGTTTATCAAATATCTAACAGTAATTTTTTTATTTATTTATATTCATTCACAATTTATATTCTGCTCATCACGAAAAGGTGCATAAATATAAAAACAAAATTTTTATTTAGAAATATATTTGATAAAATTTTATTTCATTATTGTTTCGAAATATATATATATTTTTTATATATATTATTTTAATTTATTTTTTAGATGTGAACCTTGTGTATAGTGATTAAAAGTGATTAAACCAATTAGAAGGCAAATAGGCAGCAATTTAAAAATAACAGTATACAGTAATGTAATTTTACAAATGAGTTTTTTTTTTATCCTTTTCACTTACGAACTTTAATGTAAAAGAATAGTATCTAATTAGAGTGGGTTATATAAATATGTATAACATATCTAACTGCATTTTTTGTCACTAAAGGCAATTATAAAACAAATCGATGATTAGTGAAACTGGTTACACAGAAGTACATATATTTTGATTCACTTATATTTGATCTTTGATAAGCTTTTGCACTGGAAGAAGTTTTTTCGTGACATAGAGTAGCAATTTTATCGAGATGGGCATTAAGTTAGCTATTTAAATAAAAGCCAAAAGCGTTATTAATGTATTTTTAATGTAATGATTTCCAAAAAAATGACAAATTATCTATTTAAATTCACATGTCATCGTGTCTGATGAAATATAAAATTTTAGTGTTTAGCAATGTCGTGAGTGTCATGTCGTGTGGATATGATCTATATATATTCAACATAGGAGAGTTTATTCAAACATATGAAAAGATAAATATTTGAGAAGGAAAGAGGTATAGGTTTGGGATGTGCTTAGAGTTTCTTTCTATGTCTTCTAAAGAGAGAGAGAGGTCGCATCAACAGATAAAACATACTGTTACGAGTCTTCTCAGCTGTAGATGTTTGTGTGCAAGGTTTCTGGGAAAACAATGTGGGTTCATTTTGGATACAGCTTAGTACCATGGATTTATTCCCAGAGCTTTAAAAAGGAAATCAATAACTAGATATAGTAGATGAACTTGCCTTCAATGTCCGTCCTGGGTAGGTTCCTCCTTGTCCTTCTTTGCAACGTCCTCCACTTGTTGATTTACACAGTCCCACTTCCCGTAGCCAACTTGCCGCGTCTGTCGTCACCGCCGTTCTCCTTGCTGCAGGTCCCGTTGTCACCGGACAGACTTCTCCCCCCCAGACTGCCATGTCTTCTCGACGCACAAACCCCCGGCAGACCGGCCGCTAACTCAGCTGCTTGCTTCACGACGACACCAGCTGGACTCCCTGTCTGCCGCCCCCTCCTCTGGAATTTTGTCAATCAACACTTCCTTGGAGGGACCCCTGCATACCTTCTTCTCTTGGCTTGCCCACTTATTCTCTTCTACTTCTTTGCTGCACCGCTTCACTGCCCCCTTCTCAATCCTTTTCGTCCCGAAAAGGCTTATCACCAGAGGCGCTGATCGGCGGCGCCCTTTGATCTTCCTGACGTCTCTGGCCACATGAAGGTCGTCAGCCCCCCCCCCCCCCCGGAAGCGTAACGGCAGGGTTAACACCAACCCTTGTTTGCTGAACCACATCTCAACTCGGTCTTTCTTTCCATTCTCAACCAGTGCCGACGCCATTGATTGGTCTCGCTGTATAGCACAGGGCGGTGGTTCTCCACATGGTGGAGACCATATTTCACTGCCTATGATGCTTTCATCTGATATTTTGAATTCTCTTTGTGAACACTCTGTAGCCGCAATGTACAAAGGGTTGTGATCGTTTGTATTGCGCTTTCTCCGCTTCCTTCCACGACGGGGCTGTAGATCGTCGATCTTTACAGTCGATTCGCCCACTTGATCCACGCTGTCTATATCGTGGCCTCCCAGCACGCATTCGTCCATGTGAAACTCCCATAGGTGGTCGGGAACGTTCCTTTCTTCTTTCGGTTTCCCATTCTCTTGCTCTAGAAGCTCTCTCTTTCCAAACCCTTCAATCCTGGGCCTCTTAGTGCCGACCCCGCACAGGGCTGTGAATTTCTTAAACCTTCTGGAGGTGTCGGACCCAGTGGCAGTCTCAACGTCGATAGAACTTTTCCTAGGCGGTGGCTGTTGGATCTGAACCTCGCCAGGGGAAGGAACGAAGATGATAGGTATACATTCTTGGCACATATTTTCAGCTTGTATTGCAGACCACGGCGCTGACACATTGCGCGCGACTTCAGCGTCACAGACATTGTCGTCGGACTTCCACAGAGCATCCAATGCTCTATCCCGTTCAGTCGGGTCGCCGGCTCCAACTTCGGGGTGCCTCGACCATCTAGCCTTGTCGCACTTCCACGGAGCACCCAGCTCCGTCCCGTCCAGTTGGATCGCCGCTGTAGTTCCTGACAGTCTGGCACTGTCGCAGAAGTCAGCCACTCCGTCACATTGCAGCTCGCCAAGATCGTTGTTGTTTTGCTGGAGTATTTTAGAAATAATCCCAGGGGTGGAATTTCGCACTGTATATCACCTGGAGGGCATTCTGCTTCCGTTCTCTTGATTTTGTACAAAACACTCGTGCCACAGCCGTTGTCGGAGGCGATCAGCTCGTCCTCCACCGCTACACAACCAATCTGGATTATTTCCTGCTGTCGACACTTTTCGAACTTCTGGATCACGGGAGAATCTTCTAGCGTAGATTCTGGCAGTCTACTTACGATGTCTTTCGACGTGATGGTCTTTGTTGTGATGTTCTTGCCGGGATCTTCATCACCTGGAATCGTCTTTTGTCCCCTCAGGCTTTGAGTACGTGGGCTATTGGTTGCTGTGATTGTTTTTGAAAAGCCATCAGGATTTTCTGGCTGGTGTACATTGACCTTAACTCGCAAGACATGGGTGTGGACAGAACGTTTGACATTCCGATTATGCTCAGGTCGGCTCATTCGAGATTCAAATGGAGTAATCCCTTCTTTAATCGATCTAACGTCTTCTCTAAACTCATCTACTTTCAGGCATCAGAGCTCAATACGCGCTTAACTATTGGACGTGAGATATTTTGGAGCTATTTGCTATTGCCTAATGCTACCTTCAGATATGAGAAAGGGCGTGGTTGGTATTATTTTCCTATGGTGACTTTTGCAACTCTCTTTTCTATAATTGTTTATTGCACAACATCTCTGGGCATGATGTCAACTAGAACAGGCCTTTAATACCTTCTGCAATTTTTAACATATCCAGCACGCCACTCATGCTATCTGTGATATAATGATGGCTCGTTGATCTATAGCTAGAGGCTTGACTCTCAAATATCAGTCTCCAGCATGAGGCAATAACTACAATACTTATCATGCCAGCCACATCATCAACCTGTCTACTCTGCGCTGAATAATTTCTGCAGTTCATAGGTGACAGTGTTTTTCTCGAAGGGTGAATACCATGAAAATAAAAATATAAAATTTTGAGTATTTGAGTAATAAAACCTCTTATTGTTACGACGCAAGTGGTGATTGTTTGTGAATAAGGGTTTTTATTGTGGATACAGCTTAATGCGATATACTTTATTACGATAGTTTCAAGGGAATTAATAATTATATACAGTAGATATATGGACTTGCCTTTATTGTCCGCCACAAGAATGATCCTCCTTGTCTTCCTTGGCACAGTCATCCTGGTTAATTCACACGGCCACACGCCTAGAGACCACTTCCCACGTTTTCTGTCACTGCCGATGTGTCCAAAACTGTCTGTCCTCCCCCACCCTGGAATGCCGTTCTGACGCCTGTCACTCTCACACGTGGGCCATCCCTCCGCAGCTAGAGTCTATCCATCTTTGACCAACTTCACTTTGGGATCTTGGCTCTTGGATAACTTTTAATATAGTAAGGGGAGGAATATCCATATTAAATTACATTTAATCTCTATTTCTATGAAAATAAAGGTCGCCGCTCCCGTCAAAATACACCCCAAAACTAGGCTCTATCTCTTGACTGTCTCCGCCAACTAACGGTCTCGTGTCGGTGACGAAGCCACTACACCAGCTTTGGCACACTGTTAATCGTTCACCTGGAGACCATGGTTTCGTGCTAAGGCGGGCTTTGATTTCATGAGAGATTTTGGACAGACGAAGGCCATTAGCTGGAAACCATCGTCTCCAGGTGGGCACTTCTCAGTTTGGCAAAGTTGATGTTGCGGCTTGGTCATCGATCGCTATTTGAGGAAAAGGTCAATAGATGGCGCCTAGTTTTGACGTCTATTTTGGCAGGAGAGGCGAACGTTATTTTTATAGGTTAATATACTCCCGAAACTATTTCCATCTTATCTCAATTTGTTAAAATTATACCTGATTCTCTGATCCTTAGGAACAAGTTCAAAGTTCCTTAAACGTTCAAATTTCTACAGAATACAAAGTATCACTCTGTATTCGAACCATCCTCGCTTATCGACAGGTTTTGGAATTGATGGCGGTCGCAACCTGGCACTGAGCTTGAGCTAGAATGAATCATGGTACATCAATATACACGCACGCACATACACACACAACATACTGTAACGTGTACGACAAGGCCAAGATACCAGAGTAAAGTTGGGGAAAGAGGGGTGGACTTTAGCGGCCACCGCTGCCATGTGGCAGGCGCTAAAAAACTGTGGGAAAGGACAGAGTCTGGTTACATCTGAGGTAAGAAGAGGACGTGGCGACTTGCCTCCGGGCGCCTGGAAGATCCTGTAAAGCGGTGCCAGTAGAGCCTGACATCGGAGCGGCCTACAAGGCGGTGAAGTCCAGGCTGGACTTCAATAGTGTGGAGCGGGAAGTTTCACAAGAGTGACATCCGCGGCGCCAAGGATACTTCTAACGGGGAGGTTGAAGGCAAGTCCAACTCATTGTATTCCTTCTGTTAAGTGAGATACAATAAAGCGCTAACTTCAGCTGAAATCCCTTCGAACTCACATGTGTATCTTTGTGGCATCCTGAGTAGACAAAGTACACGAATAGCGTCTGGGTACGACGCAACATTTGGTGTCAGAAGTGGGATTGCAGCTTAGTTAATTTTAATTGAAGATTTTATTTTGCGCTAATTTAAAATGAAAAATGGAAAACTAACAGACCTCGAAATTGAAAATTTCAAGAAATTGCCCATTCTGATGAACCAGAAAGTAGATGAGTTCAGAGAAGACGTTAGATCGATTAAAGAAGGGATTACTCCATTGGAATCTCGAATGAGCCGACTCGAGCATAATCGGAATGCCAAACGTTTTGTCACACCCATATCTTGCGAAGTTAAAGTCAATCTACACCAGCCAGAAAATCCTGACGGCTTTTCAAAAACAATCAAAGCAACCAATAGCCCACGGATTCAAAGTCTGAGGGTGATGAAGATCCCGGCAAAACCATCACAACAAATACCATCACATCAGGAGACGTCGTAAGATGACTGCCAGAATCTACACTATAAGATTCTCCCGTGATCCAGAAGTCCGAAGAATGTCGACAGCAGGAAATGATCCAGACTGGTTGTGTAGCGGAGGAGGGCGAGCTGATCGCCTCCGACAACGGCTGTGGCTCGAGTGTTTTGTACCAAATAAAGCGGACGGAAGGAGTATGCCCTCCAGGTGATACACAGTGCAGAAATTAAACCCTTGAGATCCATTCTGAAATACCCCATTAGAACAACAACGATCTTGGTGAGCTGCAGTGCAACGGCGTGGCTGACTTCTGCGACAGTGACAGACTGTCAGGGACTACAGCAGCGATCCAACTGAACGGGATAGAGCATTGGATGCTCTGTGGAAGTACGACGACAATGTCTGTGACTCGGAAGTAGCGCGCAATGTGTCAGCGCCGTCGTCTGCAAAACAAGCTGAAAATATGTGCCAAGAATGTGTACCCATCATCCTCGTTCTTTCGCGCGACAAGGTGCATATCCAACAGCCGCTGCCTAGAAAGAGTTCTACCGACGTTGACACTACCACGGGATCCGACACCTCCGGCATCTTTAAGAAGTTCACAGCCCAGTGCGGGGTCGGCACGAAGAGTTCCAGGTCTGAAGGGTTTAGAAAAAGAGAGCTTTTAAAGCAAGACAATGGGAAACCGACAGAAGAAAGGAACTTTCCCGAACACCTTTGGAAGTCTAACAAGGACGAATACATGCTGGAAGGCCACGATATAGTCAGCATGGATCAAGAAAGCGCATCCACTGTAGAGACCCACGATCTACCGCCCTGTCGTGGGAAGAAGCGGCGAAAGCGCAATACAAAAGCTCTCAACCCTTTGGAAATTCAGATCGCGGCTACAGAGTGTTCAAAATGAAAAATCCAAATATCTGATGAAAGCAACGAAGGCAGTGAAATATGGCCGCCATAATGTGGAGAACCACCGCCCTGTGCTAGACAGAAAGACAAATCAGTGGCGTTGGAACTGATTGAGAGTGGGAAGAAAGTCCGAGTTAGGATGTGGTTCTGCAAACAAAGGCTGACGCTAATCCTGCCTCTACGCTCCCGGGAGGCTGACGAGCCTCATGTGGCCAGAGACGTCAGGGAGATCAAAGGGCCGCCGATCAGCGCCGCTGGTGAAATCTGCCCTTTTCGGGACGAGAAGGATTGGGAAGGGGGCAGTGTAACGTGGACGACAAGGCCAAGATACCAGAGTAAAGTTGGGGAAAGAGAGATGGACTTTAGCGGCCCCCGCTGCCATGTGGCAGGCGCTCAAAACAGCATTCCTGTGTGGGGGAGGACAGAGTCTGGTTGCATCTGCGGTGAGAAGAGGACGTGGCGACTTGCCTCCGGGCGTGTGGATGATCCTGTAAAGCGGTGCCAGTAGAGCCTGACATCGGAGCGACCTACAAGACGGTGTAAGTCCAGGCTGGACTTGAATAGTGTGGAGCGGGAAGCTTCACAAGAGTGACATCCGCGGCGCCAAGGATACTTCTGACGGGGAGGTTGAAGGCAAGTCCAACTTATTGTATTCCTTCTTTTGCTTAAAAATAGCTCATGGTAGAAAAAGTAATTTAGGGTGTAATAGAAAATGGCACTTTCTGATCATGTAAACTGAACTCTCTGTTTCTCTGCAGGCCCACTGTCATCTATCAGAAAAAATACCGACTGAATGTTGATTTTCTATTGCCAGACATGTGACCATTTCTTGCGTCATAATGAAAAGGCATTGGACAAATTTCTGTGAAAAAAAAAACACACACACACACACACACTTTCAATTTTTTTTTTTTTTTTTCTTCTCGATAGATGGTAGGGTGTCGTCGTCAGCAACATTCAGTTTCATGGTTAGAAGGTATCCCCCCCCCCCTTTTTTTTTAAAAGAGAGGCTATTGTTACCTCTTGATTGAATATTCCCAATCATCTATGTGCATTAATTTCTTCTATCACCGCCTTACCTTTTGTCCAGCACAAACATTCTTTGATTACAGTTTCTGCTATCAAATATTTTTTCTCCAATAAGGTTTATATAAAGTACACATATTCATCTCTCTCTTCCCAATTAATATATAAATTTATGATTCAACAATTAAACGATAAAATAATAATATTTATGTGCAATAAAATCTATAGAGAGTTTGCTTTCATCTCCTATATCCATAACGTGAATGTAGGACAACTTTCAAAAATATTGATAACTTTTAAATCTACAATCTAAAACTAGGTAATATTTGTTAGATAATATTTTAATTATCATATTATCATCATCAACAAATAATTTTATTGTTTAAAATATGGTACAAATTGAGTCTATATGTACAGTACAGTACTTTTTGGTCACCAGGGCTATGTTTGATATTATGGTACAGGATTGAAGCTATAAAGAGTAAACCTTTTTTTTTTTTTTTGGCATATAAAGGCATCTCAACTCTCTGTGTCTCGGGGTGTTTTTTCACACAGAGTTTGCCTTCTTGATCACCTTTCTGTAACTTATGTGACGGATTCTCTCTTGTGGAGTTCAGAGAGAATATTAAAGGATAGTTTCACAAGGTAACTCTGAGGTACTAGGAGTATTGAAGTCTCACAATAAAAATAGGTAAATAATATTAAATGAAGTGATAAGTAAAGAGAAAAGGGAGAAATGGAGAGGAAATAATTTTTTAAAACGGAGGTGTGGGGAGAGAGGAGGATAGGTTAGGAAAATTTAAAAAATAATAATAAAAAATAGTGACAGAGTAATTGCTATAAAACAAGGTAATAAGACTAAATCCAAATAAATAAATAGTGTGTGACGTTTCGGTAACAGCGTTGCTACCATCTTCAAACAAAAGTACTGAATGAAAGTATGTAGTGTGAAATGTATGTAATGAAAGTACTGAAAGTTTCAGTACTTTTGTCTGAAGATGGTAACAACGCTGTTACCGAAACGTCACACACTATTTATTTGGATTAGGTCTTATTACCTTGTTTTATAATCTATAATCCAAATTGTGCCTTATCAGTAATTGCTATAGATAATACCATTATTGCAGAGGAAGAAAGATGTAGTTTTGATTAATTATCAGATACTCCCGGGTAAATCCAGGTATAATAAATTTCCTTTCCTCCAATTTACCCAGACTAATCTATTTATTAGCTTGATTGTCTTAATTAAGTTTTCCTGTATATAAATAGCATATTACCATTATATGTGATTAGCTTTAAAATTATAATAATAAAAATGCTTATTACTGGTGTTATTGCTGTTTTTTCTGCATGACTCCTACATTTATGCTCGGAGAATCTGTATAAAACTAAAAGGTTTTAATAAAGTTTTTTGTTTTTGTTTTTAATTAATTCAAGTTGAAGACTCCATAAGCTTATTGTCCTTTTAACGTTTTGGCGACCTACTGTCACCCTTTTCAAAAAAGGTGAAAAGCTTATTAGTGATTATATAGTGATTGCTGTCACTTTGAAGAAAATATGTCATTTTGATAAAGTTGTTGGTAGCCATCCAGGTTCCTGAGAGCGTAAATCACGAGTTCTTTCAATGACACTGATAATCTTCTTATCGCGACCAGGAAGGAAGAAGCTAAGATTTCTCTTCGGGCTGCCTGCTCAGGATATTCCCAGAAAAGATTATGGAAACCTTCTTTAGTTTATTGGCAGAGTCGACAGTTGTGTCATCGTCTGTTCTATTTTTACTCTTATATATAAGGCGTTGTTTAACAATCTAAACATTAATTAGACATCTTTATGTTAAAAACAAATTAGACATATCCTGAACACTAACATGAACATTTTTTAGATGGCAGAGCGCCATCTAGTGAAACATTCGGTTCAAAATCACTTTATTAGGTACCGCTCAACAAGAGCAACCTAGTTTATGATAATTGAAACACTGAATAATATGTGAAGGTTATTCACATATCAAACAAAATGTTAACGCGGGATTCAATCCCGGTTCATGACTGTCGGGAATCGAGGGTGTTACCCACTCGTCCACCGACTTATTATCTAGTGGAACAGACTCTAAAAAATGCTAATGTTAGTAGTCAGAATATGGTTAATTTGTTTTTAATATCAACACCTGATTTTTTATTTATTTTTTAAAATAATTTTTCCCACATCCTTATATATATATATATATATATATATATATATATATATATGTCGCTGGAATTTTTATCTGAAGATCCCCGTTCCAGCAGATCTCTTTTTCCAATTCATTTCAATTTAAAGTCTTTTGTGTATGTCTGTTCTACCATTAGGGTTTCAAAACATAATATCCAAACTTATAACAAATGTTAATTCATACTATAGATATATTACTAAGTACAACTATTTATAATCATATTATAAAATAAAAAAACCTTTAAAAATCTTAAAAAAAAAAAAAGGATAAAATATAAAATCATAAAAAAAATATATATATATATACTAACAATCTTATCTACCTTCTTTATAAAACTCTTTTTTTTTTCCTTATTATTAGTTTGATTAAAAGTGCATGGTTCTGTCTTTCTCTCTTTTTTCTAACTATTATATATATTCTCTCTTCGATTATTCTATATATAGGATTAGAGTATGTCTGAATGACGTGTAAAAGCCGATGTAATAGACGTTACTTTGTTAATTTTTATTGTTATTAATTATAAATATATAATTAACTTGAGGATGTAGTAGAAGTAAAGGATTTTTTTTTTCTCTCTCTATCTACAAATTAATAACATTTTACAAATTTTATAATTTGAATTTAAATGATCATAATAGTGAAGATAATCTTAATACAAAACTGGACTATAAAATTAAATAACTATTTATTATTATTATATATATATATATATATATATATATATATACCTTTTTTTCTATAATATTTCTTTATGTATAAAATATTCTGTCAAATATGGGTGGGGTAGAAAAGTGACTACTATTTAATTTCTCGAAAAAGTCCAAGATGGCGGTGTCATCCACTACTAGGAGTGAAAAAAAACACTCCCATATTAATTTATCCCGATTGGTAGAAAATACCTTTCTCTAGTGCCATCAGAGTCTACACACACAAAAGCCGTCTTGATCGCTAAACGTATAGCTGTAGAACAGCAGCTTTACACACCCAAGATAGTGGACATTGCGACTGCTGTAATAGAGATGCATGGAGACATCTGAGGCTCTTCATTGGACACGACAACAACAATAGAAAATTGTCATGGATCCAGAGCAGCAGCTTTACACACCCAAGATAGTGGACATTGCGACTGCTGTAATAGAGATGCATGGAGACATCTGAGGCTCTTCATTGGACACGACAACAACAATAGAAAATTGTCATGGATCCAGAGCAGCAGCTTTACACACCCAAAATAGTGGACATTGCGACTGCTGTAATAGAGATGCATGGAGACATCTGAGGCTCTTCATTCGACCTGACAGCAACAACAGAAAATTGACATGGATCCAGAACAGCATCTTTACACACCCAAGATAGTGGACATTGCGACTGCTGTAATAGAGATGCATGGAGACATCTGAGGCTCTTCATTGGACCTGACAGCAACAACAGAAAATTGACATGGATTCAGAGCAGCAGCTTTACACACCCTAGATAGTGGACATTGCGACTGCTGTGATAGAGATGCACGAGGACATCTGAGGCTCTTCATTAAACACAACAACAACAACAGAAAATTGGCATGGATCCAGAGTAGCAGCTTTACACACCCAAGATAGAGGACATTGCGACTGCTGTGATAGAGATGTATGGGGACATCTGAGGCTCTTTAGTGGTAACAACAACATAAAATTGACATGGATCCAGAGCAGTAGCTTTACACACCCAAGATAGAGGACATTGCGACTGCTGTGATAAAGATGTATGGAGACACCTAAGGCTCTTCAGTGGTAACAACAACAACAACATAAAATTAAAATGGATCCAGAGCAGTAGCTTTACACACCCAAGATAGAGGACATTGCGACTGCTGTGATAGAGATGTATGGAGACATCTGAGGCTCTTCATTGGACACGACAACAACAATAGAAAATTGGCATGGATCCAGAGCAGCAGCTTTAAACACCCAAGCTAGCGCC
Source organism: Cordylochernes scorpioides (assembly GCA_030710605.1). NCBI lineage: Eukaryota > Metazoa > Arthropoda > Arachnida > Pseudoscorpiones > Chernetidae > Cordylochernes > Cordylochernes scorpioides. Next base: position 80,742,463 of record CP092872.1, read on the forward strand.
ATTGCGACTGCTGTGATAGAGATGTATGGAGACATCTGAGGCTCTTCGTTGGACACGACCCCAACAACATCGCTAAACGTCAATTAGTAGTGTTCATAGTTTAATATTAGTGATTTTTCAAAATTCTAGACCTCTATTTGGTCTGATAGTATATTAAAAAGTAATCACAAAAATTGAAACAAAATATAGAAATTAGTCCAGTTCCGACTTTCTAGAACTCCAGCCACTCATTACGCCAAAGAAACGGCTGCGACTAATTTTGTATAGTCTATTCCTGACCTCCACGGCCACCTAGAAGTCTGAATTTTTTAATACTTTTCAATGTAAGTAGAATTGGAATAGTCTATTAAGTACCAGACTTCTCTCTCTACGTGGTCCGGAAATATATTCAAAATTGATCACAAATTTGAAAGGAAATATAGAAAATAAACCATTTCCGACCACCCAGAAGTATGAAATTTTGTCAACTTGTCATCAGGTTTGAACAAGTGTATCAAATTTCAGACTTTTTGAGGTGCTCTGAAAATATATTTTTAGAATAGATCACAAAATTTAAAACAAAAAAATACAAATTTTCAGCTCTCAACCACCCAGAAGTTTAAATTTTGTCAACTTCCAATTTTATAAGGTTCAAACACTGTACTAAATTTCAGACTTTTAGGTGTTCTGTAAATATTGTCACGCGATGACCCTTCCGGTTCTTCGCGACTACGCCGCTTCCTCCTTCATGGATCACCTACCCTGGACTCCCGTTGCTCTCCTCTGCAGCCCACCCAAGGACCTTCGAGAATCACCACTCAAGTGGAACTCCTTTCCTCTGGCAGTATCTCTCGGCCTTACCACTGGTGGGGGGACACGAGAGACTTACCAGAAGAGTAGCAACTGTGGCGTTGGCGAGAGTAACAACAGCAACCGGCACCAAGACTTCTAACAATCCTCCTTTTTATTGTCATTTCTACTACACATTACATATACCTAGAATAACATTTAACGGGTATTTATATTACGTTACCTCCTAGAGTCAAAATAAACGTGTATTTACAAACATTTGTCCCAGGAAACAGGACCACAGCAGTCGGCGATTCCCACATTATTTCCAGACCGGAAATAGGTGAAAGCGCCATCTATTGGCGGAGGTTGTAGGTGTTTTGAAGGCTCATATACGCGACAATATGTTGAAAGTTTATCACAAGATTTGTAGACAGACAGACAAGGAGGTAAATTAAATAAAATATTATAAAAATGAAAGGGATGATGAATAGAAGACGGGAAACAGAAGACATAGAAAATTGTTTTATTATAAAAAGAAAAATTCGCATCAAAAATAGTTTAAATTTCTTATAACAGATTGCGCCTTAATACATCATGTTAATATTCATGTAGAGTAAAAATTGTTGTGTTAAGATTGTGAATTAAGCTTGTGTAAATCCATAAATATTTGTTCACAGATGCGAGTAAAAATGATTAATATACTATTTTTAAAATTACAAATATTTTCTCACAATAAGTTTCTTTTTATTAAAAAACGCCAGCTTTCAAGCGATAATCGCTCTTCAACGGGCTTAATAAAACATCGACTTTATTTATTTAAGTAACCCAGGTTCCTGGAGCGTACAGAAGTCGGCAACTACCCGGGATGTCCTTCTGACCTAAGTCTTCTTGGATTTATATACAATGCCAGTGGTAGTCCAATTAATGAGGTGTCGCTAGGCAGATTTCTTTCTTGGGAGATTTTCTAGGGATGCTGGGCATATGTTGGTGATACCTAGGAGAGTGGCTGTCTGGAATCTTTGGTATTGGAAGGGTGGGCAAGTGAAGAGGAGGTGGTCTACGGTTTGGTCTTCATCTTGGCAGTGGGGGCAAATTGGGTCTTCTTTCGATGCCGTTGCAAGGTCTGCCTGAATGTAACCATGGCCGGTCAAAATTGTTGTGGAGGTAGATCCATGCTTGATGTTTCGAAGCATTTGGAGGAGTAGTTTCGGGGTAGCAGCAAATCTTCGTAGATTTCTGGTGGAGTAATCTTGGATGTAGAGGTCTGTCCACATTTTGAGGGCTATCTGTTCTTTTTTACCGCGCGCGACGCTCTTTGGGAGGGTGGTAAAGGATAGTGGCAGATTAGAATGTGCTGCAGCCTTTGCCGCCTGATCCGCCAGTTCATTTCCTGGAATACCGCTGTGGCCTTTGATCCAGCAGAGTTGCACATTTGGTGAAAAATGCAGGTTGTAGATTATTTCCCCAATTAGTTGTGTTCTTGGGGGCCAAGACCTACATATGGCTGATAGAGCTGATTGGCAGTCTGAGGCAATGATAAAGTGTTCTTTCGGGAAATTCATGGTGATTTTTGTTGCGTAAAGAATGGCAAGCAGTTCAGCTTGGAACGCTGAGCACTCCTGGTGGAGTTTAAGTTGTATGGTTTGTAGAGGAGGTGGTAGGATGACTCCAGCCCCAACTCCTTCTGATGATTGGGATCCGTCTGTGTAAATGGTGGTGACATTTAGTTATAGTGATTTGGTAAAATAGATTATCTTCCGTAATGGAGGATAGGGTAAAAAGGAAGGATTTGGGCGTGATTCGTAGTGGCCCGTTTTCAAAGTTTTTAAATATTCTATGTGACCCTTTATAGAGATATCGAGTGGGGGACAACCCGTCAATGAGATAGCTGGTATTGTCGGTGTGCATGGACCACCTCTTATTATTGCTTTCGCATATTTGTAGTGGAGACTACGTAGCTTGCGAGCCCCATTTGTGTCATATGCACGTTTTCCCCAGACACCAGAGCCATATAGTAGCGCTGGGAGAACGACTCTCTTGTAAATTTTTTGTCCGGAACTGAAGGTTGAACCAAATTGCCCTTTTATTGTGCTAGTGAGCCTTGGGAGTATCCATCGGTATTTGAGTAAACTGTTATTGAGATGTTTAATAAATTGTCTCTTTGAATCAAAGGTAATACCAAGGATTTTAATTGTTTTGTTGATTGCAATGGGCTGGTCAAGAAGTCGGATGCTGTCCCTGTTTGGCCATCTTGGTTTGTTTCTGTGAAACATGCATGCTTGAGTCTTGTGGGGATTTACCAACATTCCATGCCTTCTGCACCATTGTGAGAATTTTTTTAAAAAATTGTTTATTTGACATTTAGGAAGCTTTGGGGCCACCTGCACCATTAGTGTGAAATCATCTGCGAAGCCCACTAATTCGCTCTTTCTAGGTTTTTGCAAAGTAAATGCTTGTCTTGCAATCATATTGAAGAGGAAGGGACTTAAAGCCGCTCCTTGTGGGACTCCACGGAGTGACAGAATGTGAGCAGTGTGTCCCCATACGCTATAGGCCATTTTTCTATTTATTAAATAGCTGGTAATTAGTTGTAGTAATTCCTCAGGGCAGCTAGCCTCTCGTAGGGCTTCAATGATAGAATACCTATGTACGGTGTCGAAGGCTCTTCTAATGTCTAGGCTGATAACTAGTGTTTTCTCCCCCTCTTCCATGTCCCTGTCTATGAATTGGTTTATTGCAGCTAGGGCGTTTTCGGCCGAACGGCAAGGAACAAATCCAAATTGGAGGGGTGAAAACCAATTGTGCCGGTCTGCTAGCCATTGTAGTCGAGCCAAAATGCAACGCTCAAATACCTTGGCTAGGGTGTTGAGGAGAGCAATTGGGCGGAATCTTTCCAGTGGGTTTTCTGCTGTGCTATCCGGTTTGGGTATGAGGACTAAAAGGCCGATTTTCCAGGGTGATGGAAAATGGCCGAATCTTAAACACTTGGTAAAAAGTCCTGCAAGTAACATCGACTTTATCCCACCAGAAATGTTTAAAAAACAAACGCGCGCAGCGTGGATATATATATATATATATTTATAACTGAAAATTTTAAATTTGTTTGTAATTTAACAATTTTATGGATATGTCTATTTACATTTTTAGGGCATCCAGAACCTATAAAATTAATCTATTTATTTCTTCTGAGCTATCTAAGGTATTGTTATGGTATCTTCCTGTTTATGCTGTTATATTCATTGGAAACGAGAGATTCTAAGAGTAACCGTTGATATTTGTTCTTAATGTTTTTGTAGTGGCATTTCGTTTCTGTTATGTTAAATTGGTGACCGGTCTGTGCAATATGTTGATAGATCATTGAACGTTGGTCTTTTGTTCTGATATTTCTGTTATGTTCGTTTAGTCTAACTTGTATCGATCTTCCTGTCTCACCTATGTAGGTAGCATTGCAGTCTTGGCATTGAATTGAGAAAATTGCATTATACTATTTATTAATAGAATATTTTTTTAAAGTTTAATGTATGTGTGTGCTAAAAATACTTTTTTTTTTCTTAGTATAAGTAGCATCATTTTTGTAAGAAACTATGCTCTCTTTGTTCTGTCAGCTCCTCTAGCTGTGACCTCATCGCTGGTCAGCCAATCATGTGTCCGCGCCAGGAAAACTGAAATCTATCCCTTCTACCCTTTCCGTAAAATGCTGTATAAAACTTCCCCCCAAATACATTATAGTATTCCATCAATTTTCTTTGTCATTGTAGTTTACCCATTTACACAGATGATGATTAATAATTATGCACACATATGTAAATAAATTTCTTATTTTATTATTCACAAATATCATTCTGTGTTGGAGTCGTGTCAAAACATATAAAAAAAATCATTGAAACAAATACAATATAAAAATTGTTGCGGAATATTTTGAAATTAATATCAACAGATTATTATTTATATATTTTGTTACTCAGAATCTTTTTCTCATTGCCTCCCTGTTCTTTTATGTAAATACTAGCGGACCCGCCCGGCTTCGCCCGGGTTTTACCCGAGTAAAAGTTTGTCTAACGAATCTCTCGATAAAGTGAACATTTTTTTCCCGGTCCCTTGAAAATACTCGATAAGTTGAATAAATCAATATTAATTGGTTCCCTCGGTAATTGGAAGTTAAAGGAATAGTATCTTGCCTTGGAATTGTATCATTATTCTTGTATGGATGTACCCGGCTTCGCCCGGGTTTTACCCGAGTAAAGGTTTGTTTAACGAATATCTCGATAAAGTGAACATTTTTTCCCTGTCCCTTGAAAAATACTCGATAAGTTGAATAAAATCAATATTAATTGGTTCCCTCGGTAATTGGAAGTTAAAGGAATAGTATCTTGCCTTGGAATTGTATCATTATTCTTGTATGGATGTACCCGGCTTCGCCCGGGTTTTACCCGAGTAAAGGTTTGTTTAACGAATCTCTCGATAAAGTGAACATTTTTTCCCGGTCCCTTGAAAAAATACTCGATAAGTTGAATAAAATCAATATTAATTGGTTTCCTCGGTAATTGGAAGTTAAAGGAATAGTATCTTGCCTTTGAATTGTATCATTATTCTTGTCTCAAATAAATTGCCGTGTCATCCTGAATTTTGTCTTTCCTAATTTTCTACATTACAAAATCATCGTATCATCATGATAATATTTAGAGCAGATTGTTGAATTATAACAGATAAATTAGAATATTTATCTTGATTATTTCTAGGCGAAAAGTTATTTCAAAAATTTTATTTGCTAGAAACCTTCCCAGTACTATACTAAATACCTTCCCAAAGTTTCATGGCGATCCAATGAGTGGTTTGGTCAGGCATAAAGGACAAACAAACAGACATACATTCATTTTTATATATATAGAAGTAATTATTGGCGTTCTGCGTTCCAGGAACCTGGGTTATAAATATATCTCTGTGTCAATGATTTTAATAAAAATAAATTGCCTTTTAATTTTTGCATTTAACTTCCCTCAATTTTTTTCTACGTGACTATACTATCAAAATAAAACGTCGCTTTTTAAAGAAAATTCCAGAATATTTGGTCACAAATTCAATTTCTTGATAAATCTAGCAAAACACAGATGCGTTTCGTTAGCGTGGCGCAAACTGTACTTCAATGACCAAAAAATGTCCTTCTAGACAATTGACAATTAAAATAATTTTATTGACATCATGTCAATACATGCAAAGTGCACAGTCTGCACTATTTAAAAAAGATAATATGCCTTATATACACTATGTACAATGAATATGGCGCCTCTGCCAGCGCTGCAGAGTTTGGTGGAGAATCGCCAGTGGGTCTCCAGCGACACCACGCATTCCGCGATCTACGAAGAATACGTAGATCGCGTACTTCGCCGCTGTGGAGATGGTGATGGCGTGGTCCTCGAGACCAACTGGAAAGATCCAGGACTGCAGGTCCGGCGGCCGCCCGATGATGGAGAACACCTCTCGGATTACAAGACGAACGGCGCTGCAGGACCAGTAGCGGTGGGCCAGCGACAGGTCGATGGAGCCGCAGGCGATGCAGACAGGCTGACTCGACGCCAGGTGCTCCGGATGGGGCAGGGCATGCAGGACTAGTCGCATAGCGATGTCCGCCACATGGCCCCCGAAGGAGCAGCGACGGAGAGAGGAGAAGGGCACACCGGAGGAGGGCATGTCGACCACAGGCGCACATGTCCTCCTAGAGACTTTTAAAAAATCAAGGAATGTGTATTTAAGTCCAAAAGTGCGAGAAAACGCAAAATTATATTTAATAAAGGTTTAAAAAAAGTTAAATTGTTCTGGTATCCGAATGGTTAAAATAAGAAAAATGCATCTTCTTTTCGTACAAAGAGTTTGATGGCTTCCAGAATATCTCGGAATAAATATCAATAATAATCTCAGTTATATTTCATTTATGCACCAATTTTTCATATAGTTTTGCGTTATCACGCACTTTGGGTCTTAAATAGCCATTCCTTAATTTTTTCATAGAGCTTCTGGGATCAGCTTTTTCGGTTGCTGAAATGCAGTCTACACCGCGCTGATAGGGGTTAACAAACGCGTACGTTGTCGGTTTTTCTTGATTTTATGAATAATTGGTATTTGGTCAATATTCTGGAATAATTAAAATCAGATATCTGTTGATATTTATTACGAGAGATGGCGCAAGCCATCAGCAATTTTAAGTTGCACGATCAGGAGATGCATTTTTTCTTAATGTAACTATCTAATCTCAGTATAATTTCACTTTTTCGTGCCACTTTGGATATATACGTTTGAAAAAAAAAAAAAAAGATATACTAAACTTTTTTGAATATAAATTTATATACAGTAGAACCTCCATGAGAAGACCTCACGCTAGAGGACGCCCCTCTACAAAGAACAGTTTTCATTTGTAAAATTATCATTTTTACTATTTAGTAACTCTCCGGTAAGAGGACACCTCTCCCTAAAGGACATCTTGGCTCTACAATTAGGTGTCCTTTACAGGGAGGTTCTATTGTATATAATTAAAAATAAATATATTCATCCTTTGATATTTTAAAATAATCCATTAATTTGATTTTGGTTGTGTTATGTTTATACTTTTATAAATCCAAATCAATTTTGTCTCCGGTTATTATCATTTGTATATTTTCTCAATTGTTCCATAAAAGGCTAGCATTCACTTTTGGTAGTAAATGGATTATTATTGATTGATTTTGATTTCATCCTTCAAAAAATGCGCAGGATTTAATCTATAAAATTATATCAAAGGTGATTTTTTAAAAAACAATTGGTTATTAGAAACCACAACTCATTTATGAAATAAAATATTGAAAAAAGATGTTTGGAAGATTATGTCGAATGTGTCGTGGGGAGGAGCAGGAGGTCAGCTCTGTAGTTGACCTGGAGATCGGTCAAGAAGATGTTACAGAGAAGGCCGAGGTCTTAGGTCCTGATAAGGCTAAACCGGCCGCAGAAGAAAAGGAAGAAGAAGAAAAGTTCGTAGCAAAAGACTTGACTGCTGATCTTCCTCCTCCCCCTGATACCGAACTTCTGCCTTCAACCTTCGTTCCAGACCTAGCGATCCACGCCTTAGAACTCCGCAAGCTTGAAAACGAAGTTCCCATCTGCGAATGGGTCGAAGGCGTCTTGATGTTCGCTGATGTTTCTGGATTTACCGCACTTACAGAAAAATACAGTTTCAGCGGCACCAAAGGAATTTCTGAATTTCTTCGAACTCTCAATGGCTATATGGGATCTATTAGCGCAAAGGTTATTGAAGCTGGTGGAGATATCGTCAAATTTGCTGGAGACGCTTTTATCTGTCTATGGATTATCAGACCATTGGATTTACGTATGGAAAGCATGCTACGCAAAGTGATCAACTGCTGCATTGAGATTCAGGATACATGCGGTGAATATATGACTTCCATGGGAGTCAAGTTGAGGGTTAAATTAGGAATAGCAACTGGAAATACCAAAATTTGCTTTATTGGAATCAAGAATGTGTTTATGCACTACGTTGTGGTTGGCCCTGGTGTGACAGCTGTTCATTACTCCCAGGAAATGTGCACCGCAGGCGATATTATCGTTGATCCCCAAGCATGGGATTTAATAGTTAAAGATAATACAGCAGAATATTATAACTATACCTACAAAAAAGATTACATTAAAGTTCTCAACCGTAAAAAGAAAGAGTTGCTTCCCGGCGAAGATGATTTTGATTTCTATAATGAAGTAGAATATAGAAGAATAAACCGAGAAAAGTCTGTTTTAAGAACTTGTCCAGTGGAAGCCTTAAAACAAGTCGCAGTTTTCTTGATGCCAGAATTGCAGCAGATTGACAGCTTTCAGCAGCTCGAGTACTTGTCTGAGATGAGGCAATGTACCATGGTCTTCATTAGTCTCCCCGAAGTCAACGTTGAAGAAGATCAAGTCATTGCAAAAGCCTTCTCTACAATCTACAATGCAGTAGTTAGTCAAGAAGGTGTACTTAACAAGGCAGTAATGTTTGACAAAGGATGCACATTTTTAGCAGTATTTGGACTTCCTGGACATAAACATAAAAACGAAGGTGCACATGCTTTGAAGAGTGCTGGAAGAGTTTTAAAAGAACTTAAAGCAGTAGGAATCCAATGTAGAATTGGTGTTACCACTGGAACTACATTCTGTGGGATTGTAGGGCATCCTCATCGACAAGAATATACAGTCATTGGAAGAAAAGTCAACATGGCCGCTCGTTTGATGTGCAACTACCTAAACATCAGTTGCGATGACGAAACTTACTTCCATTGCCGTTTCGAACTTGGTGAACAATCCTTTGCTAAACTAGAACTAAAAGAATTGAAAGGAATGTCAAACATTACTGCGGTATATGAATACAAATACGAGATGATGCGAGCTTCTGCAGATCCAATTCAAAAATATGGTCATCCTCTTCTGAGCCTCAAAAGAGAAAAAGTTATGATGCTTCGAGAATTCCGACGTGCATTCGGGGAAGGGGATCTTTTACGAGGCCAAAATTTAATAATAGTCGAAGGGGATGGTGGGTTCGGAAAAAGTCGCGTCATTCACTGGTGCACTTTAGAATGCCAGGACATGGGCTATAGCGTAGTTTCTTGTCAAAGCTCGATGTCCCTGACTGATATGCAATATTCCATAGCTTGCCAAATGATAAAAGATCTCTTAGGATTGGATAAAAAAGAAACAGACGAAAAAGAAAGAATTCTTGCAATGCTTTTAGATCCATCTCAATATGCATTAAGCCTTTTAAATGATTATTTGAATACAGATTTCAAATCTAATGAAGTCCCTGTGCCTTCAGAAACAAAGGCAAAAGATTCACTTACGCATTCAATGCTGGTAACTCTTTTTGATAAATGCGCAGATAATAAGAAAATTATGGTAGCCATTGATGATGCAAATTATATGGATGAGAAATCCTGGAGCGTTCTGGCTACGGCAGCAGATCGACATTCGATCATGTGTGTACTGTCATTGACTCCAATCATGGACCTCAAGAACATATCTTCCGTCATCCAAGCCGTTCTCAGCAGAAAAATATTAAAAATCAAACTTCAAATATTGAAACCTTGTTTTACAACAGTACTTACCTGCCAATTCTTAAATGTTGGAGCTATAAATATTAAGATTGAGGAATTGCTGAAGAAACACGGAAAAGGAAATGCACAATGGATTAAAGATCTTCTTGATTTTTTATTAGAAAAAGATTACGTACAAGTTGTGTTGAGCAAAAATGTCGATCCAATGATCCTAGAAGAAATGTTCAGATGTCCATATACAACTTATTTAAATATTGAACCATTCGAAGAACTTATGAGGCAGGAAGAATTCAAACAAGGAGAATCCATCTCACCCTATAGATTTCGTGTTTTAGATATTGTAAAAGGGTGCGATCTGAATGAAGTAAAAGTACCATCTTCAGTGCAGGACATGATTCTTCAGAAGCTTAACACCCTTAAAGCTCAAGATTTATTTTTACTTAAACGAATATCGTGTTTTGGTATTCGATTTAATCGCTATGTTCTATTGGCCATAGCTAAGGATCTTACACCAAACGAACTTGGTAATGGCATCAAGAGATTGATGGAAGCTAAATTTCTGGAATGTGGAGCAGTGAAAAAAGACGCCAAGGTAACTGCAAAGGAATCTCAGTGTGTTTGCCCTGAAGAAGATACAGATGGAAGCGGGAAAGGATGTAAAGTCCCTCGGTTTAGCTCAGCTTTGATTCGAGAAACCATTTATCAAAGTTTAACAGGGGATCAACAGATTAAGCTACATATTGATATTGCAAATTTTCTTGAGCCTGATAGTCCATATCTTTTATTCTGTTCATATTGCCTTCAAGAACATGAAAAATCTTTATCAAAAATCGATAATTCTAAAAGAAAAAAGAGTGTTTATGATTCTAGCGATCCAATGAGAAGTGTTACATTGAATTTAAGATTCTGTACATGTTTTCAAACAAAGCCTGATACCTTTTACCAAATTGGTTGGCATTTTCTTCAGAGCGAGTTCAAAGTGAAATCTATTTATTATATGCTCTTAGGAAGCGAGGCTGCTCTCAGAGGAGGTAATTTCGAAACGGCAGACTCTTATCTAACAGAAGCAAGACAAACAGTCGAATTATTGGTGAAAGATCATAGTACTTATAGGTCAGATAATGAAAACGACATGAAACTTCCAATTAATATTGTTAACATATGGATCCAACGACTTGTAGCCCAAATCCTTATATTGAAAACTGAAAGTGAAGAGGCTATCGATATATTAAAGAAAGCTCTTTTAATATTACATTGCAAGTATCCGCAATTCTACAAGAAATTAAATCCTAAGAAATACATCCTGCGATCAGTTGCAAAGCGGCAAAAGAAAGAAATCTTGGAAGAAGCGCGCTGTTTGATTCATTTGAGCCGGGCCTTGGGACAGATGGAAGATTTCAGCTCAGCACTAAGGATCGCCCGATATGCTCAAGAAGCTTGCACAGCATCTGAAGCTCCATTCAACGAGCTGATTGAAGCTTATGCACTGGTGCTTGAGTACAGTAGCGTTTTGCAGGTTCCTCAAAAAAAGCAATTCGAAATGGAAGACGCAGCTATTGAATTATGTGAGAATAGGCTTGATCCTGAGCTTGATTCCAATATCTTATATGGAATAGTTTATCTCTTACATAAGATTCTATCAATCCATCTAAATGACGGAGTACTGGATCGTGCAATTGAGATAGGCTTCAAAGCCCATCATATTTGTCAGAGTGTTTTTGATGCTCGAAATTTGCTTGAGATTTTACCATTGCTTGCCCAGGCGCTGATCCATCAAAATAATCCAACGAAGTGTCTGGAGGTATTAACTCACATTAGAAACAAAGGTGAAGAAACAAATGACAATAAAGCAATGGCTTTCTACTACGCTGAGCTTGCGGAGCTGATAATGCACGAGAAGTTTCATCTGCTAGGTGACCATCTGGAAGAATGCCGCGAGTTTGTGTTCCAGCAGTGTGAAGAAGATACGCTGACTGAGGTCCGAGGTGAGACAAAGTATTACTTGAATGTCACCATGGCGTTGTGGTGTCTCCAGTTTGGCCTGGGGGAGGAATACATACGCGACACGTGGTACACAAGGGCAGTCAACTCTCGCATTGAGAATCCCACCACATACTGGAGTATCTCCGCTTCCATCAGCTTCGTAGAAATAGAACTAGAGAAATTGAGACCGAGGTATCTGGAACCATTGAGTGAGCTACGTTCCGAAAAGAAGAAGATTATAAAGATGCTAAAAGCTGCTGAAATCCTAGCAAGTACTCAACATTACATTCTCTTACCTCGCATCCTGCACATCGATAATGAACTTCGAAGCCTCTGGGAACATATGAAGTTCCTTGCCTAATGCTAGCTCTTTTTCATCTGAAAAAGGCCATTGTGTTCAGACCTCTGAAAGGTGCAGTTTACTTAAGGTCTGTTATTAAAAAAACAACAAATTCAATCTATTTGACAATCTTATGAGTCATCAAACTAACGAAGTACAAACTACTCAAAAGTGTTCACCAGTAGTAAATTTATAGTGTTTTTTTAGTTTAATTAACAATAACGCCACTCTAGTATTTATTTGTCTGTTCTACTTAACTATGGACATAGGCTTTGAAGACCGATGGGTAGTGGGATACCCCTAGACCGAAGTCTGTACGCCTGAGGCTTTGAGGACACCAATGAATAGTGGGCTACTTAGACCGAAGTACGTCTGAGGCCTTAAGGACACCGATGGATAGTGAGCTACTTAGACCGAAGTCTGTATCCCTGAGGCTTTGAGGACACCAATGGATAGTAGACTACTTAGACCGAAGTATGTCTGAGGCCTTAAGGACACCGATGGATAGTGGGCTACTTAGACCTAAGTATGTACGCCTGAGGCTTTGAGGACACTGATGAATAGTGGGATACTTAGACCGAAGTCTGTACGCCTGAGAATTTGAGGACACCAATCGATAGTGGGCTACTTAGACCTAAGTATTTACGCCTGAGGCTTTGATGACACTATGGATTGTGGGCTACTTAGACCGAAGTATGTACGCCTGAGGCTTTGAGGACACCAATGGATAGTGGGCTACTTAGACCGAAGTCTGTACGCCTTAGGCTTTGATGACACTATAGATAGTGAGCTACTTAGACCGAAGTACATCTGAGGCTTTGAGGACACCAATGGATAGTGGGCTACTTAGACCGAAGTATGTACGCCTGAGGCTTTGATGACACTATAGATAGTGGGCTACTTAGACCGAAGTATGTACGCCTGAGGCTTTGAGAACACTAATGGATAGTGGGCTACTGAGACCGAAGTACATCTGAGGCTTTGAGGACACCAATGGATAGTGGGCTACTGAGACCGAAGTACATCTGAGGCTTTGAGGACACCAATGGATAGTGGGCTACTTAGACCGAAGTCTGTACGCCTGAGAATTTGAGGACATCAATCGATAGTGGGCTACTTATACTGAAGTATGTACCCCTGAGGCTTTGAGGACACCAATGGATAGTGGATTACCTTGACCGAAATCTGTACCCCTGAAGCTTTGAGGATACCAATAGATAGTGGATTACCTAGACAGGGTCTGTACGCCTTTGAAGGAAGTAAAATATAAACAAATATTTGCATTAATCAATGCTATTTTACAAATGGCCAGTTGAGAATAAATTAAGCATAAAAAATTAACGCGCCATCTATATCTAAGAACTGAAACTATATAGCGCAATTTTTGGAAAGGTTTATCACTGATTAGCTTGGTACTCCAAATATTAGCCATCACTGTTCATTTCTTCTATATGTACTAGTGGAAATATATAGTATTAAGGTGAAAACATTTGGCTTCCAGGTATAAGTTTATTTTTTAAAAATCTAATTCAAATTTCTAGCTTTCGAGTATGAAAGCCCTTCTACAAGAGAAAACACGATACCAAAAAAAAAAAAAAATCGCCAATATAACACAAGTTATAAAATACTCAGATATACTATTTTACATAATTTAATTAAAAGCTGTAGAAAATCTATATCAATAGCCCATCATCTAAATAAATTCAGAATAAAAACCTTTTTCAGCATTTTTCTAATATAAGTTTGTCCCTAAGAAACCTCATAACAATGAACAATAGTATTAATTATAATTAATAGGGTGATTATCCTATTAATATAGAGAATGCCATATACTCCATAGAAGGCAAATATTGCAAGACCATATATGTAGACAAGGATCAACAATGCAACCTACTGGATTTTAACTATATACATATATTCGCCCTTCTCTTGCCAGAAGCTAACTTTAGCTTTTTTCGGTGAAATATACAAATTTTAAACAAGCAGCCAGTCCCAGTACTTGAAAAGGTAACATATGAAGGTTATGTTAGCATGTTTTTGCTAAGCCAAAATGAAATAGAGATAAATCTAATATATTTTATCAGTATGCACATAAAAAAAAAAAAACCAACGGTCTTTAAAAAAAGGCTAAATAACTTCAAATATTTGAAAAATCTATATCTATAATAATCTTAAATTTAAAATGATGTCGATACAGAACGAGTTGGTGACAATTATCAGTGAAGTATGAACTACTTCAAGAGAATAACAACTAAACTAAATTTAAAAAAAATATATATAATTTTGTGGCTTTGTCTTTAACTTTAATATGCAAGATTGCAGAGATGGTTAATAGATGGCACAACGTTTTTGCATCTATGTTGACTGGAGAATTAGCTCTTCTTCTTCTTCTTTTTTTTTTTTTTTCATCAATTACTCTATACAACTATTCATCAATAATATGTATTTGGGATATATAATTGAAAATAATATTCTTGACGCTTTTAAACCTATAAATTAGAATATATTATTGAAATAAAATAAATAGGTTATTATATAATTTCGAGAAAATAAAATAATATCAGATAAATGACAAGAAAACACGTAAAATAAATATGTGTGATCCGGTCCCGCTGTTAGCTTGGGGTAAAAAAATTGACAGCTGAGATACCCCAGGCTCCCGTGTTTTAGTGTTTCGCTTCTCGGTGGATCTTATTTTCTCGAAAGAGTAAGTAAATTTTTAAATGACAAAACTATAATAAATGTTAGTTCTTCTGTTTCAGCCCTTTATATATGCTTATTTGCAAATGTTAAATTAGAACCATTTAAAATATTTTAAAAATCCGATGTCCCTTTAAATTTGACATTTTGAAAAAATCTCTTAATAAAAGTTGTATTATTTTAAATAATAATATAATTTCGTTTTGCATAGTGCCACCAGTTTATTGTTTTCTATAAAAAGTTATCGTAAATGACACTTTGTACTTTTAATAAATAAAAAGAAGGATGAAACGAAAATAAAAAAATGTGTTTATTTTCGTAAGAACATCCTCACAAGGCAACAAAATGAATCTACAACAAGCAGTTGAAGGTTGGAATTAATATTTCAAAATATATTAAAAGTAAAAATATGTAAAACAAGTTTTCTCTCTATACCAAAATTACAGAACCAACTAACCATCTTTAGTTCAAACGACTATAATTGAACACCTACTTTAAATTCTTTCAAATTTTCCACTTACCAATCAGCCTATTTACATACACTGACTATAATTCAACATAGAGTTTAATTCAGCCAAAATTTTAATCCTTTGGGGCTATTGAATTAAAGAATTTAGACTGTATATGATAGATACAAATGTAAATATGATAAAGGCACCTGCTTTTTCATAAACACTTGCCTCAATATGTTACCATTCAATGACTTCAGGCATCTAGAGTTTCTACACAAAGGACAAGGCAGGTTGGATGTCACCTAAGAGAGGCCAGAGAACGATGACACAGGCAAGGTCCAGGTAGGGTATCTGAGATATAACTGTCGTCCATTGGCTGGTCGTAAAACTCAATAATGACTTATGGAAGATCCCCAAGAAGGGTCCCCATGATAATTTCAAAAATTTCCATTTTGTCTGATGTAATATTGTCAATTCTTACTTGGGCCTTGCCTGGGTTTCTAGGGTTGACTCTCTTTAAAATTCTACTATCTTCTATCAGCTTACATGATCTCCAAGCTGGTGCGTTGAATTTTATATACATTTAGGATTTTAACACTTACTATAATTATATGGTAACATTTAAAATCTAGTGTATATTTATACATTAAACCCAGCTAAAACGATCCTGGGATATAGTGAACCTTCCCATATAACAAACCTTAAATAATTCCCCATTTTTATTTGATAATACAGTGAACTATAGCTATAACGAAGCATGGCTATAGTGAACGACAGATTCAGTCCTATTGGAATTCACTATAAAGGGCTTTTACTGTATTTATATTACTACATATATATATGTTAAAAGGAACTATTCCCTAATTTTGTCCCAATGTAATGCTGTCCTTACTGTTAGAGAAAACTATTGAAAGTGTTTGTGTTTGGCTTATCTTTTTTTTTCTCACTGGTGAACCTTTCCAGTAGTTTCTACAGTTTAATTAAACAGGTGATATTTTGTGATAAGGTACAATTTGGATTATAGATCTTCTTCTTTCTTATCTCCACTCAATCATATTAGGATGTCAAGCTTGAGACCCTTGATAGTGTCTGTTTGACAACCATCATGACTGGGTGAAGTAGAATGCCTTTGTCATTAAGACTGGGAGCACTACTCAGTGGCAGGCCGACTTAGCTCTAAAATAAATGGCCGCCTCTGACATGAGGAACAGATGCCATGTACAGCCGCTCCTAACATGGAGTACAAACACTGCTCATCCTGTATCCCTGAATTAGGAGCCCTTACAGGGTACTATCAGCCGGGCCAGCTGAACCCAGGTTTTCAGTTACTGCTCCCTCTCCTCCTTTTTCATCTGGGCTTGGGAACGGCAAAGGCGGAGTTGGATTATAGATTAGAAACACAAGCTAATAAGACTAAATAAATAATGAGTGATGTTTCTGTAAGAGTAATTATCATCATCGTTTGATAACATCATTTCAGTACTTTTGTCTGATGATGGTAACAACATTGTTACCGAAATGTCACACACTATTTTGATTTGGTATCATTACCATGTGTTTTATCTCTTTCTGTTAAAAACTCTCGTTTTGTAAGGTTACCTCACAATTAAGATGTTAAACTATGGTGTCGTTGAAGATTTTAATAAGAGTTTTTTTTTTTACAGTCACAGTAGAACCTCTCTGTAAAGGACATCTAATTGCAGAGCCAAAGTGTCCTTTAGGGAGAGGTGTCCTCTTACCGGAGAAGTGCTATGTTCGTGGCTTGAATGTTCAGTAAAAGATACTAAGAAGCACTTTGCCACTTGTCTTGAATTATTTTATTGTCTTTTGGTTTTAGAGTTATAAGTAGCTACCACATGAATTTAGAATACATGAAATTGACTTAGATTTTGATACTAGTGGTAGAGAGAGAGAGAAAACAAAAAAGCTATTAATTAACTAAACTAGAAATTTACATACATGTTGATTGCTTTAAAATTTACATATTAAAGATTTATATTGTATAATTGAATTTAGAATATTTTGGCTTAATTTTCATATATAAAATTGAATTTAAGGAAATTATTAACTATAGGATCCAACATACTCCCCCGGCTGGGAAGAGATGACCAGAAAATAAAAAATAAAAAAAAATAAATAAAAATAAAAAAGAGTTCCAATAGTATAGATGCTGGACTAATTGATTCCGACTATGTAGCTAAGATTACAATTCTCATTGTTTGAAAGGTAATGGAATCAGCTTCCATCTTTGAGTATCCGATTGAGGTGAATCTTGGATGAGATTTTCAGATTCGTTGGCCAGTTCTCTTTCGGGAACTGCTGGATTATCAGACTCTGCGGCTGCTAAGTCGGATTCAATAGGATCTTCCCAAGGTTTTGATTCAGCCTTTATGCATGAGCCTTGTTCGGTCGATTCCTCTAAATGTTCTTTGGAGAGTTGTCGACTTTCTGCCGCCTTCTCAAAATCTTCCAGATTGACTGCCTTTTCTAAAGCTTCGGGTCTTATGACTTCTTTCTTCAAGATTTCTGGCCATTCTATATATGCCGATGAACTGTAATTTCATCGTCGTCTTCAGATTCCTTGACGTCTTCTAAGCATAGAGAATCGATGGGCTTCCAGCGGGATAATTTTGCCTTTTCACCGCTCTGTAGATAATCCTTTGTTGATGTATCCACAATTTCAACAGGTACAACTTTCTCTTTGCTTGACGATTCATTAGCTTCTGTAGAAATATTGATTATACCACTGGTAGCCTCTTTAGGTCGATTAAGATCAGCTTCAACTACATTGAGGTGAGCTGAGTCATCATGGCACAGTTCTTTCTTATCCAGAGCTTCTGCACTGACCACTGGTTCTTTCGAATATTTGCCTTCCGAATTATCAATAACCGAAACTTCGGAGATTTCAATCTTTGGAGTCCCGATATCTTTGTTAGACTCTTCGTCTTCAATGACAAAAGTGGTTTCTAAAATTGAAGAATCTTCTTGATTCTCATCAATAGCCTCAGGAATGTCGGCATTCTCAGTTAAGAGATTTTTGATAAGTGATTCCTGGCGTGGGGATTTTGGTTGTAAGAGAGGGAAATTTTGATTTTCATTTAAATAGGAATACTTGAGTCTACCTCCAACTCTTAGAAGTCCTTGAGTGTCTAAGAAGGGATTTAGAGAAGTTAGCTTGATGGACAGAGGTAGTTGCTTGTTTGACTTCAGTAATTTTATTTCCGTGCAGAATTCAACTTGCTGAATTGATTTGACTAAGACTTGAATTACCTTTGTTAATTCTCTTGTTGTCAAAGGTCCTTTCTGACGAATTGGATCAAAAAGGAGGCAATTGTAGTAGAATCTCCAACACCAAGCTGTGATTCGGATCAATTTGGTCATTGTGGAATACCTTACAATGAATTCTAGATTTAACATAGTTTCTGAATTTTGAATTAAGGTTGTTTGATCCAACACTTGACCCTCACCGACTTCTTCTTGAATGATATTGAGATTTACTTGGGTTGGTGAAGAAGGAATATATCGAACATTATTTTCTTGAAGCCAAATAGGACCCCGCCACCAAATTCTATGATTGACCAAGTCTTGAGGCATGATTCCTCTTGATGCGCAATCAGCTGGATTATCTTGACTGGATACATGGAACCAATCAGTGATTTGAGTCAAATTTTGAATTGACGACACTCTGTTCGAAACAAAGGCCTTCCATCTGCTGGCATCTGATCTTATCCAATCTATGCAGATTTGTGAATCAGTCCACAAAAAGGTTTTGTCAGGTTGAAAAGGAAATGATTCAAGAATGACTTGATTCAGTTGAGCCAAAAGCAATGCTGCACTTAGTTCAAGTCTTGGAATTGTAATGGTCTTTAATGGTGCAACCTTAGTTTTTGAGGTTATCAGATTGATTTTGATCTTTTGAATTTTGAATCTAGTTTTCAAGTAAAAAACTGCTGAATAAGCAATAAGGGATGCATCACAAAATCCATGTAGTTGTAATTCTTCTATTTCAGAAGATGAGCTGTTCAGGTATCTTGGTATTTTGATTTCCTTTAGGCACGATAGTTGAGTTTGGAATTTATTCCAATTTGACTTTATATCTGATTCAATTGGTTCATCCCATGAAGTTTTCTCAGCAGGAAGTTGATGTTTTCGCCTATAATAGGGTGGTGGCTTTATCTTAGGAATAATCGAAGTTTCTTTCTTAGATGAGAGTGGTTCACTTGACTGAGAAGCGAGAGGTTGTTCTGGAGTGGATGGTTGACTTGATTCAGAAGGAAGTAATTGGTTTTGTTTAGTAGTAATTTGTGGAGTTAACTTAGAGATACGTGACTTTTTAGATTTACTTGGAATTTCTTCAGATTTACTTGAATTATCTTCGGATCTACTTAGATTTTCTTCAGATTTACTTGAATAATCTTCAGATTCACTTGGATTTTCCTGTAGCCCTTTTTCCAATGCTTGAGATCTTGAATCACCTAAATTGGGTGTTGATTTAAAAGGGAGATTGACTGAATATCTGCCCTCAATGTCTCTTTTGAGGTTTGACTTGAATAATATCTCACAGGCCTTCTTTGTACCCAACTGGGCCTTAGAAATTGGGACATCTTCAAGTTCCCAGAATTTTCTTATGCTGGAATCAAGTTCAGTGGTACAGTGATTGATTACCGAAGTATTCGACTTAATAGTTGAATGGATTCTCCCAGAAACAAGCCAACCTAACTTGGTATTAAGTGCTATAGGATGGTGCTTTAAATCTGTTTTATGACCTAGAATTATTTCTACAAAGGTATCTGCACCCAAAATTAGGTCTATGGGCTTGGTGACATAGAATTCTGGGTCTGCCAAGAGCAAATTTTCTAAATGAGGAAAGTCTGCTGACTGAATTTGGAAGTTTGGAAGGTCTGCAGTTACCCTCCCAACCACAAATGCTCTGGCAGAAAATAATTGATCATTATGATGTGGGGTGAACTCTATTTCAACCTGCGATGTTGTCCTGTTGACAACAATGTCACCTACACCTTTTAGTGTATAAGAATTTTTCATTTTTTCAAGTCCCAACTTGTGGCAACATTGTTCTGAAATTAGGCATGTTTGGGACCCATTGTCCACTAATGCTCTACATAGCACAAATGAGCCATCCTTCGCCTTGACTTTAATAAGGGCTGTTGACAGTAGAATATTTGTTTCCGTTTCCAAAGGCATCGCATTACAGATGGTATTTGTTGAAATCAACATCTCTTGAGAGGTTGTTGGTTGTGGAATGGATGGTTCAGAGTTGTATTCATGCAGAAGAGTATGATGGTTCTGCTTGCAGTTTTTACATCTTGATGTGATGAGACATTTGGATATCTCATGATTTGCTCTAAGGCAATTTTGACAAAGTTTATGTTTTTTAACTAATTCCCATTTTTTAGGCAAGGGAAGATTTATGAATCTCTGGCAGTCATTTAGTTTATGAATTTGATGACATAAAATACAATTTTGACCTTTGTTGACATAAAGGCCATGAGCCATCATATTTTTGCTAGAGGTTTTTTGTTCCTGGAACAAAGGAATTCTCATACCTTGCAGGCTTCTAGCATGTTTTTCTAAAAAATTCACAAAGTTTTCAAATGTTGGATATTCTTCATTTTGAAGGGTTAATTCCCATTCTTTCCTGAGGGCTTCACCGATTCTTTTTTCAAAAAAATTGATCAGGATTAGATCTGTTAATGTGTTTTTCTCAAGTCCTAGCACTGAGAGATTTCTAATGCCTTCATTGCAAACATCAAGGATTTCATAGAGCGAACCAGCCGAAATAGATTTTAATGGCCTTATGGAGAATATTTTGTTGATTTGTGAAAAAGCCAATTCTCTTCTGTTATTAAATCTATTGCATAAGGTATCCCATGCTTGCTGGTAGTTTTTGTCAGAAATGGGAAAACCCCGAATCAACTTTTCCGCAGGACCCTTAACAGATGCATTTAGATATTGAAATTTTTGTATTTCCGTTAGTGTTTGATTTGAATTAATGGTGGAGTTAAATATTTCTCTAAAACTAAGCCAATTGGCTGAATCACCATTGAAAACGGGTAAATTTATCTTAGGTAAATTAACATTGGATTCGGGCAGTTGTTTATCACTATGAGTATTTTCTTTGGTTTCAATCAAAGATAAAGCTTCTTCAATAGACACCAACATATTAAAAATATCCTCTTTGGCTTTTGAATAATCGTCATATTGTGTATCATCTAACTCTGATTCTAATAATGTGTTGATAACTTGATTTAGGCTAATTTTCCTTTCATTAACTTCTTGTTGGAATAGCTTTAATCTATGTATGTTTTTGGATTCTACAATAGCTTTATTCTTTGATTCCAGATCCTTTATTTCCTGAATAATAAAGTTGAATTTGTGCCGAATTTTAACTTCAGATTTGGGCATGACTTTATTTTAAGAATTTTAAGTTTTCAAATGGCTTACCTTAATTTTTTAAAGTATCCGGCTCGAGGGACCATAATGTTCGTGGCTTGAATGTTCAGTAAAAGATACTAAGAAGCACTTTGCCACTTGTCTTGAATTATTTTATTGTCTTTTGGTTTTAGAGTTATAAGTAGCTACCACATGAATTTAGAATACATGAAATTGACTTAGATTTTGATACTAGTGGTAGAGAGAGAGAGAAAACAAAAAAGCTATTAATTAACTAAACTAGAAATTTACATACATGTTGATTGCTTTAAAATTTACATATTAAAGATTTATATTGTATAATTGAATTTAGAATATTTTGGCTTAATTTTCATATATAAAATTGAATTTAAGGAAATTATTAACTATAGGATCCAACATGCTAAATTGTAAAAATGGTAATTTTGTAAATGAAAACTGTCCTTTGTAGAGAGGTGTCCACTAGAGGGAGGTTCTACTGTATATGTGGGGATTTTTCGTCTCATCTTTATGTTCTTATCTCTAATCCAAATTGTACTTATTTATACAAAGGATAAGCGTCATTCTCCCATAGAAGTCCAACCCTACCTCTCTGTGTCAGAAGCAGAATGAAGTAGAGGATGTAAGGTGGAATTTGGGGATATTTGTGATTTCTAGGCTACTACAGTAACAGTGAGGGCCAACAGACAACTTTCAAATATGGCTGACTAACAGGATTCTAGAGAATGCTACGATCACATCAGTTGGAGATGCAGTTAAACCTGTCTATAGCGCCCCCTCTTGGGACTCACCAAAATAGGGTGCTATAGACAGGTCACTTTTATTGTAAAATGTTTACATTTTAATGTTTAAAATCAGGCGCCATAGAGAGGAATGCGCTATAGACATGTTTAACTGTATATATATTTTTTTCTTATCCCCCAACAATACCTGGTACAGACTGGTGATGGGTGGTACAGTAGAACCTCCCTGTAAAGGACGCTTAATTGAAGAGTCAGTGTCTTTTAGGGATAAATTTCCTCTTACTGGAGAGTTGCTAAATAGTAAAAATGGGTATTTTGCAAATGAAAACTGTCCTTTGTAGAGAGGTGTCTTCTAGTGTGAGTGTCCTCTCATGGAGGTTCTACTGTAATAGCTGCTTTTACTGTAAGTGCACCACATGTTTACATATGTAAAAAGTAGTTTAAACTTTTGCACTTCCAAATATGCCAGAGCTCCATTTGATTACTTGCACTCACTGGTAAAGATTGGACTTTTACAAGACTCATGAGCCATTGAAGCAATTTTTTTTTCTTTAGAAAAAAGAAGTGCCTGATGTAGGATTCTATCCCAAGTAGTGGCTATAGAAAGATAGACTTTTTATATCACTCCACCACCAAACAACTTCAGAGATGTGGATGACCAAATAGCTGACAACAAGGGCAGAAGACCAGCTGGCATCCTAATATCTATCAGATGGCTACTTAGATTACCCCACTCCACTACCTCCTCTTCTTCTTTCTTATCTACACTCAATCATACTTGGATATCAAGCCTGTAGACCTTGTTGATGGTATCTGTTGACAGCCATCATGACTGGGTGAAGTAGAATGTGTCAGCCTTTTTCATTAAGACTGGGAGCACTACTCAGTATCAGGTCAACTTACCTCCAATATGAAATGGCCGCCTCTGATATAAGGAACAGATGCCATTTGCAACTGCTACTAACATGGAGTACAGACTCATCCTGTATCCCTAGATCAGGAGTCCTTACAGGGTACTATCAGCTCGACCAGCTGAGCCCAGGTTTTTTAGCAAGCTTGTTACTGTTCCCTCTACCACCAGACTGATGTCAACTTCCAGTAGTGAAAGGATGAATAAACCACAACTTCTACCAACACTTTCTTTCAAGGATTTCTCAATGCCATGTAACTCCCATATTCCATATTCATGTTAAACCTGTCGTTTCTCACTAAGATATGACGTCAGCAAACAACAGTGGCACGGACCATTCCTGACCCTTCAGCCATCTAGATCAAGTACAGTAGAACCTCCAATAGAGAACTCTCCCTAATCCCTTAATTTATCATTAAAGTAAGGGTGGTAGAAAATTGTTTAAATTTAAAAAGAATGTGTCTAAAATAGTTTAACTTTCTTTAATACAGTAGAACCTCCCTGTAAAGGATACCTAATTGCAGAGCCAAAGTGTCTTTTAGGAAGAGGTGTCCTCTTACCAGAGAATTACTAAATACAGTAGAACCTCCCTGTAAAGGATACCTAATTGCAGAGACAAAGTGTCTTTTAGGGAGAGGTGTCCTCTTACCAGAGAATTACTAAATACAGTAGAACCTCCCTGTAAAGGATACCTAATTGCAGAGACAAAGTGTCTTTTAGGGAGAGGTGTCCTCTTACCAGAGAATTACTAAATACAGTAGAACCTCCCTGTAAAGGATACCTAATTGCAGAGCCAAAGTGTCTTTTAGGAAGAGGTGTCCTCTTACCAGAGAATTACTAAATACAGTAGAACCTCCCTGTAAAGGACACCTAATTGCAGAGCCGAAGTGTCTTTTAGGGAGAGGTGTCCTCTTACCAGAGAATTACTAAATACAGTAGAACCTCCCTGTAAAGGATACCTAATTGCAGAGACAAAGTGTCTTTTAGGGAGAGGTGTCCTCTTACCAGAGAATTACTAAATACAGTAGAACCTCTCTGTAAAGGACAACACCTAATTGCAGAGCCAAAGTGTCTTTTAGGGAGAGGTGTCCTCTTACCAGAGAATTACTAAATACAGTAGAACCTCCCTGTAAAGGATACCTAATTGCAGAGACAAAGTGTCTTTTAGGGAGAGGTGTCCTCTTACCAGAGAATTACTAAATACAGTAGAACCTCCCTGTAAAGGATACCTAATTGCAGAGCCAAAGTGTCTTTTAGGAAGAGGTGTCCTCTTACCAGAGAATTACTAAATACAGTAGAACCTCCCTGTAAAGGACACCTAATTGCAGAGCCAAAGTGTCTTTTAGGGAGAGGTGTCCTCTTACCAGAGAATTACTAAATACAGTAGAACCTCCCTGTAAAGGACACCTAATTGCAGAGCCAAAGTGTCTTTTAGGGAGAGGTGTCCTCTTACCAGAGAATTACTAAATACAGTAGAACCTCCCTGTAAAGGATACCTAATTGCAGAGACAAAGTGTCTTTTAGGGAGAGGTGTCCTCTTACCAGAGAATTACACTAAATACAGTAGAACCTCCCTTTAGCGGACACCTCTCTACAAAGAACATTTTTCATAGCCAAATTATCATTTTTACTAATTAGCAATTCTCAAGAGGACACCTTTCCTTAAAAGAGACTTTGGCACAGAAACTAGGTGTTGTCCTTTAGAGAGAGGATCTACTGTACATCACAATTGATAAAGCACAATTTGTATTATAAATTCAAGAAAATAAGACCTAATTCAAATAAATTAATAGTGTGTGACGTTTCGGTAAATGTCTTTTGTCTGATGATGATGGTGGTGTCTTGTCCATTTCCATGTAAAAGGAGGGTGCCATTGCCCCGTTAGACAGTCAAATTTCAAAGTTCCCTGTTCACAGTTACCGTAGCGGCTCGGGGCTCACGACACTGTACTTCACCCTACAGGGCAGTCCCTTACTTGTGCTGCTTCTCTCACCCGTATAATGATGGTAACAATGCTGTTACTGAAACATTACACACAATTAATTTATTTGGATTAGGTCTTATTACCTTGTATCTATAGTTAACTGGAATTTTGGTTTTTTCTTGGTTGTCAAACTAGTGGATCATTCACCCTTCATTTTTTCCCCAATGGCTTCAATGTTAGATTGGTCCTTGAAAGTTTTATCTTTCTCCCTTTTTTATCCTTGAAATTCCCTTTAATGCATTAAAAACAATGATTTTATAGCTTTTTACTTAATAATTTTTTAATAAAAAATTCTTACCTATGACCATTACAATTACAATTTGATAATTTCTTAGTAACTGTTGACTAAATGTAGTAGTTTTTATAATAACATACATGATGTCGTAATACAGAACCTCTCTGTAAAGGACACCTAGTTGCAAAGCCAAAGTGTTCTTTAAGGAGAAGTGTCCTCATATATTAGAGAACTGTTAGTAAAAATGGTAATTTTAGTGGTAAAAACTGTCCTTTATAGAGAGGTGTCCTCTAGCGAGAGTGTCCTCACATAGTTCTATTGTAACATTATAATTCTAAGGTTGTCAAGATTTAACCATAGTTCTAATACCCACATGATGAGTTATAACAACATAGTCTTGTTCCCAAGTGGTATTGTTATAGTGGGTTTGACTTGTTGAAATTTTAATAATTCACATTTTGAAGAGCTATAAAACTTTTCCCTGAATCGCTGTGCAATTTAAAAAAATATATAAAACTAGAGATCTAACCCAACCTCCAATAAGAAAGCACCTTTAGGAGAGACCAGGCTAATTTATAATATATTGGAATATCATTATAACAGCTTCTTTTATAATAGCAATGTGATTATAACATCTTAATTCTAAGGTTCCAAGTTTCAAGGACCCATTGTTTTAACCATTGTTATAACAATAGAAAAAAAAAATATATAAAGTAGAATCTCCCTGTAAAGGACACCTAATTGCAGAGCCAAAGTGGCCTTTAGGGAGAGGTGTCCTCTTACTGGATAGTTGCTAAATAGTAAAAATGGTAATTTTGCAAATGAAAACTGTCCTTTATAGAGAGGTGTCCTCTAGCGCGAGTGTCCTCTCATGGAGGTTCTACTGTATATATATTTCTCTCATATGGTTCCAAAAGTGGTGTTATTTCGACTGTATTTATCAACTTACACTTCATACATTGCCTCACAACCACTTAGGTGCGCCAACAAACCACACACAAACCAAGCCTATTAGCCCTTTAGCTGCAAGACACGCCAGCTCATATTGCCTTGCCCAAAGTGCCTCTTCCATGGAAATAAACTTCCCTCAAGTGCCGCATTCCTTTCAGCACATTTCATCCAATCAATAACTTACTGTATTCTCTAAAAGGTCAGAACTATGGTTATTTATAGTGTTACTAGGTAACACTATTTACTACTCTTCTTCTTCTTTCTTATCTCCACTCAATCATATTAGGGTCTGGGTGAAGTAGAATGCGTCTGCCTTTGTCATTAAGACTGGGAGCACTACTCAGTGGCAGGCTGACTTAGCTCCAAAAGAAATGGCCGCCTCTGAAATGAGGAACAGACGCCATGTGCAGCCACTCCTAACATTATATATACAGTTACGAGCGTCTTTCCTAATCAATTCCTAATCATTCATCTCTCTCTGTCACTGTTTGCTCTTATTGGTTGGCTATGGTCACGCCACCTTTGGCCCCCCCCTGCCGGCGGCGCGCGCCCGTTGGCTGCTGGCGAGCACGTGACTTCCCTGTGCGCACGCATGGCGGGCGGTAGGCTATAGTTATTCTATATACAGTTACGAGCGTCTTTCCTACGGAAGCCTACAGTACATAGGCAGATAAAGCACATAGGCTATAGTTATTAACTAATATATGCATTTATTTAAGGCGCCAATTTATAATTGTAACAAATAGTATTTGAATAAAATCATTCAATTGGGTAAAACACGGGCGTTGCCCGGGTCATTCGGCTAGTGGAGTATAAACACTGCTCATCCTGTATCCCTGGATTAGGAGCCCTTACAGGGTACTATCAGCCGGGCCAGCTGAACCCAGGTTTTTTAGTGAGCTTGTTACTGCTCCCCCTCCTCCTTTTTCATCCGGAGTTGGGACCGGCAAAGGCGAAGTTACTACTCTTGATACTTTTAAATACAGTTAAAATGTAAGAAATTGAAACTCTTTTAGATGCAAATAATTCTTTTAAATAGTTTTCTACCGCCCTTACTGCATTGATAAATGTATGGGAGAGCCTGGCTCATTAGTGGTGAACCCTCCCAGCAGTTTCGCCAGTTTAATCTACCATACCACTGTGTAATAATGCATTATTTCTACTGTCCTCATTTCATTTAAAATACCTTTTCCAAGAGGTCAGCTTTAGTATCGGTATAAAACTGCAAAATGCAATGGTAAATGGTATGGTAGATTAAACTGGTAACTGCTGGGAGGGTTCATTTTAAATTTAAAAATAATTATTTGTGTCTAAAATAGTTTCTTTCTTATATACAGTAGAACCTCCCTGTAAAGGACACCTAATTGCAGAGCCAAAATGTCCTTTAGGAAGAGGTGTCATCTTACCAGAGCTACTGAATACAGTGGAGCCTCCCTTTAGCAGACACATCTCTACAAAGGACAATTTTAATTTGCAAAATTACCATTTTTACAATTTAGCAACTCTCCAGTAAAAGGACACCTCTCCCCAAAGAACAGTTTGGCTCTTCAATTAGGTGTCCTTTACAGGGAGGTTATACTGTAGTAAAAATAGTAATTTTGTAAATGAAACTGTCCTTTGTAGAGAGGTGTCCTCTAGTGAGAGTGTACTCTCATGAAGGTTCTACTGTAAGAGATAGTGCACTAATGTATCATATTACAGACAAAATGTAACGTGGATTGTGTGTTGTTATCCAAGACGAGGCAAGATTAACTAAGCATTAGTTTATTTCCTATTATAATAATGTATATTATATACAAGTCAAAAGAGATCACTAGCAGAGTATTATTCCTTTTGGTTTCCAGAGCTCAACAATCTATGAGCCTAATACTCTGCACATCTCCTCCCTTAACTTTACAGGAACCTTCGAGGTATCTTGACTGCCCTTCCATCTTGTATGCACGGCTGGCATTGAAGGGAGGCTCTTCTCTGGATCCTGGTCTTGGTTGTCCCTCTGCACCCTTCCATCTCTTGTAGATGAGGCCGTTGGTGTAGGGCAATCCTCCTCGGTCTCTTGCTCCTGGTCATCCTTGCATCTCCTTGAGAGCCAGGTTGATGTCGAAGTGGGGGTCTCCTCATTTCTCTGCTCCTGGCGCTTTCCAGGGGCATCGTCCTATATGCTTGAAGAGTCAGATAGCAATCTTCTTCTTTCTTCTTGGACTTGGGCTTCTTAGATTTCTTCTTGGGAGGTTCTTCAGCTTCTACTTCCTCCTCCTCACTGTCCTCAGCTTGCTTCCTCTTCTGGGGAGTCTCTTCCTCCTCATTGTTAGAGGACTCCTCCTCATCTCCGGACTCTTGAGTTCCAGATTTGGGGCAGTCGTCCTTCTTATGGCCAAACTCCCCACAGGTGTAGCAAGCCTTCTTGGACTTGCGCTGGTTCTCCTCCTGTTCTCCATCTTCAGCCGTGTTGTTGGTACACTCATATTTACGGTGGCCAACTTCTCCGCAGTTGTAGCAGGTGTTGTTGCTGCCTCCATCACGGCTCTGTCCACGGCCACGTCCACCACCACGGGCAGGTTTGGTACATTCAAACTTGCGGTGGCCTTCTTCCCCGCAGTTGTAGCAGCCTCTGTTATCTCCACTTCCGAGTCTACCACGCTGTCCGCCGCGGCCTCCTGATGATAATTGCTGAATCATTCTCACAATGTTTAATTTTTCACTTGTCTCCCCAGAGAGAAGTGGCTGCTTTAGTTTATCAACAATGTATATTTTCGAGTTTAAGTGCTGGCCTTTATTTTGAAGTTTTACGTGGATCATTCCAACTGTTTCCAAGGGTATTCCATTTGGACCTTGTAATATTTTATCAGATTTTTCCAGTTTTATTCTTTGGAAACTTTGATAATAATTTTGTAGGGGGAGCACGTTGACATCAGCTCCGGTGTCAATTTTAAAATTAATTTGTCTATTATCCATTTCTTGGAATTATCCTCTACAGATCCCAGAAAAGCTATCTCTGAATTTATTTCATTTATGGCTTCTGATCTACATACTTTGGCATAATGGCCCTTTTTCTTGCATTTACTACAATACGAGTTCATAGCTGGACAATTTTTCCAATCATGATTATTTGAATTGCCACACCTGGTGCATCCATGTGATGACCCTCCCAACTGGTTTGACTTGAATTGTCTTATTTTTGGTTCGTGCCTTTTTGTTTCTTTTATGTGATTAGGCATTTTCTTTATTTGATCTATAGAATCTTGTTGGTAAAGGCTAGACTGCTGTTCTTTGACACTTTCTAATTGCTTTGCCATTAGTGTGGCTTTTACTAAGGTCAAGTCTGTATCAAGTTGCATTCTTTCAGATAATGCTTTATCCCTTACTCCAACAACTATCCTATCCCTAATCAACTCATCATGTAACATCCCAAAATTGCAGTGCTCAGCTAGGCTATGGAGTGCTGTGATAAATTCATTCACCTTTTCCCCTTCCTGCTGACATCTTTGATTAAATCTTGCCCTTTCATAAATTATATTACGTCTTGGAATAAAGTGACTTTCAAAGCATTCAATAACTTTATTATAATTTTCTAGTTGGTCACTTGTGCTATTTTACATGACAACAAAATGTCATCTGCATTATCACCCATGCAGTACACGAGCATATTAACTTGCTCATTTTCTGGGTTATTAATTAACCCGCTTGCCTGCCTAAAACGTTCAAATCTCCTAATCCATTTCGGCCAATCACCTGGATTTGAAATATTAAAATGTTCTGGGGCTACACAATTATAATTTTGGGGCATTATAAAGATTTACTTATAATATAATATAACTTACCAAAAAGTTTGCTTGATGTCGAGTTTCAAATTTTCTTTGAACAACGACTTTCTTTATGAATTCAGTTTACCGCTTCTAAGCTTGCTTGATGTCAAATTTCAAATTTTCTTCGAACAACGACCTTCTTTATGAATTCAGTTTACCGCTTCTAAGCTTGCTTGATGTCGAATTTCAAATTTTCTTCGAACAACGACCTTCTTTATGAATTCAGTTTACCGCTTCTAAGCTTGCTTGATGTCGAATTTCAAATTTTCTTCGAACAACGACCTTCTTTATGAATTCAGTTTACCGCTGCCACCATGTGTTGTTATCCAAGACGAGGCAAGATTAACTAAGCATTAGTTTATTTCCTATTATAATAATGTATATTATATACAAGTCAAAAGAGATCACTAGCAGAGTATTATTCCTTTTGGTTTCCAGAGCTCAACAATCTATGAGCCTAATACTCTGCACAGATTGAACCAGGATGGGGCTTAGATAATGTGATAGGTTACCTAAGTAAAGGATCAATACTGACTTGTTGTCTGTGGGCTCAGAAAGGGTTAAATCACTCCAACAATCCATTCAACTGCTGGCTTGTTTATTGCCAGTCTGGTTTACTTACTCCACTGGCCTTATTCCATCATGTTTCACCTGGCCACCAGCCCTATGTGTCAGCAGGTGTATACCATAAACTAACCCTTTGACAACACCCCATGGATTTAAGATCTATTGTTACCTTAAGCCATATATAAATAACTCCTCCTGGCACTTGCTTTAGGTTTTTGAAACCATTATTTTCTCTGTATACATCTCTCTTAGCTTTCTAGAATTCTTCATTTGGAGATTTTGCTCTGTGTGAGAATCCTATGCAGGTTTGTTTTGTCATTCTAAATTTATTTTAATGAAGTAACAGTAGAACCTACCTGTAATGTGAACACCTAGTTTCAGAACCAAATTGTCATTTAGGGAGAGGTGTCCTCATACTATAAAGTTGCTGATTAGTAAAAATGATAATTTGGGGAATAAAAACTGTCCTTTGTAGAGAGGTGTCCTCTAGTAAGAGTGTCCTCTCATGTCCATCTTATGATACAAGTCTTCTCTAGTGGCTCCCATGCACGAGAGATGTTCTAGGGCTGCCTCATTTTTCTTACAGATAGTACAGATTGGGAATGTATTAACTAATCTCTCAAACCTGATTTACCTACTGTATCCTATTTTGAGAAGGAACAAGCATGCGGCATCTACATGGGGCAATTTTGTATTGATGATCTCTCCATGTCTCTCATGTAGATACCGACGATAAGTCAGATTAAAGTAGTCCTTCTTCAGTTTCCTCTTCTGGTTTGACTTGAAATGGTTAAAGTCCAGGATGTCACTGGGAAACTGCCAGGGCATCCACAATTTAATCACCATTCAGTCCAATGATTGGAATGTTATTGAGTCTCATTGAGACTTTTACTGCCTCTCATATGCCAGCATATGGTTGGTCTCTGACACTACAAGATGATGATAAAGCTCTCTGTGATTATTACCTAGTGTTTTTAGAATAATTAGTGTGTTTAACAATATATCACAGAGAGATTTATAATCATCTTGTAGTGTCAGAGGTCAGCCATATGCTGTTACCGAAACATTACACACCATTTATTTATTTAGATTTGGCCTTATTACCTTGTGTTTTTAGAAAGATCAAATCTAAATAAATAAATGGTGTGTAATGTTTCAGTAACAGTGTTGTTTACATCTTCTATTTAAAACATGCTGTGGTACAAGTTCTCATTCAGTGCTTTTGTCTGAATATGGTAACAACACAGTTACCGAAACGTCACACACTATTTATTTATTTGGATTTGGTCTTATTACCTTGTGTTTATAATCTATAATCAAAATTGTGTGCCTTATCACAATAATATTTTTTTCTAATGACAGTAACAGCACTTTCACCAAAACCTATTGCTAGTTTAATAATGTGGACTTGATGCATTTGAAATCCCTGATAGTTTTGGTGTAAAATAACATGGTGTTTATCTCCATGGGATAGATGGAAGGTATTATAGCGATCCCACAGAACAAGTTGGACCACCCAACCATGCCCCACTGACCCATGTGACCTACTTTCTTATTACCACCATGGTAGCTACTTCCTCTGTCACTTAATTCCCACGTACCTTGACTATTCCATTACATCTGGTATTATAATACAGTAGAACATACTCCATGAGAGGACACTCTAGCCAGAGGACACCTCTCTACTAAGGACAGTTTGTCAAAATCAACCATTTTTACTAATTAGCAACTTCTGGTAAGAGGACCCTTCTCCCTAAAGAACATTTTGGTCCTGCAACTGCTATAGTTCTTCAAATTGTTCTTTATAGTCATAATTTTTTCTTTAATCACACACATTATGCAGAGTTTATTGTGGTTCTCTGAAATCCATTTTAAAGAGGTATTATGGTCTTTATTGATTTTTTTAAAAACTATTTCTTTCCAGGTAAAAATTATTGGTAAAAACTTGTCGCTTTTTTGTTTCTGAAATTATTTTGTGAAAATGGGCTCTACCACTAGAGACTATTCCCAAAAACATGGATACTCTTTGATCTGTGTTTTATTTTTTACATGTAGTACAGGCCATTTGTGTTATATTCTTGATGAGTAGTTAGTGACCGCCTTTTACTGTAAATGCACTACATGTCTACTTATGTAGAAAATAATTCAATTTATTTGAAGTGGTGGCTATTTAAAAATTACTTTATATCTTGTACATCTCTAAATCTCAAGTTCAATCTCTTTATAGAGAGAGATATTTATAACCCAGGTTCCTGGAGGACAGAACGCCTACTACCTGGGAAGTCCAGCTCACTAGTATGGACTAGTGCTAAGTGCTTTTAATCACATCCTGAGTGGATTGCTGAGTTGAACCAGTTGACCAGAAAGTTCCATGCTGAGGTCCAGTCTGGGAGGCTGGCCATAGATGTAGGATTGAGGTGGGTCAGTCCAAACAGAACCAGTTGACCAGGAAGTTCCATGCTGAGGTCCAGTCTGGGAGGCTGGCCATAGATGTAGGATTAAGGTGGATTATTCCAAGCATAACCAGTTGACCAGGAAGTTCCATGCTGAGGTCCAGTCTGGGAGGATGGCCATAGATGTAGGTTTGAGGTGGGTCAGTCCAAACAGAACCAGTTGACCAGGAAGTTCCATGCTGAGGTCCAGTCTGGGAGGCTGGCCATAGATGTAGGATTAAGGTGGATTATTCCAAGCATAACCAGTTGACCAGGAAGTTCCATGCTGAGGTCCAGTCTGGGAGGATGGCCATAGATGTAGGATTGAGGTGGGTCAGTCCAAACAGAACCAGTTGACCAGGAAGTTCCATGCTGAGGTCCAGTCTGGGAGGCTGGCCATAGATGTAGGATTGAGGTGGGTCAGTCCAAGCATAACCAGTTGACCAGAAAGTTCCATGCTGAGGTCCAGTCTGGGAGGCTGGCCATAGATGTAGGATTGAGGTGGGTCAGTCCAAGCATAACCAGTTGACCAGAAAGTTCCATGCTGAGGTCCAGTCTGGGAGGCTGGCCATAGATGTAGGTTTGAGGTGGGTCAGTCCAAGCAGAACCAGTTGACCAGAAAGTTCCATGCTGAGGTCCAGTCTGGAAAGCTGGCCATAGATGTAGGATTGAGGTGGATTATTCCAAGCATAACCAGTTGACCAGGAAGTTCCATGCTGAAGTTGAATCTGGCCATAGATGTAAGGTTGAGATGGATCAGTCGAAAGAGAGCAGCTGTCTACATCTTTTGTCTAAGGAAAGCCAGGCAGTTGAACAATATATATGTAAAATAGTTCTAAGCCTCTAAATTTATTGTACCTCACTATAACAACATCACTTGGGATTTTATGTTGTGTTAGAATTTTGTTGTTATATAACACTCATCTTCTTCTTCTTTCTTATCTTCACTTAATCATATCAAGCTTGTAAAGCATGACAACCATCATGATTGGGTGAAGTAGAATGCGTCTGCCTTTGTCATCAAGACTGGGAGCACTACTCAGTGGCAGGCTGACTTAGCTCCAAAAGAAATGGCCGCCTCTGACATGAGTGCAGCTGCTCCTAACATGGAGTACAAACGCTGCTCATTCTGTATCCCTGGATTAGGAGCCCTTACAGGGTACTATCAGCCGGGCCAGCTGAGCCCAGGTTTTTTAGCGAGCTTGTTACTGCTCTCCCTCCTCCTTTTTCATCCGGGCTTGGGACCGGCAAAGGCAGAGTTATAACACTCATGGACAAAAGGAAGTTGTACCTTTTAGCATTGGGATTCAGACAACAACTCTGAAAGATATTTGTTACATAGTGACCTTTATAAAATATTAAAAAACCGTACGCAATATGATTTTGTAATAAAGAAACATATTGCGTAAGGTTTTTAATATTTTATAACAGTGTGACCTCTATTGAAGACACACGAGATACCCAAGTGTGAACAAAATTGCCTCTGTCTCCTTGAAAAAAAAATAGATAACTGCCATCAAAGACTTCTCACTTCCTTAAGTTTTGTCAATGAATGTAAAAACAAAGTCTGTTATAACAAGATTCTTATTTATTTTGATTTGTGTGTGTTTTGTGGTCTTGTTACTTTGTATTTATTACCTTTAACCCAAATTGTGCCTCATCAAAAGTATTCTCTTCAAAATCAACTGGCTCTAATTCAACACCATTTACACAGGAGCTATTCCATTTGACTATCTACAACAGAATGTGTCTAACATTGCTGCAAACATTGAAATTATGTGAGTCTGAGGTCTCTAAGCTTAGCTGGGGAATTTCCCTGTAAAATTTGATACCTGCAACTGCTTACACTTGTCTCGTAATTCAACAAGCCATTTCAGTGAGGTACATTTTGACCTTTTCTTTCTTCTTCTTATTAGTATTAATTTATAAAGTATCAACAAAAAAAACTTCATACTAAAGAGTCTATTCTATGGGTTTTCCAAAAATATCATATTTTCCTAAAAATAAGATCAATTCTCAAATACTATCCTTAGAACAGTAGAACCTCCTGTGTTGTATGTGGGCTGAGGTTCCTACCATATAAAAATTTTCCACCATTTATCGACTGCTATCTTGGAAGTCAAAGGTCAGTGTTGCCATCATTCATATGGAGACAGAGGGAAAGGCAAAAAAAATTCTGGGGCACCCTGTAAACAAAAGTAAAGCCAAGGTTACTGATCCAAGTCAGATGAAAACAGCCTCCTTTACACCTCTCTACAAAGGACAGTTTTCATCACCAAAGTTACAATTTTTTACAAATTAGAAACTCTCTAGTAAGAAGACACCTTTCCCTAAAGGACACTTTGACTCTACAACTAGGTGTTGTCCTTTAGAGAAAAAAAGTTCAACTGTGTTTAAAGATAAATACGCTATCATAAGTCTTAACATTTTTTAGGAAAACATGTTAATGTTGATTTGTAAATTATCTTTGTACTGATAGTCTTTATAACTTATTTGCACAAAGGTACTAATGAAGAACTTATGTAAATGATATTTAGATATTCAGTAGAACCTGTCCTGGTGTGGAACTAACACCTACCCACATATTCTCATGTCCAGCAATGGCCGCAGCCTTGCAGAAAATTGACATGGACCCAGAACAACAGCTTTACACACCCAAGATAGTGGATATTGCTGCTGCTGTGATAGAGATGTATGGAGACATCTGAGGCTTTTCATTGGACACGACAACAACAACATATACAGTAGAACCTCCTTAAAATTGCCTACTTTTATCATAGAAACTTGATTAGATCATCCTTATTCTTAATTAAAAAATAATTATTATTTCTAGTACACGTGGTACAGGCCATGATAACCATGATGAGTAGAAGTAGGCGACTGCTTTTACTCTAAGTGCACCACATGTCTACAAATGTGAAAAGCAGTTTGACTTTTGCACTTATAAATGTATTTTGTTTACTTACACTCGCAGGTGGGGTTGGACTTTTGCAAGAATCAGGGGCCATTGGAGCATTTTTTCTTTAATTAGGAAAAAAGTGCCCAATGCGGGATTTGATCCTGGGTTGTAGCAGTCAAAAACCAACAGTTTAGAATACACCCTTCCACTGACCCCTAAAAAACTTGTGTTTCTTATCAATGAACAAAATTGTGCCTCACATCTCAGTAGTCATTTTCTCTTCTTTTGTTCATTGGCATTTGTCCATGCTGATTTAAAAGGAGATACCTAATGGAGATTGTTTAAATGACTTGAGGAATAAGCAACAACAACAAAAGGAGATTACTGATGTATTCCTGAAATTGATTTCTAGTACCATGTTCTCTCCATCCATTAGGGTTGTACAAGGAAAGTGCTTGTAAATGTGAAAGAGAACGGTGTTCAATTTCATTTCTGCTTGTAAGAGAAGACAGTTTTTTCTCCATCTTTTTTTTTTTTCTGTTTTTACTTCCTGTAATCAATTAGAATCCAGACAGCACTCTTGTGTCTCAACATTGTTTCAATTTATTTTGTAATGTAATGTGTTATAAGCTGTTAGGTCTGGTAGAATTTCCATACATGGATACAACTTCTAGCAGATTCCTCTCTACAAAAAGATAGTTTTCATAGCTTTTTTTTTTGCTTATCCCTAGTACACGTGGTACAGGCCATGATAATCATGGTGGGTAGTTAGTGACTGCTTTTACTGTAAGTACACCACATGTCTACACATTTGAAAAGCAGTTCAACTTTGCACTTACAAATGTGCCAGAGCCACGTTTGGTTACTTGCACTCGCTGGTGGGGTTGGACTTTTGCAAGAATCAGGGGCCATTGGAGCATTTTTTTTTTTTTAACAGAAAAAAAGTGTCTAATGCGGGAATCGAACCCGGGTCATAGTGGTCGAAAACCAAACGGTTTAACCAGCCTTCCACCGACCCACCGAAAATCATTAGTGAAATTCAGTAAAAGAACACCTCTCTCTAAATGGCATTTAGGCTTTGCAACTAGGTGTTGTTCTTCTACTGTACTAATACTTTTATAAATTATAAACATAAAGTGACAAGATCCAAATCCAAATAGATTGTATGTGTCATTTTGGTAACAGCCTTGTTACAGAAGCTTCACACACAATTTATTAATTTGGATTTGGTCTTATTACCTTATGTTTCTAATCTATAGTCCAAATTGTACCTTATTACCAATTGCACAATCTGGAGGTCGGCTCTCTTTAATTTGACAGCCTGATCTTGTTGTGTACTCTAGGTTAAAACTCTTTTTACAGGTCGTTGGATCTTGATATATACACTTTAGAATCATTCTAAAATCATAAAACTATATTTTCTGAGATATAATTTTGGTTATAGATTAGAAACATAAGGTCTTCTTTCTTATCTCCACTCAATCATATTAAGGTTCCAAGCTTGTAAAGTTTGACAACTATCATGACTGGGTGAAGTATAATGCGTCTGCCTTTGTAATTAAGACTGGGAGCACTACTCAGTGGCAGGCCGACTTAGCTCCAAAAGAAATGGCCGCCTCTGACATGAGGAACAGACACCATGTGCAGCCGCTCCTAACATGGAGTACAAACACTGCTCATCCTGTATCCCTGGATTAGGAGCCCTTACAGGGTACTATCAGCCGGGCCAGCTGAACCCTGGTTTTTTAGTGAGCTTGTTACTGCTCCCCCTCCTCCTTTTTTATCCGGGCTTGGGACCGGCAAAGGCGGAGTTGAAACATAAGGTAACAAGACTGAATCTAAATTAGTGAAATATTTCTAAGGTTTCGGTAGCAATGTTGTTACTCCAAAGTCACTCACATTTCATTAATTTGGATTTGGTGTTATGTTCCCCTAAGACCAACTAAGTCAACACTGAAGTATCCACATTGCCACATCATCAACCTAAGGTACTCTGACCTGTTTGGTGATGGTAACATCCATTTCCTCCTCTTTGTTTATCCCAGTCAACTCTGATTCACTGGGTATTTGTCCCAAATATCAATAAATTCAATTAACAAATAAGTACAGTAGAACCTCCACGAGAGAACACTCTCTCTAGAGGACACCTCTCTACAAAAGGACAGTTTTCATTTACAAAATTACCATTTTTACTATTTAACAACTCTCCGGTAAGAGGACACCTCTCCCTGAAGGACACTACAATTAGATGTCTTTTCCAGGAAGGTTCTACTGTATTTAAAATACTCTCATAAATTTGCATTTAAAAAAATCTGTTGTATTTGGGCAAGTACAAATTAAAAAGATTTTTTTTTTTTTTTAGTTTTTTTACTTTGGTGACTTTCTTTTTGAAGAAACACACATTTATACATGGATCATTATAATGTCAGAGAGAAAGCTTTTACTTCAAAAACAGCACCCCACAAAACACTGTGCTCTTGAAACATTTCATCTTTATTTCAGGGGAATCAATTCTAAGATTAGATAAGAAAGAAGAAGAGTCAGAGATAGTCTTCATAATAAAAATGACCATTTTTACTAATTAGCAACTTTCTGATAAGAGGACACCTCTTTCTAAAGAACATTCTGGCAACTAGATGCTGTCCTTTAACAGAGAGGTTCTACAGGATCATTGCCTTTGACATTTTATATGGTCATTGGAGAATGGAGTCAACTAAACTATGGATAGGAAGATATTTTTTTCCACTCTTAACAACATACTATGTATGCAGATATATATGGATGAGACAGAGATGTAGGTCTCAGAGGGTTTATTATGGGGAGTGATTCAGCTTGGTTGGTCATGGTTACTAAGTCTCAAGGCTCGTCACTAAGGCTTAAGGCTCGGTCCAATGAGGGGTTCCAGATTCAGTTTAAGAAGGTCTTTGAGTCTTGGGTTCCATCGGGCCGGTTGTAGGGGATGTTGCTGCTCTAGCCCGTCATGTTATATAATCTTTCGTCAAGGTGTATTCCGATTGAGGGATAAAAGATAACCTGGCTCATTATCTCTAACACATTGCTGTGAAAACAGTGGTCAATGGTCAAATACAATTATTGCTGTCATCTCTGTCATTTCTGAGATATAACTAAAATAAATATTAATAAAATAAATTTAAAAAAATAAAAATAGTTTCTAATTTAAGAGAGATAATAATATTTTGTCATAAACACAAGGTAATAAGACCAAATCCAAATAAATAAATAGTGTGTGACGTTTCAGTAACAATGCTGTTTTGCAGAAATGTCATACACTATTTATTTATTTGGATTTGGTCTTATTACCTTGTGTTTATAATCTACTAGCCGAATGACCCAGGCAACGCCCGAGTTTTACCCGATTAAATGTTTTTATTCAAATACTATTTGTTACAATTATAAAATCGCGCCTTAAATAAATGCATATGTTAGTTAATAACTATAGCCTATGTGCTTTATCTGTCTATGTACTGTTGGCTTCCGTAGGCGTCTCTTACAGGGAAAAAGAAAGAGAGGATTCCATTTGGTTATTAACTAATATATGCATTTATTTAAGGAGCGACCCGCTCCAACACAATAATTACATAAATGAAAAGGCGAGTGGGGGGCATGATGGGGGGGGGGGGGGGGGGGGCAAAGGTGGCGTGACCGTAGCCAACCAATAGGAGGGCGCCATTCCAAAAAAAAAGCAAACGGTGACAGAGATGAAAACTAATGACTGATTGTTGATTAGGAGATGAGGAATGACGCTCGTAACTGTATATAGAATAATCCAATTTGTGCCTTATCAATATATTGCCATGTGCGCTATTGGTCGGCTACTTGTTGACACTCAACAATATAAAAAAATAATACAAATGTGATATTGTACTGGGATAAGGTGCATAAATTATGAGAAAGGCATCTCCTTATCGTACAACTGAAAACTGCAACTTTCAGTTGTACGATAAGGAGATGCCTTTTCATAACACTACAACATGTTGCTTGCTTACAACATAAATGTTTTGTGTTGAATGTGCGTTTTTTTTTGTGTGTGTTTGTGTTGTTGTTGTCGTGTGTGTGTGCTGAGGTTTCTATAAAATTTTCCACCATTTGTCAACTGCTATCTTGGGAGTCAAAGGTCAGTATTGCCGTCATTCACAAGGAGATACACACAGGCAAAAAAATGTCTGGGGCAGACTGTAAACAAAAGTAAGGCCAAGGTTACTGATTTATACTTCCAAGTCAGATGAAAACAGCCTCCTTTTTGTAACAGAAACGTGCTTATAACATCACAATTATCTTCTTCTTTCTTATCTCCACTCAATCATATTAGGGTATCAAGCTTGTAAAGCTTTGGACTTTTGATGATGTGTACAATTATAAAATTCCATGTTTTAGATTCAATTGTAACCAACCAAAATATTAGAAATAACTCGCCTATCTGGAAACATTGGTCATGTTACTTTTCAAACTGCACAATTTTCCTTTATAAGTTGTATCATGACCTAGTAATAACACTTTTACATAGGTGTTAACAAATAATAATAATTGAAAAGAGCTTACAATGGAACCTCTTTATAACAATGGCTTAATTATAACATTATCATTATGAAAGTAAAGTAATTTTTTTAATATGAAATTTGAATTATTTTTGAAGCGTATACTTCTTTTAGAATAATTTTCTCTACTGCCGCATATGCGTCAAAATTAGTTCAAATTTCTTATTTTAATTGTTTATTGTGTATTAATATAATACACTAACATTAATTTGTTTATTCAGATTTGATCTTATTTCCTTGTGTTTATAATCTACTAGACGGGTGACCCGGGCTTCGCCCCGGGATTGACCCATGTGCATATCTACCCGAGTGATATATATTTAGATAAGATTTTTTTTTATAATTGTTTGTTATTAGCATTATCTATTTGTTTGCATCAGCATAATTTAATCTAATCTTTGATAGAGGGCGCTGTTCGTGAGCTAAGTATAATAATTTGAATATATAGTTTTAATAATTGATTTATATATTTTTAAAAATAGCCTATCGTCTTCCCCGTATTTTTTTTACCTATGTATGGAAATTTTGGTTTGAATTAGTGAACTACTGCGAATTTGTATACCGGACATACAAACAAACAAACATACAAACAATGATTTTTATATATATAGATAATACAAATTATGCCAGGTTATACTGTATTTAAAAAGTGAAATTGTACTGTAAATACACTAGGACAGTCTAACAATCCTCTATATTTCTATGTTCATAAAATATAGAGGGAATCATATATATAATAGTGAACAGGGAACACTTATGTATCAGTGGGCAAGGCAGTCTTCCGGCTTGGAAAGGCCAATGGCAGTCACCGACCTTTAACAAAGAACAATGTTGGCAATGGCCCAAAGGACTTGCATTCACACATACACATCCTATATTTTTATAGAATTGTGAAGTTGAGGGGATGTAAATAAGCTTTCTTTGGCCTCTGGATTAAATAGCCAGGCTGACCTTTAAGAGAAGTTCTACTGTATTAAAAATAAAGAATATTGAGAGAGAGAAAGAGAGAGAGAATGACATGTGTGGGTGCATCTCACAAACCTCCAAATAATAATTTCTCTGATGGTTACTGCCAGCTATAAGAAATAGGCTAAAATCACCCATCCAACCACTTCCCATGAGCAACCCATCTGATGGAATGAATACCTCCCATGAGCAACCCATTTGATGGAACAAGCTTCTTCCATGAGCAACCCATGAGTACCATGAAATACCACCTCTAGATGAGGCCAGAAGTATCCATAATTTCCACCATAGTAAATTCTCCCATGAAAGATATAGACTACTTCTCTGCAGCAACAACCTTTATAAACAAAAAAAAAAAAAAAGATTTCGCCATATTTTCAAAACTTTCTAGAGTGTAAAATTGATTCCTGGAGCATACCTGGGTC
Source organism: Cordylochernes scorpioides (assembly GCA_030710605.1). NCBI lineage: Eukaryota > Metazoa > Arthropoda > Arachnida > Pseudoscorpiones > Chernetidae > Cordylochernes > Cordylochernes scorpioides. The sequence continues at coordinate 80,784,671 of CP092872.1, forward strand.
TCCAACTTGTAAAATAAAAAGTTGAGCTGACAATATTCACACAGCCTCCAATAACATAATTATCACCAGATGAAAGAAGGGCTATTCATGTTTATAAGGTCTCCCTTCTGTCTATACTAAAATAATTGTTTACTTATTCCATATACACGTAATACAATCCATGATGATCATAATAGATAGTAAGCAACTGTTTTCACACCAAAGTTGCACCACATGTATAAACATATAAAAAACAGTTTGGACAGCGCTGTATGCGTTTACAAGGGCGTCGGGAACAAGTATCAGCGCCTAGTCCTTGAATCTTTGGTCTCGCACTGCACGCCCAGTTTCAACCGAAAAATCGACCTCCCACCCCAATACTCAGTGTTTTTACCTCGCCAATCCCCCCAGCTGAACTATTTACCTACTTTATTTGGCTATCTTTTTTTGTCCATAGTTTTAAAATATTTCCAAGTTATAACCTGAAGAAGGGCATTCTTGCCTGAAAGCTTGTTTTTTACAATTAAAAGAAAATCACCACGTTTTTATCGCCTTCATTTCAAATATAAAAAAAAAACAGTTTGGCGTTTAGACTTGGAAGTTGCAAGAGCCTCGTTACTTGCCACTCACTGATGGGGTTGAAATTTTGAAAAATACATGGACCATTGAAGCAAATTTTCTTTAGAAGAATACACTCATGAACAAAACTTAAGGAAGTTGTACCTTTTAGCATGTATATCAGGATTCAGACAATAACTCTGAAAGAGATTTGATACACAGTGACCTTTATTGAAGTTGTACGAGATAATCATGTGTGAACAAAATTGCATCTGTCTCCTTAAAAAGATAGACAACTGGAGACATAAAAAAAAAACTTTCCACTTCCTTAAGTTTTGTCCACGGGTGTAATGCCTCCATGGCAGGATTTGACCTTGGGACATGGCTGTCAAATTTGACAGTATGTGCTACTATTCCACCAACCTCTCTCTCCTAAATAATGATACAGAAGTATAGCTACAAGAAAATAAAGACCTAATCCAAATAAAGGAATAGTCTGTGACATTTCGGTAACAGCATTGTTACCATCATCAGACACAAAAGAATAAATGACATTTATTTTTGGTATTTATATTATTATTCTCATTTATTCTTTTGTCTGATGATGGTAATAATGCTGTTACCGAAACGTCACACACTATTCATTTATTTGGATTAGGTCTTATTTTCTTGTAGCTATAATCTATAATCAAAATTGTGCTTTATTGATACAGAAGTATGTATGAGAGAGAGAGAGGATGCCACTATCTAAAAATTAACAGTAAAAAAATCATGATACATTTCCTCCCTATACCCAACCATTAGCTGTGGAGGTCCAATCAGTTATTTTTACCTCCCCCCTCCTACAAAGAGAGAGCTATTTATAGATTCCAGGAACCATTTCCTCATCCCTCCCTTTGTTCCTATACCTCCCTCCAATAACCTCTGTTAACCCACCTATACTGATATCAAACTTTCAAAGACAGTGAAGTTGTAAAATTGCCTGGAATCTGGAATCAAAGTTCTCCTATAGTTAGAGAGAAAAAGGTAAAACTTTAACACCATTTATCATTTATAACACCATCTTATTTATTTCCTTATTTTTTCATGTAGATTTGTATGTTGTTGTTGTTTCTTATCCCCTTGTGTAAAGATTACACGAATTCCATGAGTTCATGCTCCTCGAGCTGTTTTATGATAAGCAGCTGCCTCTCACAAAGGTCCTGTTTAGTGAATTTAATGTAAGCCAAAATGTGTTCTGGAGCTGCAGGTGCCAATTTACATTTTAGGCAAGTGGGGTAGATTTTGTTATTAGTGGATTTGTATTGCCAAATATAGTCAAACCTCTATTAGAAGACACTCATGCTAGAAGAAACCTCTCTACAAAGGGCAGTTTTTAATCACCAAAATTACCATTATTTTTTACTAATGAGATGTTGGAAAAATCACAATTTGGATTATATATTAGAACTACAAGAAAATAAGACCTAATCCAAATGCATGAATAGTGTGTGATGTTTCAAAAACAGCGTTGTTACCTTCATCAGACAAAAGAATAAATTATCATTTTGTCTAATGATGGTAACAACACTTTTACAGAAACGTCAAACACTATTAATTTATTTGGATACAGTCTTATTTTCTTGTAGTTACTAATTAGATGTTTATTCAGTAAGAGAACTCCTTTTCCTAAAAGGAAAATTTTGCTCTGAAACTCTCTTTTTAGGTATCCTTTGGAGAGAGGTTCATTCTAAGTCTTTATAAAAAAATTATTTTTATTAACTTCCGCATCACACAAAATTCTTTAAGACATCTTAGTCTAATACAGAATGATTGTCTTCTTATTTAGATTCTACTGTATTAACCTAAGGTCAACAATTCCATCATTGGTATCTGAACCAAAAGCCTGGAGATATTCTAGAATGTAGGATGAACCAACAGGCAGCAACCTGTATTTCCAGGCTCAAAACTGGCCATACAAGACTGCTCCTCTTCCAGGATGGTGTAAAGACCTTCTCACAATGTACCATCTGCAGGACCAAAGAGGCTTTACCAGACCAGCTCTTGGAATGCATGGGAGCCTCAAAACAGGACCTGTATTCCAACCCTACCCAGATTATAAATTTAATCTATGAATTCAGTCACTATGACCTTCTATAATTATACACAATGGGATAATAATACAGTTAAACCTGTCTATAGCGCCCCCTCTAAATAGCGCCTCCCTCTCTATAGCGCCCGATTTTAAATACATAGTACGATGCGATTTACATTAAAAGTGACCTGTCTATAGCACCCCCTTTCTATAGCACCATATTTTGGTGAGTCCCAAGAGGGGGCGCTATAGACAGGTTTAACTGTAATTTTAACTCCTCCTTTGCCGGTCCCAAGCCCGGATGAAAAAGGAGGAGGGGGAGCAGTAACAAGCGCGCTAAAAAACCTGGGCTCAGCTGGCCCGGCTGATAGTACCCTGTAAGGGCTCCTGATAAGGGATACAGGATGAGCAGTGTTTATACTCCATGTTAGGAGCGGCTGCACATGGCGTCTGTTCCTCATGTCAGAGGCAGCCATTTTTTTGGAGCTAATTCGGCCTGCCACTGAGTAGTGCTCCCAGTCTGAATGACAAAAGCAGATGCATACTACCTCACCCAGTCATGATGGTTGTCAAGTCTCAAGCTCTACAAGCTTGATACCCTAATATGATTGAGTGAAGATAAGGAAAAAGAAGAAGAAGACTGTAATTTTAAAAAGTTTAAGGACCAATAGCATCTAGCAATAGTCTAACCAGGAGTAGGAATGAGTGTCTAGAGAATTAAAGCAATGGCAGAGGTTGTTCCAGGGGAGGTCTGTATAAATAGTGTCGAGCCAGTATTTATTTTAAACCAACCATAAACATCCTTCAGCCACTTATATAGCTCCGGTTGAACCAGTAGTCAACAACCACCACAAACAACTTTTTCTTTATTTCTTTTTTTTTTCTCTCTATCTCTCTCCGCTGCCAAAGTTTATATAATCTTATCACCTTCATTTCCTACTTGTTTCACATTTCTTCTTCCACAAAAGGTAACAAGATATAATAAAATTATTTAATTATTTTATTAATATATATTTCCCAATACACAGTAGGATGACCTCCATGAGAGGAAACTCTGGCTAGAGGACACTTCTCTATAAAGGACAGTTCTCATCACCAAAATTACTATTTTTACTATTTAGTAATTCTCCACTTTGACTCTGCAACTAGGTGCTGTCCTTTACAGAGAGTGATTGTATAATAATGTATATATTATAAATATAATTTGGATTTGTTATTGTTACGTTTTATTTGTAATCTATAATCCAAATTATATACCCTATAATTTCTTCTTTCATCTTTTTTTTTTTTTTTTTTTAGAGAGCTAATTTAATTTGTTATGTATGCCTCTCCTAAGGTAACAAGACCAAAAAACACTTTGGCTCTGCAATTAGGTGTCCTTTACAGGGAGGTTGTACTACTGTATCAACATTTTGTAGCTGACTCACTACGTGAATGGTCCAGGAAGACCTTGAGATAAGAGCCAGAGACCTTGAGAGAGTTGAAGAGAAATGGTTAGTTTGCTCCAATTGAACTGTATTGACCACAGCTCCACACCTGCTCCTCCATGTCTATTGATCCCATGACCTCCAGTCTGTGGACCTTGAGTCTGAAGATTAAAATATTAATATTTAATGTTTTTTTCTGATTTATGGGGGGGAGGAGGCATTTTGCCAGCAATGGCCAACCCTTTTTTTAAATAATTATTTTTTAATTTTCTGAATTGTTGGAATTTAAAAAATGTATCGAATAAAAAAGGAATGAAAGTTTATGGATCTAAAAATATATACAGTTAAACCTGTCTGTAGTGCCCCCTCTTGACTTCGTAGCACCCTATTATGGCGAGTCCCAAGAGGGGGTGCTATAGACAGGTTTAACTGTACATATATACTACCAAAAAATAATTGTTACAAATTTTATTGATGATGGGAATTGAATTTACAAATATATATACAGTGTATATATATTTTTTATTTTTGGTAAATTCGACAATTTAAAGAAGAGGTGCCTCTTTTGGTGCATGAATATATATATATATTAATTAAAAATAAAAAAGGCATATCCTCACCAGGAGCACATGTGCTTTACAGAAGGCAGAGCGCCATCTGGTGGAACAGAAATCAACTAAACATTTATTTAGCCTGTTCCCTGATATTTGGCCAACCCAATTTCTTGATAAATCAAGAAAAACCATCCACGAACGCGTTTCGTGCTTTTGGCACTCGTCAGCGTGGAGTTTTTTCATATATATATGGTAATTTAAACCAACAACCCCATATTGTATATAACTTATAACAAGATTTTCATGTTGTATAATTGAAACACATCTGTAAATGATTATACGCATGATTGACATGTGTCTTTACATCATCATATGTAATGTAATTTGTACAAACTGAGGATAAATAAATAAAACTCTGTAATAGATTAAGAGTTGAGCTAAAGCAAAAGGTCAAAAACGTCTAAAATTGAGATAGATTTAGAAGTTCAACAACATCTAAAGATAGATTGGAAACTGTCAGGATGATGCCAGTTTAGAATTTCGCCAGACGATCCACGCTCTTCACATCTGGTGAAATGCAATACTCCCTTTCTCAGAAACGATATAAAAGGCCTCCGTCCTAGCCAAAAATACAGTCACTTCACCATCAGCGTGAGCCCTCGTCGGTTGTCACCAAGGTCCTCTTCATCCACCATGTAGACCAGTATGAACTCTTTTATCTCCATCTTTCGCTCTTAGCTCAACTTTTATCTGTTCACGGAACTTTCCTAGTGCAACTGTGTCTTCGTTTTTTTGTGTATGGAAATTCCCAAGCTTTCCACTCTGCCTCGACCACGACTGCCTGTACTTTGTGAGACTGTTAAAGGTCTTCCAAGGTGCAGAGAGGTATTGGAAAACTCCTTATCCTGACTGTTCCTCTCGGTCAACACAGTATAGCGAGAGTCAACAGGTACTCATATATATATATAGTAGGACTTCTCTATAAATGACACCTAGTTGCAGAAACATTGTCTTTTAGGGAGAGCTTGCTGTTTTGCTTGGGGTTTTGCTGTAAATTGGTTGGTTGGGGGATATAAAAAGGGTTGAATTATAGTCTGTTGAATTAAAGAGGTTTACATTATAATACCTACAGATACTATTGTAGCATATTTTTCTTATCTACCCTAGAAAAATATTATTCTATGACTTCTCCTAAGAATATGTAACTTTCTGTTGCATGTGCTGATATGGTTGTTCTCATGTGATGGTTATGTGCAGCGTTGGCACTTGAAGTGGCCTCAAGAAACCCTGCAGTGGTGAGTTCACACACATACTCTGTTCTATACCTTGGAAAAGGATAAGGCACAATTTGGAGTAATAGATTATAATCACAAGGTAATAAAACAAAATCCAAATAAATAAATAGTGTGTGACATTTCGGTAACAGCGTTGTTACTATCTTTAGAAACTTTTGTGTCTGAAGATGGTAGATTCAGCACTTTTGTCTGAAGATGGTAATAACGTTGTTACTGAAATATCACAGACTATTTATTTATTTGGATTTTTGGTTTTATTACCTTGTGTTTATACCTTGGAAAACCAAACACCATTATGTGAATTATTCAAATGATAGCAATGTATGTTTATAGCTAAAATATCTTTTTTTAGCAATCTCTCTCAATTTTATAGAGGGGGGTTGATGGAAGAGTGGTATAAACTGTTTAAATACAATAGAATACAATAGAAGGAGTCGCTAGATATAATTTCTAAGAAGATATAAAAGATGACACCGATGAGTTTCTTTATTGAAAAAGTCAAAATTTGGCGAAGCTTTCGGATAATAATGTCCATCAACAGGCTAATATACGAGACTTGTATTCCTAATACAGCCTTTAGAAGAATGTTTATTGTACGAAAGTTCTCCAAGTTTATATATCTTCAATAAAAAAACTCTTCGCCATTAGCTTTTATCGCTTCTTATAAACTGTTGATTTTTTATAGCCACAATCCAGGATTGAATACTACATTGGCCACTTCTTTTTCTGAAATAAAAGATTGCTGCAATGGCCACTGATTCTTACAAAAGGCCAACTCCACCAATAAATGCAAGTGATAAACAGGGCTCTGGCACACTTGCAAGTGCAAAATTCAAACTGCTTAATAGGACCAAATCCAAATAAATAAATAGTGTGTGACATGCTGTGGTAAAATTTCTCATTCAGTACTTTTGTCTGAAGATGGTAACAACGCTGTTATCGAAGCGTCACACACTATTTATTTATTTGGATTTGGTCTTATTACCTTGTGTTTATAATCTATAATCCAAATTGTGCCTTATCAATAGTGTGTGATGTTTCAGTAACAGCTTTCTTACCCAAATGTCACACAGTATTTATTTATTTGGATTTGGTCTTATTACCTTGTGTTTATAATCTATAATTCAAATTGTGCCTTATCATTCAAACTGCTTTGTACATGTATAAAACATGTGGTACATTTATAGCAAAAGCATTCCCTTACTACCCACCATTATGATGATTATGGTGTATTTGGGATAAGTACCACCACCATAGTTTATAGATTTTGAACTATCTAATATGCCATTGAATTTATATTTTTTTAATTGATAACTCTCAAGTAACAACATGGCCTAGGAAATGATAAACTTGTTAATTGCTTAACTGTAAGTTCAAAGGCTTAGAAACAGTTAACTTTGCACTTACAAAGTTTATTGGTTATTTGCGTTCACTGGTGCGGTTGGACTTTTGCAAGAATCGGGGGCCATTGAATCATTTGATTGAATAAACAAACCGCCCTTGCCGATCCCAAGCCCGGATTAAAAAGAAGGAGGGGGAGCAGTAACAAGCTCACTAAAAAAACCTAGGCTCAACTGGCTCGGCTGATAGTACCCTGTTAGAGCTCCTAATCCAGGGATACAGAATGAGTAGCATTTGTACTCCATGTTAGGAGCGGCTGCACATGGCGTCTGTTCCTTATGTCAGAGGCGGCCATTTATTTTGGAGCTAAGTTGGCCTGCCAATGAGTAGTGCTCCCAGTCTTAATGACAAAGGCAGACGCAGTCTACTTCCCCCAGTCATGATGGTTGTCAAGCTTTACAAACTTGATACCTTAATATGTTTAAGTGGAGATAAAAAAGAAGAAGAAGAATTTTGAATAAACATCTGCTTAATTCACAAATTTCATCCCCAGAATGGTTGTTGACAATGAACAGTTTATACCACAAGGTCACACCACTGATTCTTGACATTGAAAAGATTAGATACCAGATATTAGATACAATGGTTGCTAGGTGAAATCTCCTCAGATTTTTCAAGATATCCGACCATTTTTGTCTGGAAATAAGATTTTGAATCTTAGCTAATCTCTGGAAAGGTTGACTCTTCCGAGATATGTAGTGACATACATTCTAATATCTACAGTATAATCTTTATTAGAGAATGTTCCCATTAGAGGATACCTCTCTACAAAGGAGAGTTTTTATTGCCAAAATGATCATTTTTACATAACATACCAAAATATTTCAGGCCAAACTTTCATAATTATCAATTCATTTCTAATCATAGGAATTTCAGAAGCTTTTTAAAAAGAATTAAAGCAGTGGAAGACTCGAGTTGTTTTTGTGGACATGAGGAACAAACCTCAATACATATTTTACTAGATTGTCCTGTTTTTCAAGAGAGAGAGAGAGACTATAGAATCGACAATAATTTAATAATTTAAGAAAAAGGCTTCTTCTTATCGAGCAACTGAAAGTTGCTGATGGCTTGCGCCATCTATCGGAATAAATATCAACTATTCTCGTTGATTTTTAATTATTCCAGAATTGGCCAAATACCCATTCTTGATTAATCAAGAAAAGCTAACCACGGACGCGTTTCGGGCTGTTGGCCCTCATCAGCGTGGTGCAAGCTGTACCTCAACGACCAAAAAATTGGTCATTAAGTCATCCTGAAAAATCATGGAACGGGTAGTTAAGGCCAGAATTGCGTGAGAACGCTACACAAATTATTAAAACACATTTAATAGTAACAGATCCAAGTATTTTTATTTCCAGTAAAGAAATGTATATTAAATTCAATACCTTTTATAGATATATTTTTAATTATATAGCAACAACTTTATATTATGCTGATTGTACCTATTGCCAGAAACTTCTTTCTTTTGTACATAGTTCTTTTTTCTCTTTTTTTTTTCTCTCTTTCTCATTGTTAATATCACATGACTGTTCTATTCATGGCCTAAATGCGTAGACAAATATAGAGGCATACATGTATGACAGCGCAAGTGTCCCTAGGGGACATAGTGCTTTAAATTGAAATAAAATGATCATTTTTGCTAATTGGAAGCTCTCTGGTAAGAGGACACCTCTCTCTAAAGAACACTTCGGTTCTTCAATTAGGTGTTGTCCTTTACAGAGAGGTTATCTTTACTGTGTTGGTTGAGTAAAAGGTTTATGAGCAAAAAGAGAATCTGTTTAAAACTTTTAAGAGAGACTCAACCTTTTTTATATCTCTTAATATGCCATTGAATAGGAGCTACAATATATTGGGAGTATAAATAAATTATATAAGCTTAAATACAAAACTGAATAAATATGAATGAATATAAGGCTAAATAATGATAAATATTAAAAATAAAAAAGGCATATCCTGACCAGGAGCACATGTGCTTTTCAGAAGGCAGAACGCCATCTAGTGGAACAGAAATCAACTATTCATTGATTTAGCCTGTTCCCTGATATTTGGCCAACCCAATTTCTTGATTAATCAAGAAAAGCCATATATACACATATACAGTAGAACCTCCCTGTAAAGAACACCTAATTGCAGAGCCAAAGTGTCCTTTAGGGAGAGGTGTCTTCTTATCAGAGAGTTACTAAATAGTAAAAATGGTAATTTTGCAAATGAAAACTGTCCTTTGTGGAGAGGTGTCCGCTAAAGGGAGATTATACTGTATATATATAAAATATATACAAAGTCGTCATTGGTGGCACCCAAAGCAGGAAAGACTCCACCACCGATGGACTGACTACAAGAGTGAGAGATTCATGCAAAAGTCCAACCTCACCTATGAGTGTGAATAACTAAATGTCATATTTGTAGGTGTAGAAGTCAAACTGCTTTCCACATGTGTATGGTGTATTTACTGTTAAAGCAGGGGATAAATACCCACCATGATTATCATGGCCTGTACACCTGTGTACTAGGGATAAGTAAGATTATATTATGATGCATTAGCGCACCATTTGTTATGAAAATATTATAGATGTGTATGATTCTTTTTAAAATTAAACAATTTCTTACTGTGCTTACTGCAATGGAAAAATTAATGGGAGGTCCTGGCTCATCAGTGGTGAACCCTCCCAGTGGTTTTGCTAGATTAAACTGGCAAAACCGCTGGGATTGGCCATATTACCTCTTTAATACAGAGTAGCTTCCATGAGAGACCACTCCCGCTAGAGAACACTTCTTTAAAAAGGACAATTTTTATTGCCAACTAATTAGCAGCTCTCTGATAAGAGAAGGGTAGGCCAGGAGTCTAGAATTAATCCAAAAAATCAAATTAACGAGGTATACTTTTTATTCATATATCTAGTATGAACTGGGAAAACCACTGATGAGCCAGGCCCTCCCATTAATTTTTCCATTGCAGTAAGGGCAGTAAAAATTGTTTAAATTTAAAAAGAATTATATGCGTCTATAATAGTTTTGAATTGTCATAAGTAAGATTACTCCATGGAGTAAACTTGGGGCTTGGGACGAAGCACACAGAATCGTTCCCATCCAGTTTTATTGTCCATTGTGTCTGGGAGCTGGATAAAGCTGTGTACCAAAGAAATGGACAAATTATGGTTGATGGCTTCTCTGTCTATTGTGTCTTTATGGAGATTAGGAAGGAATGGAATGTTGTGTGGCCTTTTCACATGGAAAGACCTTTATCATCATTATCTTTATTGATGCTTACTGGGGTTGTTATGAAAGTTTATTATTGTGCTTTTTTATTTCTGGGAATTTTGGTGAGTTGTATTATAGTAGAACTTGGTGTTACAAAACAACCTGGTTATACCATTAAAATTCTAGTCACTACTCCCCTCCTAAGTTCTCTTCTTCTTCTTTCTTATCTCCACACTGGGTGAAGTAGAATGTGTCTGCCTTTGTCATTAAGACTGGGAGCACTACTCAGTGGCAGGCCGACTTGGCTCCAAAATAAATGGCCGCCTCTGACATGAGGAACAGATGCCATGTGCAGCCGCTCCTAACATGGAGTACAAACGCTGCTCATCCTGTATACCTGGATTAGGAGCCCTACAGGATACTATCAGCCGGGCCAGCTGAGCCTAGGTTTTTTAGTGAGCTTGTTACTGCTCCCCCTCCTCCTTTTTCATCCGGGCTTGGGACCGGCATGGGCGGAGTTCCCCCTAAGTTCTAATTGGTTTAACTGTGGTTATAACAATACAGTAGAGAGATAGAGAACACCTCCATGAGAGGACACTCACGCTAGAGGACACCTCTCTACAAAGGACAGTTTTCATTTGCAAAATTACCATTTTTACTATATAGCAATTCTCTGGTAAGAAGACACCTCTCCCTAAAGGACACTTTGGCTCTGTAATTAGGTGTCCTTTACATGGAGGTTCTATTGTATATTGTGCCTTATCATTAAAAACTTGAACATGTAGGTTCTCCCTTGTACAAAATGTTAATCTAAGAAATGTGGTGTTCCAGGAAAACTCCCACCTTGGGGAGATGTAAATAATGGGTATACTGGGAACTGCCCTCAACTGGTACCAGAAAAAGGTAGGATTTGTAGCATTGAACTCTTTGTCTTGTACCTGTTATTTATCCCAAATACAAAACTTTTTAAAATACAAGAAAATAAGACCTAATAAATAAGGCACAATTTGAATTATAGATTATAAACACAAGGTGATAAGATCAAATCCAAATAAATAAATAGTGTGTGACGTTTCGGTAACAGCGTTTTTACCGAAATGTCACACACTATTTATTTATTTGGATTTGGTCTTATCACCTTGTGTTTAAGACCTAATCCAAATAATTTAATAGTGTATGACAAATCGGTGCCAGCATTGTTACTATCATCAGACAAAAGAATTAATCCATACTATTAAATTATTTGGATTAGGTCTTATTTTCTCTTGTATCAATAATCTATAATCCAAATTGTTCTTTAACAACTTTTTAAAATGTTTAAAATATTACAAAGAGATGATATTGTACTGAGATCAGTTGATAAATTGAGAAACGATGGTGCAGCCATCAGCAACTTTTAGTTGCAATATCAGGTGATGCCTCCTTTTTCTCAAATTTTAAAATGAGTTATGCAAGTCTCAGACCTGGAACCTTAGTCTATGAAAGATATTTGATACACTCACTTTCTTACTGCTACTCTTTTTGTGTTGTTTTTCTTGCTTCCCTCTTTCTTATTTTTTTTTTCTGTTTATATCGTTGTTTCCTTTGTCTCACTGCTTTGTTCTTATGCATTCCTCTGGTGAATCCTGTATAGGGTCAGTAACCCTAAATAAAGGCTTTTTGTTGTTGTTGTTGATATTTGATACACGGTGACCTTTATTGAAGACACATATGGTAACCAAGTTTAAAAATCCTGAGTTCAACTGACCCGGTTGATGGTCCTCAGCAATGGTCCCACTCCAGGGATACGGAGGAGCTGCGTCTGTGCTCATGTTAGAGTCAGCAGCAAAGGCTTTCATGTTAGGAACAGCCTCAAATTACAGGCAAAGTCAGACTTTCACCAAAGTGTGCCTGGATCATGGTTCCATGATCAATGAAAGCTGCACCCCTATACCCCATTCCATGAGATCATGAACTTATGGAATTCGTGTAATCTTTACACATGAGGATAAGAAACAACAACAACAACAATTGTGAACAAAATTACCTCTTGTTTCCAAAAAAAAAATAAAAGAGAGATGACCGGCAAGATAAAAAACTTTCCACTTTCTTAAGTTTTGTCCATGAGTGGATATGGTGGTTGAGAAGAAGATAAACATTGCCCTATCTAAGAAATTAAAATTATTTTTGACACATGTGTTTTAAAATAATTGTCTATTGCCCTTACTACAATGATGAATAAATGGAGGGCCAGGCTTATCAGTGGTGAACCTTCCCAGCATTTTGACCAGTTTAATCTGCCATTCTCCTCCTCCTTTAATGCCTTCCTCTACTGAGAGTGGGCCACATGGTCTCTCCATATCTCCCTCCTTCAGTACCTTCCTCTACTGAGGGTGGGCCACATGGTATCTCCATATCTCCCTCCTTCAGTACCTTCTTCTACTGAGGGTGGGCCACATGGTCTCTCCATATCTCCCTCCTTCAGTACCTTCCTCTACTGAGGGTGGGCCACATGGTCTCTCCATATCTCCCTCCTTCAGTACCTTCCTCTACTGAGGGTGGGCCACATGGTCTCTCCATATCTCCCTCCTTCAGTACCTTCCTCTACTGAGGGTGGGCCACATGGTCTCTCCATATCTCCCTCCTTCAGTACCTTCCTCTACTGAGAGTGGGCCACATGGTCTCTCCAATACTTCCTTCTTTCAGTGCCTTCCTCTACTGAGAGTGGGCCACATGGTCTCTCCAATACTTCCTTCTTTCAATGCCTTCCTCTACTGAGGGTGGGCCACATGGTCTCTCCATATCTCCCTCCTTCAGTACCTTCCTCTACTGAGGGTGGGCCACATGGTCTCTCCATACTTCCTCCTTTCAATGCCTTCCTCTACTGAGGGTGGGCCACATGGTCTCTCCATATCTCCCTCTTTCAGTGCCTTACTCTACTGAGGGTGGGCCATATGGTCTCTCCATATCTCCCTCCTTCAGCCTTTCTCTACTGAGGGTGGGCCACATGGTGTCTCCATATATCCCTCCTTCAGTACCTTCCTCTACTGAGAGTGGGCCACATGGTGTCTCCATATATCCCTCCTTCAGTACCTTCCTCTACTGAGGGTGGGCCACATGGTCTCTCCATATCTCCCTCCTTCAGTACCTTCCTCTACTGAGGGTGAGCCACATGGTCTCTCCATATCTCCCTCCTTCAATGCCTTCCTCTACTGAGGGTGGGCCACATGGTCTCTCCATATCTCCCTCCTTCAATGCCTTCCTCTACTGAGGGTGGGCCACATGGTCTCTCCATATCTCCCTCCTTCAGTACCTTCCTCTACTAAGGGTGGGCCACATGGTCTCTCCATATCTCCCTCCTTCAATGCCTTCCTCTACTGAGGGTGGGCCACATGATCTCTCCGTATCTCTCTCCTTCAATACCTTCCTCTACTGAGAGTGGGCCACATGGTCTCTCCATACTTCCTCCGCTATCCTCTTCATCTCCTTGTAGATGTGTCGTCCAGTCCATTGTTTTAGATCGTCTTTGTATCCCTGTCGTCTCCTTCCTCTCAATCTCTTCCCCGGAGTTTTCCCTCCAACACTGTCAGCAATGTTTCTACCATACTGCTGTAATAATGCATTAGCTTTTATATCAATACTGAAGCTTAACTTTTGGAAAAGGTATT
>CP092872.1:80798903-80861561 GCA_030710605.1 Cordylochernes scorpioides
GATCCTAAAGAGCTTCGCATAGCGTTTAGATGGCTGCCACTTTTACCAAAAGTGGTTCCTTATGATGTGATTATTGAAAGTACAGGATTAATTTTCCCAAGTTAATAGTCCAGAAGTTCATTTCAGTAATTTCCATAGGCTTCATAAACTCTCCCAAGAATAATATCGCTACCCATCTGATGAGACCACTATTGCCAGGCAGCAGAGTATCTGTCTCGATTCCTATTGTGGAGGATCCAGGTCTGCTTGATTCAGGGAACGCTCTAACCGAATTTCTTTTTGGGGTATCATCAAGAATGGTATTGGCTGTTTGAACGCTATGAGTTAGCTTCGTCTTGCATGCCAGAACACGTGCATTTTTTTCTCTGCTGCCAATATCAATGCTGAGCCTCAGAGAGAGCGCCTTCTATGCCCTCAAGATAGACTGGGCTCTCCCACAGTTAGATCAAAAGTCAGATGGTTTTGGGCCAGAACAGGCTTCTATGGCGCTGCCAGACCTATTGACTAGGTTCAGGCATCAGAGCTCAATACATGCTTAACTATTGGACGTGAGACATTTTGGAGCTATTTGCTATAGCCTAATGCTACCTTCAGATATGAGAAAGGGCGTGGTTGGTATCATTTTCCTATGGTGACTTTTGCAACTCTCTTTTCTATAATTGTTTATTGCACAACATCTCTGGGTATGATGTCAACTAGAACAGGCCTTTAATGCCTTCTTCAATTTTTAACATATCCAGCACGCCACTGATGCTATCTGTGATATAATGATGGCTCGTTGATCTATAGCTAGAGGCTTGACTCTCAGATGTCAGTCTCCAGCATGAGGCAATAACTACAATACTTATCATGCCAGACAAATCATCAACCTCTCTACTCTGCGCTGAATAATTTCTGCAGTTCATAGGTGACAGTGTTTTTCTCGAAGGGTGAATACCATGAAAATAAAAATATAAAATTTTGAGTATTTGAGTAATAAAACCTCTTATTGTTACGACGCAAGTGGTTATTGTTTGCGAATAAGGTTTATTGGAAACCAATATGGGTTTTTGTTGTGGATACAGCTCATTGCGAAATCAGGGCGATAGAGTTTAAAGGGGATTAATAATTATATACAGTAGATGGACTTGCCTTCATTGTCCGCCACAAGAATGATCCTCCTCGTCTTCCTTGATACAGTCTTCCTGGTTAATTCACACGGCCACACGCCTGGAGACCACTTCCCGCGTCTTCTGTCACTGCCGATGTGTCCAAAACTATCTGTCCTCCCCCACCCTGGAATGCCGTTTTGACGCCTGTCACTCTCACACGTGGGCCATCCCTCCGCAGCTGGAATCTATCCATCTTTGACCAACTTCACTCTGGGATCTTGGCTCTTGGATATCTTGTAATACAGAAAGAAGAGGAATATCCATATTAAATTACATTTAATCTCAATTTATATGAAAATAAAGGTCGCCGTTCTCGTCAAAACTCCGCTCCAAAACTAGGCTTCATCTCTTGACTGTCTCCGCCAACATGTGTCGGTGACAAAGCCACTACGCCAGCTTTGGCACACTGGTAATCGTTCAACTGGAGACCATGGTTTCGTGCTAATGGTCTTCGTCAGTCTAGGGCGGGCTTTGATTTCATGAGAATTTGGACAGACGAAGGCCATTAGCTGGAAACCATCGTCACTAGGTGAACGCTTCTCAGTTTGGTAAAGTTGGTGTTGCGGCTTGGTCATCGACCGCTATTTGAGGAAGTCAATAGATGGCGCCTATTTTTGACGTCTATTTTGACAGGAGAGACGACCGTTATTTTTATAGGTTAACTAGCGGACGTACCCGGCTTCGCCCGGGTTTTACCCGAGTAAAGGTTTGTCTAACGAATCTCTCGATAAAGTGAACATTTTTCCCGGTCCCTTTAAAAATACTCGATAAGTTGAATAAAATCAATATTAATTGGTTCCCTCGGTAATTGGAAGTTAAAGGAATAATATCTTGCCTTGGAATTGTATCATTATTCTTGTCTCAAATAAATTGCCGTGTTTTGTATGGAGATATCTGAGGTTCTTCATTGGACCTGACAACAACAATAGGAAATTGACATGGACCCAGAGCAGCAGCTTTACACACCCAAGATAGTGACATTGCGACTGCTGTGATAGAGATGTATGGAGACATCTGAGGTTCTTCATTGGACACAACAACAACAACATCGCTAAACATCAATTAGTAGTGTTCATGGTTTAATATGAGTGAGTGTTCAAAATTCTAGACATCTATTTGGTCTGAGAGTATATTAAAAATTGATCACAAAAATTTGAAACAAAATATAGAAATTAGTCCAGTTCCGACTACATTTACTGGGACTCCAGAAGATCATTACGCCAAATAAACGGCTGTGCCTATTTTTGTTCTTTTGAAAGGAAATTCTCTTTTATAGTCTATTCTCCTGACCTCCACGGCCACCTAGAAGTCAGAAATTTTTATACTTTTCAATATGAGTAGAATTGGAATAGTCTATTAAGTACCAGACTTCTCTCTCTTTCTATGCGGTCAGGAAATATATTGAAAATTGATCACAAATTTGAAAGGAAATATAGAAAATAAACCATTTCCGACCACCCAGAAGTCTGAAATTTTGTCAACTTGTATTGTCATCAGGTTTGAACAAGTGTATTAAATTCAGACTTTTAGGTGCTCTGTAAATATTGTCGCGCGCTGACCCTTCCGGTTCTTCGCGACTACGCCGCTTCCTCCTTCATGGATTACCTACCCTGGACTCCCGTTGCTCTCCTCTGCAGCCCTACCATGCAGACCACCCAAGGACCTTCGAGAACCGCAACTCAAGTGGAACTCCTTTCCTCTGGCAGTATCTCTCGGCCTTACCACTGGTGGGGCGACACGAGAGACTTACCAGAAGAGTAGCGACTGTGGCGTTGGCGAGAGTAACAACAGCAACCGGCACAAATACTTCAAACTTGATCTCCTCCTCCTTTTTATTTTATTATTATTATTATTATTATTCTGTACATAACCCGGACTCCTGGAGCGTACGAAAGTCGCCAACTGTCCGGGTTTGTCTTCTGACTTATTGTCTATTTGTTGCAGTTGACATCCAACTGATTAGATGTCGCCAGGCTGTTTTATTTTTGGGGAGGTTCTTCAATGCTTCTTGGTTGAATGTGCTGGTGTTAAGTAGAGTTGCAGTCTGGAATCTCTGAAGACGGTAGGATGGGCAACTGAATAGGAGGTGGTCGACTGTTTGATTTTCTTGGTGACAGTGTTGGCATACGGGGTCGTTGTTTTTGGAGGTTCTGGCGATGTCGGCTTGAACGAAACCATGTCCTGTCAGAATTGTAGAGGTGATGTCGATATATTTTAGTTTTGGGAGAATTGAGATTAGAAGACTAGGAGATGCAGCTACTCTTCTGAGGTTTCTTGTAGCGTGGTCTGTGGTGTAGAGGTCGGTCCATAGTTGGAGGGCGAACTGTTTGCTTTGAGAGCGGACATATTTCCTAGGAAGGGTTGCGAAGTGTAAAGGCAAATTGGATTGAGCTGCGGCTTTGGCGACTTCATCAGCCTGTTCATTTCCTACGATGCCGCAATGACCCCGAACCCAGCAGAGTTGAACATTGTCCAGAGTATTGAGGTTTCTGATTATCTCTGCAGTAAGTGGGGTTCTAGGGATATCGGGGTGACAGATGGCATGTAGAGCTGCCTGGCAGTCGGAAGCAATGACAAAGTCTTGTCGCGGCATGATCCTAATAGATCTGGTGGCATAAAGAATGGCCAAAAGTTCCGCCTGGAAGGAGGTACAGTTGTTGTGGAGTTTAAGTTTCAGTGGTGAATAGGGAGGTGGGAGCACCACTGCTGCGCCAACCCCATTGGTTGACCGAGAGCCATCTGTATAAACAATAGTGGCCCGTTCTGGCAGTGACTTGGAGAATTGGAGAGGTCTTCTAAGAGGTGGGTAGGGTACCGAGGAGGGACTGGGACGTGACTCAAAAGGGCCTTCTCTTAGCGCTTCCAAGTATGCTAGATGGGATTTGATAGATATATCCAGTGGAGGACAACCTGTGAGGGAGATTGCTGGGATAGTTGGAGTACACGGGCCTCCTACTACACATTACATATACCTAAAATAACATTTAACTGGTATTTACATTACGTTACCACCTAGGGCCAATATAAACGTGTATTTACAAACATTTGCCCAGGGAAAAAGGACCACAGCAGTCGGCGATTCCCACATTATTTACAGACCGGAAATAGGTGAAAGCGCCATCTATTGGCGGAGGTTGTAAGTGTTTTGAAGGCTCATATACGCGACAATATGTTAAAAGTTTATCACAAGAATTGTAGACAGACAGACAAGGAGGTAAATTAAATAAAAGATTATAAAAATGAAAGGGAAGATGAATAGAAGACGGGAAACAGAAGACATAGAAAATTGTTTTATTATAAAAAGAAAAATTCGCATCAAAAATAGTTTAAATTTCTTATAACAGATTGCGCCTTAATACATCATGTTGATATTCATGTAGAGTAAAAATTGATGTTGTTGTTGTGTTAAGATTGTGAATTAAGCTTGTGTAAATCCATAAATATTTGTTCACAGATGCGAGTAATAATGATTAATGTGGAATATGGCGTCCAGACGGCTTGGGTGACCGACTGTAAACAAACATGCCCGGCGGCGCCAGCCGCCAACAAAGGACTAGAACACGGCTTGGTCTGCTACCGACCAGTTGGGTGTTTTCCTCTATCCTCTTAAGATGTATTAAATAAAGTTAGTTAGAAGGAGATTTTTACCCTCTCCTTTCTGCTATTTAGTGATCTTATTTAAATCCTTGCAACAGCCCACAAAGAATCATCACAGCGAATTCTTCTACCGAACTCGCTCAGTGTTTTGTGAAACTATTACCCGACATTTCTTCACAATTAATATACTATTTTTAAAATTACAAATATTTTCTCACAATGAGTTTCTTTTTGACGTGACAACGTCTTAAATTAGGTTGCGGCTGGGAGTCACTTATGAAAAAGTGTAACGCCCGGTAACGTTACGATGAGTCACCGAACGAGAGTGCTGCGCGCGCAGCGCTAGAGAATTAGGCGCATTGAATCGGCGCATGCTTGTCTCTGTCTTTGTCTTTCTCGAACGTTCTTGGCGTTGGAAAAACAAGAAAGCGTCATAATACAAGTTCACACGTGTGGTTAAAGTATCGTCAGCTGTGTCTGTAGTGAAAATGTGGAGTGCTTAGATTCGTCATTTACAACAACTACAACAATAAAGGTAAATAATTGTACACTGATATTTCATTATCGTAAACTATGATTGATTGATTAATTGTTAGATTGACACAAAAGTTGAGAAACTGAGTTTATAGGTTATGTCATACTATTGATAAATGTTGATAGTGTTAAGTAAATTATTAGTTTAAAATTAATTAATTAATTAATTATTATTTTACAAATTTTAAATAGTTTCAAATTTATTTATCAAAAATTTGAACCTTCGATCTGAATAAATGTTTTGATTTTCGAATTGATTATTTAAAATTACAAATATTAAGAAAAAGTGGCAGATATAAGAAAACTTTATTTAAACTGTGTTGAGCAAGAATTTTAACATCTAATATAAGTAAATGTTTTAATTTTCAACTTCATCATTTACAATTACAAATTTTATTTAATTTCAAATTTATTTAGCAAAAATTTGAACCTTCGATCTGAATAAGTGTTTTGATTTTCAAATTGATTCTTTAAAATTAAAAATTCATCCATTCAATTTCAAATGTTCAACAGGAATCACCACTCTCAAAACAATGGAAACAACGGACTCGGTCCGTACATTCACAACAGCCAGTACGTGCCACCGTTCGTGCAAATTGATTCTAGTATACCGATTCTTCTGTGTGGTGATTTTAACAAAAACGTAAAGCCTGACAACTCGTTTCTTAATTTCATGAAAAATACGTATAATCTTGATTGCGTATAAACGTTTCTAAGTCAACTACGTTAAAAGGAACAACTATCGACTTGACTTTCGCAAGACACATTACAGCAGAAACACTTCCTTTCATTTCATATTTCTCCTATCATCGTCCTATCCTCAACAAAATCACTCAAATAGGAATTAGTTAAGTTTAAGTTTACATGTACAATGTTTTAGTAAACAAAATATATTTCTATAGTTAAAATTTGTGCAATTCTTATTTTCATTCAATTCCTTGTTCCTATTGTGCAATTTAATTATATTCATATCAATAAATATTCTACCGTTGTCACGTAAAATCTTCGCCCGTAAAACCGACTTTTATTAAAAAACGCTAGCTTTCAAGCGATAATCGCTATTCAACGGGCTTAATAAAATATCGACTTTATCCCACCAGAAATATTTACAAAAACAAACGCGCGCAGTGTGGATATATTTATAACTGAAAAATTTAAATTTGTTTGTAATTTAACAATTTTATGGAATATGTCTATTTTCATTTTTAGGGCATCCAGAACCTATAAAATTAATCTATTTATTTCTTCTGAGATATCTAAGGTATTGTGATGGTATCTTCCTGTTTATGCTGTTATATTAATTGGAAACGAGAGATTCTAAGAGTAATCGTTGATATTTGTTCTTAATGTTTTTTTAGTGGCATTTCGTTTCTGTTATGTTAAATTGGTGACCGGTCTGTTCAATATGTTGATAGATCATTGAACGTTGGTCTTTTGTTCAGATATTTCTGTTATGTTCGTTAAGTCTAACTTGTATCGATCTTCCTGTCTCACCTATGTAGGTAGCATTGCAGTCTTGGCATTGAATTGAGAAAATTGCATTATACTATTTATTAATAGAATATTTTTTAAAGTTTAATGTATGTGTGTGATAATAACACTTTTTTTTTCTTAGTAAGTAGCATCATTTGTGTAAGAAACGATGCTCTCTGATTTCTACCAGCTCCTCTAGCTGTGACCTCATCGCTGGTCAGCCAATCATGTTTCCGCGCCAGGAAAACTGAAACCTATCCCTTCTACCCTTTCCGTAAAATGCTGTATAAAACTTCCCCCCAAATACATTATCATTTTTCCTTCAAATTTCTTGGTCATTGTAGTTTACCCATTTACACAGATGATTAATAATTATACACACATATGAAATAAATTTCTTATTTTATTATTCACAAATATCATTCTGTGTTGGAGTCGTGTCAAAACATAAAAAAAAAATCATTGAAACAAATACAATATAAAAATTGTTGCGGAATATTTTGAAATTAATATCAACAGATTATTATTTTATATATTTTGTTACTCAGAATCTTTTTCTCATTGCCTCTCTGTTCTTTTATGTAAATAAGTTACCAATTATTGGTGTTCTGCTTTACAGGAACCTGGGTTATCTACTTATATAATTGCCTTATTCTGAAGCTCACGGATAGAATGCGCGCCCATTGGCTGCCGCCGGCGAACACGTGTCCTCCCTGCCCCCCTCTAGACAACCCTGTTATCAGCTGTGTGATACATACACATGTCTATAGCGGCCATTCTAGACAACCCTGTTATCAGCAGTGTGTTACATCCACCTGTCTATACAGACCACCCTGTCTATAGCGGACACTTTAGGCAACCCTGTAATCAGCAGTGTGTTACATCCACCTGTCTATACAGACCACCCTGTATATAGCGGCCATTCTAGAAAACCCTGTTATCAGCTGTGTGATACATACACCTGTCTATAGCGGCCACTCTAGACAACCCTGTTATCAGCTGTGTGATACATCCACCTGTCTATACAGACCACCCTGCCTATAGCGGTCACCTTAGGCAACCCTGTTATCATTAGTGTGTTACATTCACCTGTCTATACAGACCACCCTGTCTATAGCGGACACTTTAGGCAACCCTGTAATCAGCAGTGTGTTACATCCACCTGTCTATACAGACCACCCTGTATATAGCGGCCATTCTAGAAAACCCTGTAATCAGCTGTGTGATACATACACCTGTCTATAGCGGCCACTCTAGACAACCCTGTTATCAGCTGTGTGATACATCCACCTGTCTATACAGACCACCCTGTCTATAGCGGTCACCTTAGGCAACCCTGTTATCATTAGTGTGTTACATTCACCTGTCTATACAGACCACCCTGTCTATAGCGGTCACCTTAGGCAACCCTGTTATCAGCAGTGTGATACATACACCTGTCTATACAGACCACCCTGTCTATAGCGGCCACTCTAGACAACCCTGTTTTCGGCTGTGTGATACATACACCTGTCTATACAGACCACCCTGTCTATAGTGGCCACTCTAGACAACCCTGTTATCGGCTGTGTGATACATACACCTGTCTATACAGACCACCCTGTCTATAGCGGCCACTCTAGACAACCCTGTTATCGGCTGTGTGATACATACACCTGTCTATACAGACCACCCTGTCTATAGCGACCACTCAAGACAACGTTTTTAAAATATATTCGCACTCGGGTAAAACCCGGGCGTTGCCCGGGCCATTCGTCTAGTAAATATATATCTGTCGATTATTTTGATTAAAATAAATTGCCTTTTCATCTTTACATTTGTCTTCCCTCATTTTTTTCTACGTGACTATACTATCAAAATAAAACGTCGATTTTTAAAGAAAATCCCAGAATATTTGGTCACAAATTCTATTTCTTGATAAATCTAGCAAAACACAGATGCGTTTCGTTAGCGTGGTGCAAACTGTACTTCAATGACCAAAAATATGTCCTTCTAGACAATTGACAATTAAAATAATTTTATTGACATCTTGTCAATACATGCAAAGTGCACAGTCTGCACTATTTAAAAAAGATAATATGCCTTATATACACTATGTACAATGAATATGGCGCCTCTGCCAGCGCTGCAGAGTTTGGTGGAGAATCGCCAGTGGGTCTCCAGCGACACCACGCATTTCGCGATCTACGAAGAATGCGTAGATCGCGTACTTCGCCGCTGAGGAGATGGTGATGGCGTGGTCCTCGAGACCAACTGGAAAGATCCAGGACTGCAGGTCCGGCGGCCGCCCGATGATGGAGAACACCTCTCGGATTACAAGACGAACGGCGCTGCAGGACCAGTAGCGGTGGGCCAGCGACAGGTCGATGGAGCCGCAGGCGATGCAGACAGGCTGACTCGACGCCAGGTGCTCCGGATGGGGCAGGGCATGCAGGACTAGTCGCATTGCGATGTCCGCCACATGGCCCCCGAAGGAGCAGCGACGGAGAGATGAGAAGGACACACCGGAGGAGGGCATGTCGACCACAGGCGCACATGTCCTCCTAGAGACTTTTTAAAAATCAAGGAATGTGTATTTAAGTCCAAAAGTGCGAGAAAACGCAAAATTATATTTAATAAAGGTTAAAAAAAAAAAAGTTAAATTGTTCTGGTATCCGGATGGTTAAAATAAGAAAAATGCATCTTCTTTTCGTACAAAGTTGTTGATGGCTTCCAGAATCTCTCGGAGCAAATATAAATAATAACTCCAGTGCAATTTCAGTTTTGAACCATTTTTTCCATATAGTTTTGCGTTATCACGCACTTTGGGTCTTAAATAGCCATTCCTTAATTTTTCCATAGAGCTTCTGGGATCAGCTTTTTCGGTTGTTGAAATACAGCCTACACCGCGCTGATAGGGGTTAACAAACGCGTACGTTGTCGGTTTTTCTTGATTTTTATGAATAATTGGTATTTGGTCAATATTCTGGAATAATTAAAATTAGATATCTGTTGATATTTATTACTAGAGATGGCGCAAGCCATCAGCAATTTTAAGTTGCACGATCAGGAGATGCGTTTTTCTTAATGTAACTATCTAATCTCAGTATAATTCACTTTTTTCGTGCCTCTTTAGATATATACGTTCTAGTAGAAATATATGATTAAAATGAATGTATTTATTCTTTCACATTTTAAAATAATATATTGATTTGATTTTGGTTGTTACATGTGTTTATACTTTTTGTTAAAAGGCAAAGTTTTTATAAATCCAATCAATTTTGTCTTCGGTTATTGTCATTTGTATATTTTCTCAATTGTTCCATAAATGGCTAGCATTCACTTTTGGTAGTAAATGGATTATTATTGATTGATTTTGATTTCATCCTTTAAAAAATGCGCAGGATTTAATCTATAAAATTATATCGAAGGTGATTTTTTAAAAAACAATTGGTCATTAGAAACCACAACTCATTTATGAAATAAAATATTTAAAAAAGATGTTTGGAAGATTATGTCGAATGTGTCGTGGGGAGGAGCAGGAGGTCAGCTCTGTAGTTGACCTGGAGATCGGTCAAGAAGATGTTACAGAGAAGGCCGAGGTCCTAGGTCCTGATAAGGCTAAACCGGCCGCAGAAGAAAAGGAAGAAGAAGAAAAGTTCGTAGCAAAAGACTTGACTGCTGATCTTCCTCCTCCCCCTGATACCGAACTTCTGCCTTCAACCTTCGTTCCAGACCTAGCAATCCACGCCTTAGAACTCCGCAAGCTTGAAAACGAAGTCCCCATCTGCGAATGGGTCGAAGGCGTCTTGATGTTTGCTGATGTTTCTGGATTTACCGCACTTACAGAAAAATACAGTTTCAGCGGCACCAAAGGAATTTCTGAATTTCTTCGAACTCTCAATGGCTATATGGGATCTATTAGCGCAAAGGTTATTGAAGCTGGTGGAGATATCGTCAAATTTGCTGGAGACGCTTTTATCTGTCTATGGATTATCAGACCATTGGATTTACGTATGGAAAGCATGCTACGCAAAGTGATCAACTGCTGCATTGAGATTCAGGATACATGCGGTGAATATATGACTTCCATGGGAGTCAAGTTGAGGGTTAAATTAGGAATAGCAACTGGAAATACCAAAATTTGCTTTATTGGAATCAAGAATGTGTTTATGCACTACGTTGTGGTTGGCCCTGGTGTGACAGCTGTCCATTACTCCCAGGAAATGTGCACCGCAGGCGATATTATCGTTGATCCCCAAGCATGGGATTTAATAGTTAAAGATAATACAGCAGAATATTATAACTATACCTACAAAAAAGATTACATTAAAGTTCTTAACCGTAAAAAGAAGGAGTTGCTTCCCGGCGAAGATGATTTTGATTTCTATAATGAAGTAGAATATAGAAGAATAAACCGAGAAAAGTCTGTTTTAAGAACTTGTCCAGTGGAGGCCTTAAAACAAGTCGCAGTTTTCTTGATGCCCGAATTGCAGCAGATTGACAGCTTTCAGCAGCTCGAGTACTTGTCTGAGATGAGGCAATGTACCATGGTCTTCATTAGTCTCCCCGAAGTCAACGTTGAAGAAGATCAAGTCATTGCAAAAGCCTTCTCTACAATCTACAATGCAGTAGTTAGTCAAGAAGGTGTACTTAACAAGGCAGTAATGTTTGACAAAGGATGCACCTTTTTAGCAGTATTTGGACTTCCTGGACATAAACATAAAAACGAAGGTGCACATGCTTTGAAAAGTGCTGGAAGAGTTTTAAAGGAACTTAAAGCAGTAGGAATCCAATGTAGAATTGGTGTTACCACTGGAACTACATTCTGTGGGATTGTAGGGCATCCTCATCGACAAGAATATACAGTCATTGGAAGAAAAGTCAACATGGCCGCTCGTTTGATGTGCAACTACCTAAACATCAGCTGTGATGACGAAACTTACTTCCATTGCCGTTTCGAACTTGGTGAACAATCCTTTGCTAAACTAGAACTAAAAGAATTGAAAGGAATGTCAAACATTACTGCGGTATATGAATACAAATACGAGATGATGCGAGCTTCTGCAGATCCAATTCAAAAATATGGTCATCCTCTTCTGAGCCTCAAAAGAGAAAAAGTTATGATGCTTCGAGAATTCCGACGTGCATTCGGGGAAGGGGATCTTTTACGAGGCCAAAATTTAATAATAGTCGAAGGGGATGGTGGGTTCGGAAAAAGTCGCGTCATTCACTGGTGCACTTTAGAATGCCAGGACATGGGCTATAGCGTAGTTTCTTGTCAAAGCTCGATGTCCCTGACTGATATGCAATATTCCATAGCTTGCCAAATGATAAAAGATCTCTTAGGATTGGATAAAAAAGAAACAGACGAAAAAGAAAGAATTCTTGCAATGCTTTTAGATCCATCTCAATATGCATTAAGCCTTTTAAATGATTATTTGAATACAGATTTCAAATCTAATGAAGTCCCTGTGCCTTCAGAAACAAAGGCAAAAGATTCACTTACGCATTCAATGCTGGTAACTCTTTTTGATAAATGCGCAGATAATAAGAAAATTATGGTAGCCATTGATGATGCAAATTATATGGATGAGAAATCCTGGAGCGTTCTGGCTACGGCAGCAGATCGACATTCGATCATGTGTGTACTGTCATTGACTCCAATCATGGACCTCAAGAACATATCTTCCGTCATCCAAGCCGTTCTCAGCAGAAAAATATTAAAAATCAAACTTCAAATATTGAAACCTTGTTTTACAACAGTACTTACCTGCCAATTCTTAAATGTTGGAGCTATAAATATTAAAATTGAGGAATTGCTGAAGAAACACGGAAAAGGAAATGCACAATGGATTAAAGATCTTCTTGATTTTTTATTAGAAAAAGATTACGTACAAGTTGTGTTGAGCAAAAATGTCGATCCAATGATCCTAGAAGAAATGTTCAGATGTCCATATACAACTTATTTAAATATTGAACCATTCGAAGAACTTATGAGGCAGGAAGAATTCAAACAAGGAGAATCCATCTCACCCTATAGATTTCGTGTTTTAGATATTGTAAAAGGGTGCGATCTGAATGAAGTAAAAGTACCATCTTCAGTGCAGGACATGATTCTTCAGAAGCTTAACACCCTTAAAGCTCAAGATTTATTTTTACTTAAACGAATATCGTGTTTTGGTATTCGATTTAATCGCTATGTTCTATTGGCCATAGCTAAGGATCTTACACCAAACGAACTTGGTAATGGCATCAAGAGATTGATGGAAGCTAAATTTCTGGAATGTGGAGCAGTGAAAAAAGACGCCAAGGTAACTGCAAAGGAATCTCAGTGTGTTTGCCCTGAAGAAGATACAGATGGAAGCGGGAAAGGATGTAAAGTCCCTCGGTTTAGCTCAGCTTTGATTCGAGAAACCATTTATCAAAGTTTAACAGGGGATCAACAGATTAAGCTACATATTGATATCGCAAATTTTCTTGAGCCTGATAGTCCATATCTTTTATTCTGTTCATATTGCCTTCAAGAACATGAAAAATCTTTATCAAAAATCGATAATTCTAAAAGAAAAAAGAGTGTTTATGATTCTAGCGATCCAATGAGAAGTGTTACATTGAATTTAAGATTCTGTACATGTTTTCAAACAAAGCCTGATACCTTTTACCAAATTGGTTGGCATTTTCTTCAGAGCGAGTTCAAAGTGAAATCTATTTATTATATGCTCTTAGGAAGCGAGGCTGCTCTCAGAGGAGGTAATTTCGAAACGGCAGACTCTTATCTAACAGAAGCAAGACAAACAGTCGAATTATTGGTGAAAGATCATAGTACTTATAGGTCAGATAATGAAAACGACATGAAACTTCCAATTAATATTGTTAACATATGGATCCAACGACTTGTAGCCCAAATCCTTATATTGAAAACTGAAAGTGAAGAGGCTATCGATATATTAAAGAAAGCTCTTTTAATATTACATTGCAAGTATCCGCAATTCTACAAGAAATTAAATCCTAAGAAATACATCCTGCGATCAGTTGCAAAGCGGCAAAAGAAAGAAATCTTGGAAGAAGCGCGCTGTTTGATTCATTTGAGCCGGGCCTTGGGACAGATGGAAGATTTCAGCTCAGCACTAAGGATCGCCCGATATGCTCAAGAAGCTTGCACAGCATCTGAAGCTCCATTCAACGAGCTGATTGAAGCTTATGCACTGGTGCTTGAGTACAGTAGCGTTTTGCAGGTTCCTCAAAAAAAGCAATTCGAAATGGAAGACGCAGCTATTGAATTATGTGAGAATAGGCTTGATCCTGAGCTTGATTCCAATATCTTATATGGAATAGTTTATCTCTTACATAAGATTCTATCAATCCATCTAAATGACGGAGTACTGGATCGTGCAATTGAGATAGGCTTCAAAGCCCATCATATTTGTCAGAGTGTTTTTGATGCTCGAAATTTGCTTGAGATTTTACCATTGCTTGCCCAGGCCCTGATCCATCAAAATAATCCAACGAAGTGTCTGGAGGTATTAACTCACATTAGAAACAAAGGTGAAGAAACAAATGACAATAAAGCAATGGCTTTCTACTACGCTGAGCTTGCGGAGCTGATAATGCACGAGAAGTTTCATCTGCTAGGTGACCATCTGGAAGAATGCCGCGAGTTTGTGTTCCAGCAGTGTGAAGAAGATACGCTGACTGAGGTCCGAGGTGAGACAAAGTATTACTTGAATGTCACCATGGCGTTGTGGTGTCTCCAGTTTGGCCTGGGGGAGGAATACATACGCGACACGTGGTACACAAGGGCAGTCAACTCTCGCATTGAGAATCCCACCACATACTGGAGTATCTCCGCTTCCATCAGCTTCGTAGAAATAGAACTAGAGAAATTGAGACCGAGGTATCTGGAACCATTGAGTGAGCTACGTTCCGAA
Source organism: Cordylochernes scorpioides (assembly GCA_030710605.1). NCBI lineage: Eukaryota > Metazoa > Arthropoda > Arachnida > Pseudoscorpiones > Chernetidae > Cordylochernes > Cordylochernes scorpioides. The sequence goes on from CP092872.1 coordinate 80,813,569, forward strand.
AAGAAGAAGATTATAAAGATGCTAAAAGCTGCTGAAATCCTAGCAAGTACTCAACATTACATTCTCTTACCTCGCATCCTGCACATCGATAATGAACTTCGAAGCCTCTGGGAACATATGAAGTTCCTTGCCTAATGCTAGCTCTTTTTCATCTGAAAAAGGCCATTGTGTTCAGACCTCTGAAAGGTGCAGTTTACTTAAGGTCTGTTATTAAAAAAACAACAAAATCAATCTATTTGACAATCTTATGAGTCATCAAACTAACGAAGTACAAACTACTCAAAAGTGTTCACCAGTAGTCAAATTTATAGTGTTTTTTTAGTTTAATTAACAATAACGCCACTCTAGTATTTATTTGTCTGTTCTACTTAACTATGGACATAGGCTTTGAAGACCGATGGGTAGTGGGATACCCCTAGACCGAAGTCTGTACGCCTGAGGCTTTGAGGACACCAATGAATAGTGGGCTACTTAGACCGAAGTACGTCTGAGGCCTTAAGGACACCGATGGATAGTGGGCTACTTAGACCGAAGTCTGTATCCCTGAGGCTTTGAGGACACCAATGGATAGTAGACTACTTAGACCGAAGTACGTCTGAGGCCTTAAGGACACCGATGGATAGTGGGCTACTTAGACCTAAGTATGTACGCCTGAGGCTTTGAGGACACTGATGAATAGTGGGATACTTAGACCGAAGTCTGTACGCCTGAGAATTTGAGGACACCAATCGATAGTGGGCTACTTAGACCTAAGTATTTACGCCTGAGGCTTTGATGACACTATGGATAGTGGGCTACTTAGACCGAAGTATGTACGCCTGAGGCTTTGAGGACACCAATGGATAGTGGGCTACTTAGACCGAAGTCTGTACGCCTTAGGCTTTGATGACACTATAGATAGTGAGCTACTTAGACCGAAGTACATCTGAGGCTTTGAGGACACCAATGGATAGTGGGCTACTTAGACCGAAGTATGTACGCCTGAGGCTTTGATGACACTATAGATAGTGGGCTACTTAGACCGAAGTATGTACGCCTGAGGCTTTGAGAACACTAATGGATAGTGGGCTACTGAGACCGAAGTACATCTGAGGCTTTGAGGACACCAATGGATAGTGGGCTACTGAGACCCAAGTACATCTGAGGCTTTGAGGACACCAATGGATAGTGGGCTACTTAGACCGAAGTCTGTACGCCTGAGAATTTGAGGACATCAATCGATAGTGGGCTACTTATACTGAAGTATGTACCCCTGAGGCTTTGAGGACACCAATGGATAGTGGATTACCTTGACCGAAGTCTGTACCCCTGAAGCTTTGAGGATACCAATAGATAGTGGATTACCTAGACAGGGTCTGTACGCCTTTGAAGGAAGTAAAATATAAACAAATATTTGCATTAATCAATGCTATTTTACAAATGGCCAGTTGAGAATAAATTAAGCATAAAAAATTAACGCGCCATCTATATCTAAGAACTGAAACTATATAGCGCAATTTTTGGAAAGGTTTATCGCTGATTAGCTTGGTTCTCCAAATATTTGTCATCACTGTTAATTTCTTCTATATGTACTAGTGGAAATATAAAGTATTAAGGTGAAAACATTAGGCTTCCAGGGATAAGTTTATTTATTAAAATTTTAATTCAAATTTCTATCTTTTGAGTGTGAAGCCCTTTTACAAAAGAAAACACGATACAAAAAAAAAATCGCCAATAGAACACGAGTTATAAAATACTCAGATATACTATTTTGCATATTTTAATTAAAATCTGTAGAAAATCTATATCAATAGTCCATCATTTAAAAAATATTCAGAATAAAAACCTTTTTCAGCAACTCTCTAATACAAGTCTGTCACTATAAGAAACCTCATAACAATGAACAATAGTATTAATTATAATTAATAGGGTGATTATCCTATTAATATTGAGAATGTCATATACTCCATAGAATGCAAAGAATGCAAGACTATATATGTAGACAAGGATCAACAATGCAACCTACTGGATTTTAACTATATACATATATTCGTCCTTTTCTTGCCAGAAGCTAACTTTAGCTTTTTTCAGTGAAATATCCCAATTTTAAACAAGCAGCCAGTCTCATTACTTGAAAAGGTAACATATGAAGGTTATGTTAGCATATTTTTGCTAAGCCAAAATGAAATAGAGAAAAATACAATATATTTTATTAGTATACACATAAAAAAAAAAAAAACAAAGGCTAAATAACTTCAAATATTTGAAAAATCTATATCTATAATAATCTTAAATTTAAAATGATGGCGATACAGAACGAGTTGGTAACAATTATCAGTGATGTATGAACTACTTCAAGAGAATAACTACTAAACTAAATAAATAAAAAAATATTTATAATTTTGCGGCTTTGTCTTTAACTTTAATATGCAAGATTGCAGAGATGGTTAATAGATGGCACATCGTTTGAGAATCTATATTGACTGGAGAATTAGCTCTTCTTCTTCTTCTTTTTTTTTTTTTTACATCAATTACTCTATACAACTATTCATCAATAATATGTATTTGGGATATATAATTGAAAATAATATTCTTGACTCTTTTAAACCTATAAATTAGAATATATTATTGAAATAAAATAAATAGGTTATTATATAATATCGAGAAAATAAAATAATATCAGATAAGTGACAAGAAAACACGTAAAATAAATATGTGTGATCCGGTCCCGCTGTTAGCTTGGGGTAAAAAAATTGACAGCTGAGATACCCCAGGCTCCCGTGTTTTAGTGTTTCGCTTCTCGGTGGCTCTTATTTTCTCGAAAGAGTAAGTAATTTTTTAAATAACAAAACTATAATAAATGTTAGTTCTTCTGTTTCAGTTCTTTATATATGCTTATTTGCAAATGTTAAATTAGAACCATTTAAAATATTTTAAAAATCCGATGTCCCTTTAAATTTGACATTTTGAAAAAAATCTCTTAATTAAAGTTGTATTATTTAAAATAATAATATAATTTCGTTTTGCATAGTGTCACCAGTTTATTGTTTTATATAAAAAGTTATCGTAAATGACACTTTGTACTTTTAATAAATAAAAAGAAGGATGAAACGAAAATAAAAAATGTGTTTATTTTCGTAAGAACATCCTCACAAGACAACAAAACGAATCTACAACAAGCAGTTGAAGGTTGGAATTAATATTTCAAAATATATTAAAAGTAAAAATATGTAAAACAAGTTCTGTCTATACAAAAATTACAGAACCATCTAACCATCCTTAGTTCAACCGACAATAATTCAACACCTACTTTAAATTCATTCAAGTTTTCACTTAACAATTAGCCTATTTACATACACTGACTATAATTCAACATAGAGTTTAATTCAGCCAAGAATTTTATTCCTTTGGGCTATTGAATTAAAGAAGTTAGACTATATTATAGATAAAATGTAAATAAGATGAAGCAAATACACCTGCTTTTTCACAAACACTTGCCTCAATATGTTACCATTCAATGGCTTCAGGCATCTAGAGTTTCTACACAAAGGACAAGGCAGATTAGATGTCGTCTAAGAGAGGCCAGAGAACGACGACACAGGCAAGGTCCAGGAGGGTCCTTGAGATATATCTGTTGTCCATCGGCTGGTCGTAAAACTCTATAATGACTTATGGAAGATCCTCGGGAAGGGTCCACATGATAATTTAGGTAATTTCCATTTTGTCTGATGTAATATTGTCAATTCTTACTTGGGCCTTGCCTGGGTTTCTAGGGTTGACTCTCTTTAAAACTTTATCATCTTCTTTCAGATTACATGATCTCCAAGCTGGTGCGTTGAATTTTATATACATTTGGGATTTTAAGACTTACTATAATTATATGGTAACATTGAAATCTCGTGTATATAGATTTCTATATTACTACATATATATGAACACTTTCGACCCGAGGGATGCCAATTTGCGTCCTTTCCGATTTTGCATCAAGCCCGAAGTACGCGAATTCGCATCCTCAATTTTCAAAATTAAATGTAAAATCACCAGCGGCCAACACGAATTCGCGTCCATCAGGATCTTTTCCCAAACCTTCTTGCCAAAAATATCAGTGGGTTGGTGACAATATCAGCTGACCCAATGTAAAAGTAAAACATGGGCAAGGACGCGAATTCACATCTCTCGGGTCGAAAGTGTTAAAAGAAACTATTCCTCATTTTTGTCCCAATTTAATGCTGTCCTTACTGTTAGAGAAAACTATTGAAAGTGTTTGTGTTTGGCTTATCTATCTTTTTTTTTCATAGTGGTGAACCTTTTTCAGTAGTTACTTCAGTTTAATTAAACAGGTGATATATGGTGATAAGGTACAATTTGGATTATAGATCTTCTTCTTCTTCTTTCTTATCTCCACTCAAAATCATATTAGGGTGTCAAGCTTGTAAAGCTTGAGACTTTTGATGGTGTCTGTTGACAACCATCATGATTGGGTGAAGTAGAATGCATTTGACTTTGTTATTAAGACTGTGAGCACTACTCAGTGGCAGGCCGACTTAGCTCTAAAATAAATGGCCGCCTCTGACATGAGGAACAGACACCATGTGCAGCCGCTCCTAACATGGAATACAAATGCTGCTCATCCTGTATCCCTGGATTAGGAGCCCTTACAGGGTACTATCAGCCGGGCCAGCTGAGCCCAGGTTTTTTAGTGAGCTTGTTACTGCTCCCCCTCCTCCTTTTTCGTCTGGGCTTGGGACCAGCAAAGGCGGAGTTGGATTATAGATTAGATACACAAGCTAATAAGACTAAATAAATAATGAGTGATGTTTCTGTAAGAGTAATTATCATCATCGTTTGATAACATCATTTCAGTACTTTTGTCTGATGATGGTAACAACATTGTTACCGAAATGTCACACACTATTTGGATTTGGTATCATTACCATGTGTTTTATCTCCCTCTGTTAAAAACTCTCTTTTTGTAAGGTTACCTCACAATTAAGATATTAAACTATGGTGTCCTTGAAGATTTTAATAAGAGTTTTTTTTTTATAAGTACAGTAGAACTACCTCTCTGTAAAAGACACCTAATTGCAGAACCAAAGAGTCCTTTAGGGAGAGGTGTCCTCTTACCGGAGAAGTGCTAAATTGTAAAAATGGTAATTTTGTAAATGAAAACTGTCCTTTGTAGAGAGGTGTCCACTAGAGGGAGGTTCTACTGTATATGTGGGGATTTTTCGTCTCATCTTTATGTTCTTATCTCTTATCCAAATTATACTTATTTATACTAAGGATAAGCTTCGTTCTCTCCTAGAAGTCCAATCCTCCCTCTCCGTGTCAGAATCAGGATGAAGTAGAGGATGTAAGGTGGAATATGGGGATACTTTGTGATTTCTAGTCCACTACAGTAACAGCCAACAGACAACTTTCTAATATGGCTGACTAGCAGGATTCTAGTGAATGCTACGATCACATCATTTGGAGATACAGTTAAACCTGTCTATAGCGCCCCCTCTAGGGATTCACCAAAATAGGGTGCTATAGACAGGTCACTTTTATTGTAAAATGTTTACATTTTAATGTTTAAAATCGGGCGCCATAGAGAGGAAGGCGCTATTTAGAGCGGGTGTTATAGACAGGTTTAACTGTATATATATTTTTTACTTATCCCCCTACAATACCTGGTACAGACTGGTGGTCGGTGATACAGTAGAACCTCCCTGTAAAGGACGCTTAATTGAAGAGTCAGTGTCTTTTAGGGATAAATTTCCTCTTACTGGAGAGTTGCTAAATAGTAAAAATGGTAATTTTGCAAATGAAAACTGTTCTTTGTAGAGAGGTGTCTTCTAGTGTGAGTGTCCTCTCATGGAGGTTCTACTGTAATAGCTGCTTTAACTGTAAGTACACCACATGTCTACACATGTAAAAAGTAGTTTAACTTTTGCACTTACAAGTGTTCCAGAGTCCTGTTTGATTACTTGCACTCACTGGTAAGATTGGAGACTTTTACAAGAAACATGAACCATTGAAGCAATTTTTTTTTCTTTAGAAAAAAAGAAGTGCCTAATGCGGGATCAATCCCAAGTAGTGGCTATAGAAAGATTGACAGTTTACTTCACTCCTCCACCAAACAACTTCAAAAATGTGGAAGACCAAATAGCTGACAACAAGGGCAGAAAGACCAGCTGGCATCCTAATATCTATCAGATGGCTATTTAGATTACCCCACTCCACTACCACCTCTTCTTCTTTCTTATCTACACTCAATCATACTTGGATATCAATCCTGTAGACCTTGTTGATGGAGTTTTAACAACCATCATGACTGGGTGAAAGTAGAATGCCTTTGTCATTAAGACTGGGAGCACTATTCAGTAGCAGGCCAACTTAGCTCCAATATGAAATGGCCGCCTCTGATATAAGGAACAGATGCCATTTGCAACTGCTACTAACATGGAGTACAGACTCATCCTGTATCCCTAGATCAGGAGTCCTTACAGGGTACTATCAGCTCGACCAGCTGAGCCCAGGTTTTTTAGCCAGATTGTTACTGTTCCCTCTACCACCAGACTGATGTCAACTTCCAGTAGTGAAAGGATGAATAAACCACAACTTCTACTAACACTTTCTTTCAAGGATTTCTCAATGCCATGTAACTCCCATATTCCATATTCATGTTGGACCTGCCATTTCTCACTAAGATATGACGTCAGCAAACAACAGTGGCACGGACCATTCCTGACCCTTCTGCCATCCACCTCCATGAGAGGACTTTCTCACTAGAGGACACCTCTCTACAAAGAACAGTTTTCATAGCCAAATTATTATTTTTACTAATTAGCAATTCTTAAGAGGACACCTCTCCTTAAAAGACACTTTGGCACAGAATCTAGGTGTTGTCCTTTTGTGAGAGGTTTGACTGTACGTCACAATTGATAAAGCACAATTTGGATTATAGATTATAAATACAAGAAAATAAGACCTAATTCAAATAAATTAATAGTGTGTGACGTTTCGGTAAATGTCTTTTGTCTGATGATGATGGTGGTGTCTTGTCCATTTCCATGTAAAAGGAGGGTGCCATTGCCCTGTTAGTCAGCCACATTTCAGAGTTCCCTGTTCACTGTTACCGTAGCGGCTCACGACACCGTACTTCGCCCTTACTTGTGCCACTTCTCTCGCCCATATAATGATAGTAACAATGCTGTTACCGAAACGTCACACACTATCAATTTATTTGTATTAGGTCTTATTACCTTGTATCTCAATGTTAACTGGAATTTAGGTTTTTTTCTTTGTGGTCAAACTGGTGGGTCATTTTCCCCCCAATGGCTTCAGTGTTAGATTGGTCCTTGAAAGTTTTATCTCTCTCCCTTTTTTATCCTTGAAATTCCCTTTAATGCTTTAAAAACAATGATTTTATAGCTTTTTATTATAAAATCCCTTACCTATGACAATTACAATTTGGTAATTCTTTAGTGACTGTTGACTAATTGTAGTAGTGTTTTTTTATAATAGCATATGATGTCATAATACAGTAGAACCTCTCTGTAAAGGACACCTAGTTGCAAAGCCAAAGTGTTCTTTAAGGAGAAGTGTCCTCTTACTGGAGAACTGTTGATAAAAATGGTAATTTTAGTGGTGAAAACTGTCCTTTATAGAGAGGTGTCCTCTAGTGCGAGTGTCCTCTCATGGAGGTTCTACTGTATATATATTTCTCTCACATGGTTCCAAAAGTGATGGTGTTATTTCGACTGTATTTATCAACTTACACTTCATACATTGCCTCACAACCACTTAGGTGCGCCAACAAACCACACACAAACCAAGCCTATTAGCCCTTTAGCTGCAAGACACGCCAGCTCATATTGCCTTACCCAAAGTGCCTCTTCCATGGAAATAGACTTCCCTCAAGTGCCGCATTCCTTTCAGCACATTTCATCCAATCAATAACTTTACTGTATTCTCTAAAAGGTCAGAACTATGGTTATTTATAGTGTTACTAGGTAACACTATTTACTACTCTTCTTCTTCTTTCTTATCGCCACTCAATCATATTAGGGTATCAAGCTTGTAAAGTTAGACAACCATGACTGGGTGAAGTATAATGTGTCTGCCTTTGTCATTAAGACTGGGAGCACTACTCAGTGGCAGGCCGACTTGGCTCCAAAAGAAATGGCCGTCTCTGACATGAGGAACAGATGCCATGTGCAGCCACTCCTAACATGGAGTACAAACACTGCTCATCCTGTATCCCTGGATTAGGAGCCCTTACAGGGTACTATCAGCCGGGCCAGCTGAGCCCAGGTGTTTTAGCAAGCTTGTTACTGCTCCCCCTCCTCCTTTTTCATCCGGACTTGGGACCGGCAAAGGCGGAGTTTCTACTCTTGATACTCTTAAATACAGTTAAAATATCTTCTTCTTTCTTATCTCAAAGCTATGATAATCATGGTGGGTAGTTAGCGACTGCTTTTACTGTAAGCTCTCCACATGTCTACACATGTGAAAAGCAGTTCGACTTTGCACTTACAGATGTGCCAGAGCCCCGTTTGGTTACTTGCACTCGCTGGTGGGGTTGGACTTTTGCAAGAATCGGGGGGGCCATTGGAGCATTTTTTTTTTTTTAAACAGAAAAAAGTGTCCAATGCGGGAATCGAACCCGGGTCGTAGTTTGTCGAAAACCAAACGGTTTAACCAGCCTTCCACCGACCCCCCAGTTAAAATATAAGAAATTGAAATTCTTTTAGATGCAAATAATTCTTTTAAATAGTTTTCTACCGCCCTTACTGCAATAATAAATTGATGGGAGAGCCTGGCTCATCAGTGGTGAACCCTCCCAGCAGTTTCGCCAGTTTAATCTATCATACCACTGTGTAATAGCGCATTATATCTACTGTCCTCATTTCATTTAAAATACCTTTTCCAAGAGGTCAGTTTAAATATCGGTATAAAAAGAAAACAGAAAAATTCAATATAACAGCGGCATGGTAGATTAAACTGGTGAAACTGCTGGGAGGGTTCACCACTGATGAGCCAGGCCCTCCCATTAATTTATCATTAAAGTAAGGGTGGTAGAAAATTGTTTAAATATAAAAAGAATCATACGTGTCTAAAATAGTTTTACTTTCTTATAAACACAAGGTAATAAATCCAAATAAATAAATAGTGCGTGACGTTTCGGTAACAGCGTTGTTACCATCTTCAGACACATTTCAGTGCTTTTGTCTGAAGATAGTAACAATGCTGTTACCGAAACGTCACACACTATTTATTTATTTGGATTTGGTCTTATTACCTTGTTTTATAATCTATAATCCAAATTGTGCCTTATCCATCTCTTTCTTATATACAGTAGAACCTCCCTGTAAAGGACACCAAATTGCAGAGCCAAAGTGTCCTTTAGGGAGAGGTGTCCTCTTACCAGAGAATTACTAAATACAGTAGAACCTCCCTTTAGAGGACACCCCGCTAGCGGACATCTCTCTACAAAGGATAGTTTTAATTTGCAAAATTACCAGTTTTACAATTTAGCATCTCTCCAGTAAGAGGACACTTCTCCCTAAAGAACACTTTGGCTCTTCAATTAGGTGTCCTTTACAGGGAGATTCTATTGTAGTAAAAATGGTAATTTTGCAAATGAAAACTGTCCTTTGTAGAGAGGTGTCTTCTAGTGAGAGTGTACTCTCATGGAGGTTCTACTGTAACAGATAGTGCACTAATGCATCATATTACAGACAAAACGTAACATGGATTGAACCAGGATGGGGCTTAGATCATGTGATAGGTACCTAAGTAAAGGATCAATACTGACATCTTGTCTATGGACTCAGAAAAGGTTAAATCACTCCAACAACCCATTCAACTGCTGGCTTGTTTATTGCCAGTCTGGTTTACTTACTCTACTGGCCTTATTCCATCATGTTTCACCTGGCCACCAGCCCTATGTGTCAGCAGGTGTATACCATAAACTAACCCTTTGACAACAACCCATGGATTTAAGATCTATTGTTACCTTAAGCCATTTATAAATAACACCTCCTGGCACTTACTTTAGGTTTTTGAAACCATTCTTTTCTCTGTATACATCTCTCTTAGCTTTCTAGAATTCTTCATTTGGAGATTTTGCTCTGTATGAGAATCCTATGCAGGTTTGTTTTGTCATTCTTAATTTATTTTAATGAAGTAACAGTAGAAACCTCTTCCTGTAATGGATACCTAGTTGTAGAGCCAAAGTGTTCTTTAGGGAGAGGTGTCCTCTTTCCGGAGAGTTTCTGATTAGTAAAAATGATAATTTGGAGAATAAAACTGTCCTTTGTAGAGAGGTGACCTCTAGTAAGAGTGTCCTCTCATGTCCATCTTATGATACAAGTCTTCTCTAGTGGCTCCCATGCACAAGAGATGTTCTAAGGCTGCCTCATTCTTCTTACAGATAGTACAGATTGGGAATGTCTTCACTCCTCTCTCAAACCTGATTTACCTACTGTATCCCATTTTGAGAAGGAACAAGCATGTGGCATCTACATAGGGAAATTTTGTATTGATGATCTCCCCATGTCTCTCATGTAGATACCGACGATAAGTGAGATTAAAGTAGTCCTTCTTCAGTTTTCTCTTCTGGTTTGACTTGAAATGGTTAAAGTCCAGGCTGTACTGGACAACTGCCAGGGCATCCACGATTTCATCACCATTCAATTCATTGATTGGAATGTTATGGATTCTCATTGAGACTTTTACTGCCTCTCATATGGCTGACCTTTGACACTACATGATGATGATAAATCTCTCTGTGATATTACCTTGTGTTTTTAGAATAATTAGTGTGTTTAACAAGATATCAAAGAGAGATTTATAATCATCTTGTAGTGTCAGAGGTCAGTCATATGCTGTTACCGAAACATTACACACCATTTATTTATTTAGATTTGGCCTTATTACCTTGTGTTTTTAGAAAGATCAAATCTAAATAAATAAATGGTGTGTAATGTTTCAGTAACAGTGTTGTTTACATCTTCTATTTAAAAAATGCTGTGGTACAAGTTCTCATTCAGTGCTTTTGTCTGAAGATGGTAACAACACAGTTACTGAAATGTCACACACTATGTATTTATTTGGATTTGGTCTTATTACCTTGTGTTTATAATCTATAATCAAAATTGTGTGCCTTATCACAATAATTATTCTTTTCTAATGACAGTAACAGCATTTTCACCAAAACCTATTGCTAGTTTAATAATGTGGACTTTGTGCATTTGAAACCCCTGATAGTTTTGGTGTAAAATATCATGGCGTTTATCTCCATGGGATAGATGGAAGGTATTATAGCGATCCCACGGAACAAGTTGGACCACCCAACCATGCCCCACTGACCCATGTGACCTACTTTCTTATTACCACCATGGTAGCTACTTCCTCTGTCACTCAATTCCCACGTACCTTGACTATTCCATTACATCTGGTGTTATAGTACAGTAGAACATACTCCATGAGAGGATACTCTCGCCAGAGGACACCCCTCTACACAAAGGACAGTTTTATTTGCCAAATTTAACCGTTTTTACTAATCATAAATTCTGGTAAGAGGACCCTTCTCCCTAAAGGACATTTTTAACACCCAACTGCTATAGTTCTTCAAATTGTTCTATATACAGTATCTGTAGTCATAATTTATTTTTTTCAAATCACATTCATTATGTACATTTTTTTGTGGTCCTCTGAAATCCATTTTAAAGAGGTATTATGGTCTTTATTATTTTTTGAGAATCTATCTCTTTTGAGGTAAAAATTATTGGTAAATGATTTGTCTCTTTTATTTTATTTTTTTTTCTGAAACAATTTTGCAACTATAGGCTCTACCACGAGGGACCACCCCCAAAAACATGGATACACTTTGGTCTGTGTTTTATTTATTTTTTACCCGTGGTAAAAGCCATTTGTTATAATCTTAATGGGTAGTTAGTGACTGCCTTTTACTGTAAATGCACTACATGTCTACATATGTAGAAAATATTTAAATTCATTTGAAGTGGTGGCTATTTGATAATTGTATTTTATCTTATGCAGCTCTCTAAATCTTCAAATTCAATCTCTGGGAGAATATTTATAACCCAGATTCCTGGAGCACAGAACACAAACTACCTGGGAAGTCCAGCTCACCAGTATGGACTAGTGCTAAGTGCTTTTAATCACATCCTGAGTGGATTGCTGAGTTAAACCAGTTGACCAGGAAGTCCCATGCTGAGGTCCAGTCTGGGAGGCTGGCCATAGATGTAGGATTGAGGTGGGTCAGTCCAAACATAACCAATTGACCAGGTGGTTCCATGCTGAGGTAGAATCTGGGAGGCTGGCCATAGATGTAGGATTGAGGTGGATTATTCCAAGCATAACCAGTTGACCAGGAAGTTCCATGCTGAGGTTGAATCTGGCCATAGATGTAGGACTGAGATGGGTCAGTCCAAGCAGAACCAGTTGACCAGGAAGTTCCATGCTGAGGTTGAGTCTGGAAGGCTGGCCATAGATGTAGGACTGAGTTGGGTCAGTTCAAGCATAACCAGTTGACCAGGAAGTTCCATGCTGAGGTTGAATCTGGCCATAGATGTAGGATTGAGGTGGGTCAGTCCAAGCATAACCAGTTGACCAGGAAGTTCCATGCTGAGGTTGAATCTGGCCATAGATGTAGGATTGAGATGGGTCAGTCCAAGCATAACCAGTTGACCAGGAAGTTCCATGCTGAGGTTGAATCTGGCCATAGATGTAGGATTGAGATGGGTCAGTCCAAACAGAACCAGTTGACCAGAAAGTTCCATGCTGAGGTCCAATCTGGAAAGCTGGCCATAGATGTAGGGTTGAGGTGGGTCAGTCCAAACAGAACCAGTTGACCAGGTGGTTCCATGCTGAGGTTAAGTCTGGGAGTCTGGCCATAGATGTAGGATTGAGGTGGGTCAGTCCAAACATAACCAATTGACCAGGTGGTTCCATGCTGAGGTTAAGTCTGGGAGTCTGGCCATAGATGTAGGGTTGAGGTGGGTCAGTCCAAACAGAACCAGTTAACTAGGAAGTTCCATGCTGAGGTTGAATCTGGCCATAGATGTAAGGTTGAGATGGATCAGTCGAAAGAGAGCAGCTGTCTACATCCTTTGTCTAAGGAAAGCCAGGCAGTTGAACAATATCTATATATGTAAAATAGTTCTAAGCCTCTAAATTTATTGTACCTCACTATAACATCACTTGGGACCAAGATTTTATCTTGTGTTAGAATTTTGTTGTTATATAACACTCTTGGACAAAAGGAAGTTGTACCTTTTAGCATTGGGATTCAGACAACAACTCTGAAAGATATTTGTTACATAGTGACCTTTATAAAATATTAAAAAACCTTACACAATATGATTTTGTAATAAAGAAACATATTGCATAAGGTTTTTAATTCTATATACAGTTACGAGCGTCATTCTTCATCAGTCATCTCTGTCACCGTTTGCTTTTTTTTGGAATGGCGCCCATCCTATTGATCAGCTACGATCACCGCCACCTTTGCCCCCCCCCCACTCGCTTTTTCGTTTTTGTAACCATTGTGTTGGAGCGGGTCGCTCCTTAAATAAATGCATATATTAGTTAATAACCAAATGGAATCCTCTCTTTCTTTTTCCCAGTAAGAGACGCCTACGGAAGCCAACAGTACATAGACAGATAAAGCACATAGGCTATAGTTATTAACTAACATATGCATTTATATAAGGCGCCAATTTATAATTGTAACAAATAGTATTTGAATCAAAACATTCAATCGGGTAAAACACGGGCGTTGCCTGAGTCATTCGGCTAGTATTTTATAAAAGTGACCTTTATTGAAGACACACGAGATACCCAAGTGTGAACAAAATTGCCTACTTGTCTCCTTTAAAAAAAAATAGATAACTGCCATCAAAGACTTTTCACTTCCTTACGTTTTGTCAATGAATGTAAAAACAAAGTCTGTTATAACAAGATTCTTATTTATTTTGATTTGTGTGTGTGTTTTGTGATCTTGTTACTTTGTATTTATTACCTTTAACCCAAATTGTGCCTCATCAAAAGTATTCTCTTCAAAATCAACTGGCTCTAATTCAACACCATTTACACAGGAGCTATTCCATTTGACTATCTACAACAGAATGTGTCTAACATTGCTGCAACCATTGAAATTATTTGAGTCTGAGGTCTCTAAGCTTAGCTGGGGAATTTCCCTGTAAAATTTGATACCCGTAACTGCTTACATCTCACTTGTAATTTTACAAGCCATTTCAGTCAGGTACATTTTGGTCTTTTTTTCTTCTTCTTGTAAGTATTGATTCATAAAGTATCAACACAAAAAATCTTGAAACTTCACACTAGTCTCTTATGGGGTTTTTCCAAAAACTACCATTTTTCCCTAAAAATAAGACCAACTCTCAAATAATCCTTAGTACAATAGAACCTCCATGAGAGGACACCTCGCTACAAAGGACAGTTATCATCACCAAAGTTACAATTTTTTATTAACAACTCTCCAGTAAGAGGACATCTCTCCCTAAAGGACACTTTGACTCTACAACTAGGTGTTGTCCTTCACAGAAAAAAAAGTTATATTATGTTTATTTAAAGATAAATACATTGTCATAAGTCATATAATAAAGGAAAATAAGACCTAATCCAAATAATTATTTGGATTAGGTCTTATTTTCCTTTATTATAATCTACTAGCGGACGTACCCGGCTTCGCCCGGGTTTTACCCGAGTAAAGGTTTGTCTAACGAACATTTGTTAAAATAATTCTCTATAAACTTCAAATTATCAAAATATATCTATTACTTTTTACTCGTAAAACTCGTAAATTTGAATCTCTCGATAAAGTGAACATTTTTTCCCAGTCCCTGTTTGCCGTGTCATCCTGAATTTTGTCTTTCCTAATTTCTACATTACAAAATCATCGTTTTATCTAGTGAACATTTTTTCCCGGTCCCTTGAAAAATACTCGATAAGTTGAATAAAATCAATATTAATTGGTTCCCTCGGTAATTGGAAGTTAAAGGAATAGTATCTTCGCCTCGGAACCCAATGAGTGGTTTGGTCAGGCATAAAGGACACACACACACACATACATTCATTTTTATATATACCAGGTCTATTAGTATGAAACGCGTAAATGGCTGCCAGAGGGCGCTGTGCAACTTTATTTGAGCCGACGGTGGCGCTGTTGAAGGCATTTTGTTTTTTGACTCACGTGGCATCAGCATGCGTGGAGTTTTAGAAAAATTCAAATCGTGGAAATTTTCTGGAGCCCGTGGAAAATGGTGATTTCCGAGCCAAAAAGTGCCCATTTGCGGGAAGTTTTGTTGTTCGCCTTCAACTGGAAGAAATGTGCCACTGAAGCCCACCGAATGCTCGAGGAAGTTCACGGCGACCACGCTCTGAGCAAATCACAATGTTACAGGTGGTTTAAAAAAATCCAAAGTGGCGATTTCGAACTTGATAATGAACCACGTGGAAAACCCCACCAAAAGTTCGAGGACGCTGAACTGCAAGCTTTGTTGGATGACGACAGTACCCAAACGCAGGAGAAACTCGCGAAACAGCTCCAGGTGTCTCAAGGTTCTGTTTCCCTACGTTTAAACAGCCTCAGAATGACCCAAAAGCTTTCCAGATAGGTCCCCCACGAGTTGAGCGAAAGGCAGCAAGAACGACGTCTGGTAACCTGCGAAGGGCTGCTCGCCAGGCATGAAAAGAAGTCATTTTTTGCACCGAATCGTAAATTCTGATGAGAAATCGATCCACTTCAGCAATCCTATGCGCCAAAGGTCGTGGGGCCTGCTCGGCCAATTTCCAAAACGGAAGCCTAGGCCCAATCGCTTAGGAAAAAAGGCAATGCTTTGCGTATGGTGGGACCAGACCGGCGTAGTATATTTCAAACTCCTGAAACCTGGCGAAACGGTCAATACTAGTCGCTACGAACAACAAATGCACAGTTTGAGAGAGGCATTGAATGAAAAAAGACCGGAATTGCGTGAAAAGCACAACAAGCTGATACTGCAGCATGACAACGCTCCAGACCACAACGCTACAGTGGTCAAAAACACCATAAAAGACTTGGGCTGGGAATTCTTACCCCACCCGCCGTACTCACCAGACTTAGCGCCGTCGGACTACCACCTTTTCACATCTTTAGGACACGCCCTAAAAAACCAGGAATTTTCGAACTCAGACATACTCCGAAAATGGCTTGTTGACTGGTTCGACTCAAAAGGAATAGAATTTTTCAGACAAGGAATTTGAAAATTGCCTGAAAGGTGGTCCGAGTGTATAGCTAATCAGGGCAATTACTTTGAATAAAAAATCTTTTGTTGTATGGAATTGGTGAACTTTTGAATTCACTGAAAATTTTCGCGTTTCATACTAATAGACCTGGTATACTAGCGGATGTGTACCCGGCTTCGCCCGGGTTTTATCCGAGTGAAAGTTTGCCTAACGAATATTATATATTATGAAGTATAATAAACAATGTTAAAGATTAGTTTTAATTATTAATCAAGATTGTGTGTGAATATGTGAGAAAGATGTAATATCGTTGTTGTTTTCTTGGCCGACTGTTTTACATATGGTGTTATCTTAAAATTGCTTGTTTTGAATATTTTTTTAGATTGAGTTGAATGAATTGCTGAATTTTTTTTTTGTATTTATATATAAATAAAATTAACTCTGTTGATTTTTTTTTGTATTTAATCGATAACAGCGAAGTTACGCATGTTAAAGTTAGGAAAAATATTTTGATTTTAAGCAAAACCTGCTCCATCTCGTTTTACATAAATGTTGAAAATTTGGTCGAAATTGATGCATTGTAACAAAAGTTTTTAGCGAACACCACTTATGAAATTTGCATTTTATTAATATAGATAGATAATCCAAATTGTGCTTTATCATTGTCATAAGTCTTAACATTTTTAGGAAAACACAGTAATGTTGATTTGTAAATTATCTTTGTACTGATAATCATTACATCTTATTTGCACAAAGGTACTAATGAAGAACTTATGTAAATGATATTTAGATATTCAGTAGAACTACCTTTAAGTAGCCTACTCTATCATTGAAACTTGATTAGATCATTCTTATTCTTTATTAAAAAAAACTTGTTTATTTATTTATTTTTTAATTATTATTATCCCTAGTACACATGGTACAGGCCATGATAACCAGAATCGGGGCCATTGGAGCATTTTTTTTTTTTTAATTAGAAAAAGTGCTCAATGCGCGATTTGATCCTGGGTTGTAGCAGTCAAAAACCAACAGTTTAGAATATACCCTTCCACCAACCTCTTAAAAAAAAAAAAAATTGTGATTCTTATCTAGGATCCAAATTGTGCCTCACATCTCCGTAATCATTTTCTCTTCTTTTGTTCATTGGCATTTGTCCATGCTGATTTAAAAGGAGATAAGACCTAATGGAAATTGTTTAAACGACTTGAGGAATAAGCAACAACAACAACAACAAAAGGTGATTACTGATGTATTCCTGAAATTGATTTCTAGTACCATGTTCTCTCCATCTAGTTGGGTTGTAGAAGGAAAGTGCTTGTAAATATGAAAGAGAAAACGTTGTACAATTTCATTTCAGCTTGTAAGAGAAAGCAGTTCTTTTTCTCCATTTTTTTTTCTTGTTTTCACTTCCTGTAAGCAATTAGAATCCAGACAGCACTCTTGTGTCTCAACATTGTTTCAATTTATTTTGTAATGTAATGTGTTATAAGCTGTTAGGTCTGGTAGAATTTCCATACATGGATACAACTTCTAGCAGATTCCTCTCTACAAAAAGATAGTTTTCATAGTTTTTTTTTTTTTTTGCTTATCCCTAGTACACGTGGTACAGGCCATGATAATCATGGTGGGTAGTTAGCGACTGCTTTTTACTGTAAGCGCACCACATGTCTACACATGTGAAAAGCAGTTCGACTTTGCACTTACAAATGTGCCAGAGCCCAGTTTGATTACTTGCACTCGCTGGTGGGGTTGAACTTTTGCAAGCATCAGGGGCCATTGGAGCATTTTTTTTTTTTTTAACAGAAAAAAGTGTCTAATGCGGGAATCAAACCCAGGTCATAGTGGTCGAAAACCAAACGGTTTAACCAGCCTTCCACCGACCCACCAAAAATCATTAGTGAAATTCAGTAAAAGAACACCTCTTCCTCTCTAAATGGCATTTAGGCTTTGCAACTAGGTGTTGTTCTTCTACTGTACTAATACTTTTATAAATTATAAACATAAGGTAACAAGATCCAAATCCAAATAGATTGTATGTGTCATTTTGGTAACAGCCTTGTTACAGAAACTTCATACACAATTTATCAATTTGGATTTGGTCTTATTACCTTCGTTTCTAAATTATAAACCAAATTGTACCTTATCATCAATTGCACAATCTGGAAGTCGGCTCTCTTTAATTTGACATCCTGATCTTGTTGTGTACTCTAGGTTAAAACTCTTTTTACAGGTCGTTGTATTTTGATATATACACTTTAGAATCATTCTAAAATCATAAAACTATATTTTCTGAGATATAATTTTGGTTATAGATTAGAAACATAAGGTCTTCTTTCTTATCTCCACTCAATCATATTAGGGTATCAAGCTTGTAAAGTTTGACAACTATCATGACTGGGTGAAGTATAATGCGTCTGCCTTTGTCATTAAGACTGGGAGCACTACTCAGTGGCAGGCAGACTTAGCTCCAAAAGAAATGGCCGCCTCTGACATGAAGAACAGACAACATGTACAGCCGCTCCTAACATGGAGTACAAACACTGCTCATCCTGTATCCCTGGATTAGGAGCCCTTACAGGGTACTATCAGCTGGGCCAGCTGAACCCAGGTTTTTTAGTGAGCTTGTTACTGCTCCCCCTCCTCCTTTTTTATCCAGGCTTGGGATCGGCAAAGGCGGAGTTGAAACATAAGGTAACAAGACTGAATCAAAATTAGTGAAATATTTCTAAGGTTTCGGCAGCAATGTTGTTACTCCAAAGTCACACACATTTCATTAATTTGGATTTGGTGTTGTTATCTTCCCCCTAAGACCAACTAAGTAAACACTGAAGTATCCACATTGCCACGTCATCAGCCCAAGGTACTCTGAACTGTTTGGTGATGGTTGCATTCATTTCCTTCTCTTTGTTTATCTCAGTCCACTCTGATTCACTGGGTATTTGTCCCAAATATCAATAAATTCAATTAACAAATAAGTACAGTAGAACCTCCATGAGAGAACACTATCTCTAGAGGACACCTCTCTACAAAAGGACAGTTTATATTTGCAAAATGACCATTTTTACTATTTACCAACTCTCCGGTAAGAGAACACCTCTCCCTAAAGGACACTTTGGCTCTGCAATTATATGTCTTTTACAGGAAGGTTCTACCTTATTTAAAATACTCTCATAAATTTGCATTAAAAAATTCTGTTGTATTTGGGCAAGTACAAATTAAAAAAATATATATATATTTTTAAAGTTTTTTACTTTGGTGACTTTCTTTTTGAAGAAACACACATTTATACATGGATCATTATAATGTCAGAGAGAAAGCTTTTACTTCAAAAACAGGACCCCACAAAATACTGTGCTCTTGAAGCATTTAATCTTTATTTCAGGGGAATCAATTCTAAGATTATATAAGAAAGAAGAAGAGTCAGAGATAGTCTTGATAATAAAAATGACCATTTTTACTAATTAGCAACTTTCTTATAAGAGGACACCTCTCTCTAAAGAGCATTCTGGCAACTAGATCCTGTCCTTTACAGAGAGGTTCTACAGGATCATTGCCTTTGACATTTTATATGATCTTCGGAGAGATGGTTTGGAGTCAACTAAACTATGGATAGGAAGATATTTTTTTCCACTCTTAACAACACACTATGTATGCAGATACATATTGATGAGACAGATGTAGGTCTCAGAGGGTTTATTATGGGGAGTGATTCAGCTTGGTTGGTCATGGTTATTAAGTCTCAAGGCTCGTCACTAAGGCTTAAGTCTCGGTCCAATGAGGGGTTCCAGATTCAGTCCAAGAAGGTCTTTGAGTCTTGGGTTCCATCGGGCTGGTTGTAGAGAGTGTTGCTGCTCTAGCCCGTCATGTTATATAATCTTCCATCAAAGTGTATTCCGATTGAAGGGTAAAAGATAACTGGCTCATTATCTCTTAACACATTGCTGCGAAAACAGTGGTCAATGGTCAAATACAATTATTCCTGTCATCTCTGTCATTTCTGAGATATAACTAAAATAAATATTAATAAAATAAATTTAAAAAAAATAAAAATAGATGAGTAACTGAAAATAGTTTCTAATTTAAGGGATAATAAAATTTTGTCATAAACACAGGGTAATAAGACCAAATCCAAATAAATAAATAAATAGTGTGTAACGTTTCAATAACAACGCTGTTACTGAAACGTTCCACACTATTTATTTATTTGGATTTGGTCATATTACCTTGTGTTTATAATCTACTAGCCGAATGACCCAGGCAACGCCCGAGTTTTACCCGATTGAATGTTTTTATTCAAATACTATTTGTTACAATTATAAATTGGCGCCTTAAATAAATGCATATGTTAGTTAATAACTATAGCCTATGTGCTTTATCTGTCTATGTACTGTTGGCTTCCGTAGGCGTCTCTTACAGGGAAAAAGAAAGAGAGGATTCCATTTGGTTATTAACTAATATATGTAATAATATGTTGAGATCCTGTCGACTATCTGTAAGTTTATTGTGTTGGAGCTCTGGTCGACTATCTGTAATATTGTGTTGAGCTCCTGACGACTCTCTGTAATACTACGTTGGGGGTTTGGTAAGCCTGTTGTAGAACCTCGTCGACTCTCGCTATAAGTTGTGGCAACCGAGGGTCAAACCTGTAGTAACCGCGAGGGACAGTCAGGGGTGGAGAGTTTTCCAGTAGCCTCTCTGCACCTTGTAGGACCTTTAACAGTTCTCACAAAGTACAGGCAGTCGTGGTCGAGGCAGAGTGGAAAAGCTGGGAATGTCCACACACACAAAACGAAGCGACACAGTTGAAAGAAAGTTCTTTGAATAGATAAAAAGTCGAGCCAAAAGCAAAGATGGAGATCGAGAAGGTTTCTTACTGTTTTACATGGTCGATGAGTTGGTGACAACCGGCGACACGCTGATGGGGAACTCACTGGAACTGACTGCTGTTGCTAAGGCCGGTCTTATTTATACGACAGCTCTGACAAAGAGAATTGGGTCATGCACGTGTCGAGGGACACCGGACACTGGCGACAGTCTGTCGCTTCCAATCTATCTTTAGAAGTTACTTTGTAATTCTCTCAATCTTGCTTTTAACTTAGCTTTTAATCTATTATATTTTATTTATTCATCCTCAGTACATTACATATGGTGGTGCAAGGAGACATGTCAATTATGCGAATAATTAGTTATAGTTTATAATTAGTTCTATATACAACATGACAATTTTGTTATACGTATTACATAATATAGGGTTATTGGTTTAAATTATCATAGATGGGCCCCGTGAGTGAAAGGGTTTATCCGGGTTTTAAGCGGGTAAAGCCTCTCTAACACAGGTAAGTAATTAAAATTTCTTTTAATTAATTAAAACTGTGAGGGTAAAGGGCTATAACAAGATGTTTATTTGGCTATATCTGAAAATTATAAAAATAAAACTTATGTTTAATTTAAAAGTTATGATATTCATTATAAAAGAGAACTGTAGATAAAACCTTTGTTTGCTAAAAAAAATAATGATGATAAAAATGATGTTCTAAAAGATCGTTGGCGGGCGTTGGAAAGGGTTAGGGTTGAAGAATATGCAATTGTAAGTGTTGCACAGACAATCAAATACTGAGATCCAGGTGCAAAGCGAGGATATAGACTTGTGCGTCTTCCTAGGCAATGTTTCACCTGTGATCCTGTATAAGGTTACAGTGCTTTGACACAATTGTAGGGTTATTGGTTGAAAAGATGTTGAAGAAAAGACTTAATATGATTGAAAGGGATGGTAGAGCCATGCGATACGTAGAATTGTTGTAGCGACAGTAGGTGGTCTGACTTGACTTGAAATCAAAGGTTGATTGTGGTCCGCTAGTGCTGAAAAAAATTGAAAATTGAAAAAAGTGAACGCTTTGTGCATGCGTTGGTGATGTGCTCTGCGGATGACTGAAATAAACTTTTGAAACGTGTTCAGACCAAAAGTCGAGACTTGTACTTCTGGGGAACGGTGTTCAAAGAGTTTGTTGAATTACGAAATCAAAAGAAAAATTGTCAAGCAGTACTGTCATTTCTCTATGGTTCGAAGCAATGGCTGAAATAGGTAGTGAAAAAAAAGTATAGGGAAGTGATTAGTAAGTAGGATTATTGAAAAACGAGTGTTGTATGCCCGGTAGTTGCTGATAAATAAACATTGTCATATAATAAAGTATTTAAACAAAAATATAGTGAATAAAAAGATAGAAATATGATTGCGGATAACAACAGTATAAGGGGATAAAATCAAACATGTAATATACAAAAGACATAATAATGAATTAGCAAAATATAAAAGATGTAATAATTAGAATTAGTAATATATAAAAGATATAATAATGAATTAAAAATTTAAATATTGAAAGAATTAAATGTTTTGCCATACTAAAATAATATCATGAAGAATAAAATTGTTACAATAAAATTGTTAAAATAATGTTGGAATAAAAATTTGATTATAATTGAAAAGTAAAAAAAAATAAAAATAAAAATAATTATTCAAGATTTTATACAAAAAAAATATAATATAATTAAAGGTTATTAATGATTATATAAATGTTAAGTAGTAACAAATGGAGCAAAAAATGTCTCTTTTGAAGAAAAGTTAAAAGAAAACAAAAAATATTCGTTCCTGAAAAAAAAAGAAAGGAACATATTCACACAATGTCTAGGTGTAGGTCCAAGATTATTGGTGTCTTTAGTTTGACCTATGGGGAGGCAATGTGGCCCTATGTCGCTTTGGTCCGGTCTGAGAAGTTGGTCTTTGCCAGATCTTCCCGATTATATTATGTGAGACCAGACGGGGAGCGATCTTGATCCCTAAAAATGATGTAGTGTAGTGGAAGATGGGGACTTTGGATACATGAAGTGTGTAGTGCTTGTCTTAGGCGCTAAAAAGATTGCAGAGCGTTTTATGCAGTTTGGTCTGCAAAATTTTTAGGTGAGCCTACCCAAACGCCGGCTTGTTACGCTTGGGAAAAAATCATTTAAACTATTAATTTAACAGATCTTTTTTCCATGTAACATTGCGTTACCTATGGAGAAATGAGAGGTTAAATCCTTTTTTATTCCTAACGAATGAGCCGGTAATGTTGTGCTTGTTCATATTAAAAGCGTACCCAAAAGTCATATAATTGAATGATTGTTCTTTTGCGTCAAAAAAAAAAATTCCACACTGGGCGTGCAAACAATGTAAAAGTTGTAAAACACACGATGATAATTAAAGATATAAAGTTTAATGATATTTTTTTCAATATTAAAATTCAAATTAATAAGTGAATTGGGTAATTATTGGTAAGTCAATTAGTTTTAGGTGCTGCAATCTATTCGTTCTGCGAGCTGGAACACGTGTCAGGTACAGGCGTACTGGAATTAGAGGTGTCATGTCAACATGGCGGCTGTAACTGGTGTCATTTTAACACGGCGGTTGCCCTTTGATGCCGACTGGTACTGCTGGTGTTTATTATTGTTGGCGGTCCTTTGTTGCCGACCCTTTGTTACCGACTGTCACATGATCCCATGTCTGGCCTACGTCCCGAGTTGAGTTATCTTCTCTTGCCTGTTTGAAAATGTAGTCTTCTCGGTGTTCGCAAGTGTTGTGTTTCGACGATGTTGCGGACTTATTAAAAAATGTTATTCAATGATGTCAGGTTAGATGTGAATAAAAGTGCGACTTCAACGTAGACACGCTTTGGTGAGGTGTCACAGGCATGAAGGCGTCTTGGGCCTGTTAAGTGAGAAAATTGTTGTGGTGCGCTGTGTGACACTTAGTAAGTGGATTGAATAGAAAGGTGTCACGTGAAGTCTGTTCTTGGTACAGCATCTAACCTGTTTCCGAAAAATAACAAATTTATTAGTCATGGGTGGTGGTTGTACAAAACACATCGAGAATTTTCAGATTGTTATAGAGGTGGCATGTTTATTGCGAAATCTTTTGTTCGCGCCAATATGGAGCTCGTGTGGCTCGAAATTGGATGTTGTTAAATCGCGCGTTAATAGATGTGGCCAATTGGAGAAAGTGATGTGGGAGTGTGTTGAAGTTCGTTCTGAGAGATGTGTGAATTATTAATAATTATGCATGTAAAAAGAAAAGGACGAGGGAGTGTAGCTATGCTGGAATTTTTAACTTGTTTTGGGGAAGGACAGTTACATTTCTAGTTGTGCTTTTGAAGATAGTGTATCTTTCGATTTTTGTATTTTTTTTTTTAAAATGCGTTTCACCTATGTTTATTAAGATTTGAATATATTTTTTAAATCGTTGCTTATGTTAGTGCGAAAATTATACTTGTAAAAGGGCAATGGCATGATAGTGACTTATAATTTGAATGGGGCGTGTACATAAAATAGTGAACATAACAATGATTTTTGCAAAGTTTTGTGTATTTACTTAAGACATTGGTGTTTTTTGGTATAAAAATAAGGTATTAAGAGAAACACAACAAATAAGTTTAGAAAATAGGATTCGAGTAATTAAAATATAATATGATTTTTTATGTAACATTGAAAGTAATGAATTAAAATTTAAAAGTTGCTTAAAATAAAGTAAAAAATGATAAATGAGGGTGTACAATATTTAAAATTTGAATTGAAATGCTATAAAAATGATAAAATTTGATTTTAAAATAATTACAGTAAAAATAAAAACATTATATTTATGGAAAATCAAGTTGTTAGCATGAAGAGAGAGTTAAGTAGATTTTTTAAAAACTCACAGTTTTTATGATTGTTCAGTCAGGAGACTTGGTCTTTGGTGGTTGTCCTGATGACGTGGAAGGCGTCCCATGTAGAGCTTGTAGAAGCTTGTGACTTCTGTTTGGCGATGGTGGCATGTCGTTTGGATGGTTGCGTTGTAAAGGTCGAAGGTGGGTAACTTCTCACCGGCTTATTTTGCGGGATGTTCGGCTGTGTCGTTGGGGGGAAGATTGTTTGGTCGTTTTGTTGGAATGGCGTGCTTGTTCCTCCATCTTGCTTCTTGGCTCTTCTATCTATCTGGATAGTCTTTTTACCTTCTTCGTTGTGGTCTCCTTCGTTGTGGTAATCCTGTCGACTAGCTGTAATAATATGTTGAGATCCTGTCGACTATCTGTAAGTTTATTGTGTTGGAGCTCTGGTCGACTATCTGTAATATTGTGTTGAGCTCCTGACGACTCTCTGTAATACTACGTTGGGGGTTTGGTAAGCCTGTTGTAGAACCTCGTCGACTCTCGCTATAAGTTGTGGCAACCGAGGGTCAAACCTGTAGTAACCGCGAGGGACAGTCAGGGGTGGAGAGTTTTCCAGTAGCCTCTCTGCACCTTGTAGGACCTTTAACAGTTCTCACAAAGTACAGGCAGTCGTGGTCGAGGCAGAGTGGAAAAGCTGGGAATGTCCACACACACAAAACGAAGCGACACAGTTGAAAGAAAGTTCTTTGAATAGATAAAAAGTCGAGCCAAAAGCAAAGATGGAGATCGAGAAGGTTTCTTACTGTTTTACATGGTCGATGAGTTGGTGACAACCGGCGACACGCTGATGGGGAACTCACTGGAACTGACTGCTGTTGCTAAGGCCGGTCTTATTTATACTACGAGAATTGGGTCATGCACGTGTCACACGTGCCGAGGGACACCGGACACTGGCGACAGTCTGTCGCTTCCAATCTATCTTTAGAAGTTACTTGTGATTCTCCCTCTGGCTCTTAACTCAGCTTTTAATCTATTATATATTTTTATTTATTCATCCTCAGTACATTACATATGGTGGTGCAAGGAGACATGTCAATTATGCGAATAATTAGTTATAGTTTATAATTAGTTCTATATACAACATGACAATTTTGTTATACGTATTACATAATATAGGGTTATTGGTTTAAATTATCATATATATGCATTTATTTAAGGAGCGACCCGCTCCAACACAATAATTACATAAACGAAAAGGCGAGTGGGGGGGGGGGGGCAAAGGTGGCGTGACCGTAGCCAACCAATAGGAGGGCGCCATTCCAAAAAAAAAGCAAACGGTGACAGAGATGAAAACTGATGACTGATTGTTGATTAGGAGATGAGGAATGACGCTCGTAACTGTATATAGAATAATCCAAATTGTGCCTTATCAATATCTTGCCATGTGCGCTATTGGTCGGCTACTTGTTGACACACAACAATATAAAAAAATAGTACAAATGTGATATTGTACTGGGATAAGGTGCATAAATTATGAAAAAGGCATCTCCTTATTGTACAACTGAAAGTTGCTGTTTTCAGTTGTACGATAAGGAGATACCTTTTTCATAACACAACAACATGTTGCTTGCGTACAATATAAATGTTTTGTGTTGAATGTGTGGTTTTTTTTTGTGTGTTTGTGTTGTTGTTGTTGTGTATGTGTGCTGAGGTTCCTACCATATAAAAATTTTCCACCATTTGTCAAATGCTATCTTGGGAGTCAAAGGTCAGTATTGCCGTCATTCACAAGGAGACACACACAGGCAAAAAAAAATGTCTGGGGCAGCCTGTAAACAAATGTAAGGCCAAGGATTTATACTTCCAAGTCAGATGAAAACAGCCTCCTTTTTGTAACAGAAATGTGCTTATAACATCACAATTATCTTCTTCTTTCTTATCTCCACTCAATCATATTAGGGTATCAAGCTTGTAAAGCTTGAGACTTTTGATGATGTGTACAATTATAAAATTCCATGTTTTAGATTCAATTGTAACCAACCAAAATGTTAGCAATAACTCGCCTATCTGGAACATTGGTCATGTTACTTTTCAAACTGCACAATTTTCCTTTATAAGTTGTATCATGACCTAGTAATAACACTTTTACATAGGTGTTAACAAATAATAATAATTGAAAAGAGCTTACAATGGTACCTCTTTATAACAATAGCTTAATTATAACATTATCATTATGAAAGTAAAGTAATTTTTTTAATATGAAATTTGAATTATTTTTGAAGCGTATACTTCTTTTAGAATTAGAATAATTTTTTCTACTGCCGCATATGCGTCAAAATTAGTTCAAATTTCTTATTTTAATTGTTTATTGTGTATTAATATAATACACTAACATTAATTTGTTTATTCAGATTTGATCTTATTTCCTTGTGTTTATAATCTATAATACAAATTGTGCCAGGTTATACTGTATTTAAAAAGTGAAATTGTACTGTAAATACACTAGGACAGTCTAACAATCCTCTATGTTCATTATATTATAGAGGGAATCATATATATAACAGTGAGCAAGGCACCACACACTTATGTAGTCAGTGGGCAAGGCAGTCTTCCGGCTTGGAAAGGCCAATGGCAGTCACCGACCTTTAACAAAGAACAATGTTGGCAATGGCCCAAAGGACTTGCTTTCACACACACACATCCTATATTTTTATAGAATTGTGAAGTTGGGGGGAGATAAATATGATTTGTTTGGACTCTGGATTAAACACCCAGGGTGTATATGATCTTTAAGAGAAGTTCTACTGTATTAAAATAAAGAAAAATGAGAATGACAGAGTGTGCATGTGTCTCACAAACATCCAAATAATAATGGCTCTAATGGTTACTGCCAGCTATAAGAAATAGGCTAAAATCACCCATCCAATCACCTCCCATGAGCAACCCATCTGATGGAATGAATACCTCCTATGAGCAACCCATTTGATGGAACAAGCTTCTTCCATGAGCAACCCATGAGTACCATGAGATACCACCTCTAGATGAGGCCAGAAGTATCCATAATTTCCACCATAGTAAATTCTCCCATGAAAGATAGAGACTACTTCTCTGCAGCAACAACCTTTATAAACAAAACAAAAAAAAAAGATTTCGCCATATTTTCAAAACTTTCTAGAGTGTAAAATTGATTCCTGGAGCATATACCTGGGTCTCCAACTTGTAAAATCAAAAGTTGAGCTGACAATATTCACACAGCCTCAAATAACATAATTATCTCCAGATTAACACATGACTATTTATGTTTATAAGGTCTCCCTTCTGTCTATACTAAAATATTTTTTTACTTATTCCATATACACGTAATACAATCCATGGTGATCATAATAAATAGTAAACAACTGTTTTCACACCAAAGTTGCACCACATGTATAAACATATAAAAAACAATTTGGACAGCGCTGTATGCGTCTACAAGGGCGTCGGGAACAAGTATCAGCGCCTAGTCCTTGAATCTTTGGTCTCGCACTGCACGCCCAGTTTCAACCGAAAAATCGACCTCCCACCCCAATACTCAGTGTTTTACCTCACCAATCCCCCCAGCTGAACTATTTACCTACTTTATTTGGCTATCTTTTTTGTCCATAGTTTTAAAATATTTCCAAGTTGTAACCTGAAGAAGGGCATTCTTGCCTGAAAGCTTGTTTTTTACAATTAAAAGAAAATCACCACGTTTTTATCGCCTTCATTTCAAATATAAAAAAAAACAGTTTGGCGTTTAGACTTGGAAGTTGCAAGAGCCTCGTTACTTGCCACTCACTAATGGGGTTGGATTTTTGAAAGAATCAGAGACCATTGAAGCAAATTTTCTTTAGAAGAATACACTCATGAACAAAACTTAAGGAAGTTGTACCTTTTAGCGTGTATATCAGGATTCAGACAATAACTCTGAAATATTTTTTATACACAGTGACCTTTATTGAAGTTGTACGAGATAATCATGTGTGAACAAAATTGCATTTGTCTCCTTAAAAAGATAGACAACTGGAGACAAAAAAAAAAAAAACTTTCCACTTCCTTAAGTTTTGTCCACGGGTGTAGTGCCTGCATGGCAGGATTTGACCCTGGGACATAGCTGTCAAAAATTTGACAGTATGTTCTACTATTCCACCAACTTCTCCTAAATAAAGAATGATACAGAAGTATAGCTACAAGAAAATAAAGACCTAATCTAAATAAATTAATAGTGTATGATGTTTCTTTTGTCTGATGATGGTAACAACACTGTTACCGAAACATCACACACTATTCATTTATTTGGATTAGGTCTTATTTTCTTGTAGCTATAATCTATAATCCAAATTGTGCTTTATTGATACAGAAGTATGTATGAGAGAGAGAGGATGCCACTATCTAAAGATTAACAACAAAAATCATGATACATTTCCTCCCTATACCCAACCATTAGCTGTCCTATCAGTTATTTTTACCTCCCCCCTCCTACAAAGAGAGAGCTATTTATAGATCCTAGGGCCCATTTCCTCATCCCTCCCTTTGTTTCTATACTTCTCCCCAATAACCTCTGTTAACCCACCTATACTGATATCAAACTTTCAAAGACAGTGAAGTCGTAAAATTGCCTGGAAACTGGAATCAAAGTTCTCCTATAGTTAGAGAGAAAAAGGTAAAACTTTAACACCATCTATCATTTATAACACCATCTTATTTATTTCTTTATTTTTTCATGTGGATTTGTATGTTGTTGTTTCTTATCCCCTTGTGTAAAGATTACACGAATTCCATGAGTTCATGCTCCTCGAGCTGTTTTATGACAAGCAGCGGCCTCATCCAAAGGTCCTGTTTAGTGAATCTAATGTAAGCCAAAATGTGTTCTGGAGCTGCAGGTGCCAATCTACATTTTAGGCAAGTGGGGTAGATTTTGTTATTAGTGGATTTGTATTGCCAAATATAGTCAAACCTCTATTAGAAGACACTCATGCTAGAAGAAGCCTTTCTGCAAAGGGCAGTTTTTAATCACCAAATTTACAATTATTTTTTACTAATGAGATGTTGGATAAATCACAATTTGGATTATAGATTAGAACTACAAGAAAATAATACCTAATCCAAATACATGAATAGTGTGTGATGTTTCAGAAAACAGCGTTGTTACCATCATCAGACAAAAGAATAATTTTTTTTATTTTGTCTAATTATGGTAACGTTACCGAAACGTCTCACACTATTAATTTATTTGGATTAGGTCTTATTTTCTTGTAGTTACTAATGAGATGTTTATTCAGTAAGAGAACTCCTTTTCCTAAAAGGAAAATTTTGCTCTGAAACTCTTTTTAGGTATACTTTGGAGAGAGGTTGAGCCTAAGTCTTTATAAAAAAAAATTCTATTCTATAACTTCCGCATCACACAAAATTACTTTAAGACATCTTAGTCTAATACAGAATGATTGTCCTCTTTGTAGATTCTACTGTATTAACCTAAGGTCAACAATTCTGCATCACACAAAATTACTTTAAGACATCTTAGTCTAATAAAGAATGTTTGTCTTATTATTTAGATTCTACTGCATTATATTGAAGGTCAACAATTCTGCATCACACAAAATTACTTTAAGACATCTTAGTCTAATAAAGAATGTTTGTCTTATTATTTAGAATCTACTGCATTATATTGAAGGTCAACAATTCTGCATCACACAAAATTATTTAAGACATCTTAGTCTAACACAGAATGATTGTCCTCTATGTAGATTCTACTGTATTAACCTAAGGTCAACAATTCCATCATTGGTATCTGAACCAAAAGCCTGGAGCTATTCTGGAATGTGGGATGAACCAACAGGCAGCAACCTCTATTTCCAGGCTCAAAACTGGCCATACTGGATCGCTCTTCTTCCAGGATGGTGTAAAGACCTTCTCACAATGTACCATCTGCAGGACCAAAGAGGCTTTACCAGACCAGCTCTTGGAATGCATGGGAGCCTCAAAACAGGACCTGTATTCCAACCCTACCAAGATTATAAATTTAATCTATGAATTCAGTCACTATGACCTTCTATAATTATACACAATGGGATAATAATACAGTTAAACCTGTCTATAGCGCTCCCTCTCTAAATAGCGCCTCTCTATAGCACCCCATTTTAAATACGTAGTACGATGCGATTTACATTAAAAGTGACCTGTCTATAGCAACCCCTCTCTATAGCACCATATTTTGGTGAGTCCCAAGAGGAGGCGCTATAGACAGGTTTAACTGTAATTTTAACTCCTCCTTTGCCGGTTCCAAGCCCGGATGAAAAAGGAGGAGGGGGAGCAGTAACAAGCGCGCTAAAAAATCTGGGCTCAGCTGGCCCGGCAGATAGTACCCTGTAAGGGCTCCTAATCCAGGGATACAGGATGAGCAGTGTTTATACTCCATGTTAGGAGCGGCTGTGCATGGTGTCTGTTCCTCATGTCAGAGGCGGCCCATTTCTTTTGGAGCTAAGTCTGCCTGCCACTGAGTAGTGCTCCCAGTCTTAATGACAAAGGCAGATGCATTCTACTTCACCCAGTCATGATGGTTGTCAAAAGCCTCAAGCTCTACAAGCTTGATACCCTAATATGATTGAGTGAAGATAAGGAAAAAGAAGAAGAAGACTGTAATTTTAAAAAAGTTTAAGGACCAATAGCATCTAGCAATAGTCTAACCAGTAGTAGGAATGAGTGTGAAGAGAATTGAAGCAATGGCAGAGGTTGTTCCAGGGTAGGTCTGTATAAATAGTGTCTAGCCAGTATTTATTTTAAACCAACCATAAACATCCTTCAGCCACTTATATAGCTCCTGGTTGAACCAGTAGTCAACAAACACCACAAACAACTTTTTCTTTATTTTTCTTTTTTTTTTCTCTCTATCTCTCTCCGCTGCCAAAGTTTATATAATCTTATCACCTTCATTTCCTACTTGTTTCTCATTTCTTCTTCCACAAAAGGTAACAAGATAAAATCAAATTATTGAATTATTTGATTAATTTATATATATGTACATATACAATTATATACAGTAGAACAACCTCCATGAGAGGAAACTCTGGCTAGAGAACACCTCTCTATAAAGGACTGTTCTCCTCACCAAAATGACCATTTTTACTATTTATATATATAATAAATAAATAAATAGTGTGTGACGTTTTGGTAACAACGCTGTTACCGAAATGTCACACACTATTTATTTATTTGGATTTGGTCTTATTACCTTGTTTTATAATCTATAATCCAAATTGTGCCTTATCAATCTAAATAAATGAATAAAATGCCACCTGATGCTAACTATTACAAAAAGCATGTTTAAAAAATTAAATTGGCTTGTATGAATTTGGTCTTGTTACCACACTTTAGCTGGCTTTATAATACTCTTTATCGCATTGCACGACGAGAAGGCTTTGGCAATGCTGTGGTGGCAAGCAGGGTCAGTCTTCAACTGGATTTCAAGACTGTAAAGCTCGAGTCTTTTGATGGTGTCTGCTGGGGATGAGTTGAGCTCATCAATGGATGAGTCAATACAGTCAATGATGTGGTTTGGGGTTGCAGGTACCATCTTCAGATCTCCTTTCTTATCTCCACTCAATCATATTAAGGTATCAAGCTTGTAGAGCTTGAGATGGTGTCTGCTGGGGATGAGTAGAGCTCATCAATTGATGAATCAATACATTCAATGATGTGGTTTGGGTTTGTAGGTTGAGAATTTATTTTTTCAATTGTTACAAAGGGGGGTTGAGGGGTCACTAAGGAGAGATTTTACTGTACAGTAGAACCTTCCTTTAGTGGACACCCCACTAGCAGACACCTCTCAACAAAGGACAGTTTTCACTTGCAAAATTACCATTTTTACAATTTAGCAACTCTCCAGTAAGCGGACACCTATCCCTAAAGGACACTCTAGCTCTGCAACTAGATGTTGTCCTTTACAGGGAGGTTGTACTACTGTATCAGCATTTTGTAGCTGACTCACTACGTGAATGGTCCAGGAAGACCTTGAGATAAGAGCCAGAGACCTTGAGAGAGTTGAAGAGAAATGGTTAGTTTGCTCCAATTGAACTGTATTGACCACAGCTCCACACCTGCTCCTCCATGTCTATTGATTCCATGACCTCCAGTCTGTGGACCTTGAGTCTGAAGATTAAAATATTAATATTTAATGTTTTTTTCTGATTTATGGGAGTAGGAGGCATTTTGCCAGCAATCTTGTGGATCAATGACCAACCCTTTTTTTTTATATAATTATTTTTTATAATTTTCTGAATTGTTGGAGTTAAAAAAAGGTATCGAATAAAAAAAGGAATGTAAGTTTATGGATCTAAAAATATATACAGTTAAACCTGTCTATAGTGCCACCTCTTGACTTCGTAGCACTCTATAGCACCCTATTATGGCGAGTCCCAAGAGGGGGCGCTATAGACAGGTTTAACTGTATATATATACTACCAAAAAAATAATTGTTACAAATTTTATCGATAGATGGCAATTGAATTTACAAATATATTATACAGTATATATATATATATATTTTTTAAAATAAATTTGACTGATTTCATAACCCCTCTTATAGCACCCTATTTTGGTGAGTCCCAAGAGGGGGCGCTATAGACAGGTTTAACTGTAGCATATTGTACTCGCTTGTTCGGCGGTACATATACTAAAATTAGAACTATTGTAGCATATTTTTCTTATCTACCCCAGAAAAATGTTATGACTTCTCCTAAAAATATCAAACTTCCTGTGATGTGGTGATATGGTTGTTCTTATGTGATGGTTATGTGCAGCGTTGGCACTTGAAGTGGCCGCAAGTAACCCTACAGTGGTGAGTTCACATGCATACTTTCTTCTATACCTTGGAAAAGGATAAGGCACAATTTGGATTATAAACACAAGGTAATAAGACCTAATCTAAATAAATAAATAGTGTGTGATGTTTCAGTAACAGCTTTCTTACCGAAATGTCACACAGTATTTATTTATTTGGATTTGGTCTTATTACCTTGTGTTTATAATCTACTAGCCGAATGACCCGGGCAACGCCCGTGTTTTACCCGATTGAATGTTTTGATTCAAATACTATTTGTTACAATTATAAATTGGCGCTTTAAATAAATGCATATGTTAGTTAATAACTATAGCCTATGTGCTTTATCTGTCTATGTACTGTTGGCTTCCGTAGGCGTCTCTTACTGGGAAAAAGAAAGAGAGGATTCCATTTGGTTATTAACTAATATATGCATTTATTTAAGGAGCGACCAATAGTTACAAAAACGAAAAAGCCAGTGGGGGGGGGCAAAGGTGGCGTGATCGTAGCCAACCAATAGGAGGGCGCCATTCCAAAAAAAAAGCAAACGGTGACAGAGACGAAAACTGATTAAGAGATGAAGAATGACGCTTGTAACTGTATAATCTATAATCCAAATTGTGCCTTATCAATAGTGTGTGATGTTTCAGTAACAGCTTTCTTACCGAAATGTTACACAGTATTTATTTATTTGGATTTGGTCTTATTACTTTGTGTTTATAATCTATAATCCAAATTGTGCCTTATCATTCAAACTGCTTTGTACGTGTATAGACATGTGGTACATTTATAGCAAAAACATTCCCTTACTACCCATCATTATGATGATTATGGTGTATTTGGGATAAGTACCACCACCATATTTTATGGATTTTAAACTATTCTAAAATATACCATTGAATTTATATTTTTTTAATTAATAACTCTGAGGTAACAACATGGCATAGGAAATGATAAACTTGTTAATTTCTTAACTGTAAGTGAAGTCAATATGCTTAGAAACAGTCAACTTTTCACTTACAAAGTTTCTTGGTTATTTGCGTTCACTGGTGGGGTTGGACTTTTGCAAGAATCGGGGGCCATTGAATCATTTCGTTGAATAAACAAACTCCGCCCTTGCTGGTCCCAAGCCCGGATGAAAAAGGAGGAGGGGGAGCAGTAACAAGCTCACTAAAAAACCTGGGCTCAGCTGGCCCAGCTGATAGTACCCTGTTAGAGCTCCTAATCCAGGGATACAGGATGAGCAGCGTTTGTACTCCATGTTAGGAGCGGCTGCACATGGCGTCTGTTTCTCATGTCAGAGGCGGGCATTTATTTTGGAGCTAAGTCGGCCTGCCACTGAGTAGTGCTCCCAGTCTTAATGACAAAGGCAGACACAGTCTACTTCCCCCAGTCATGATGGTTGTCAAGCTTTACAAGCTTGATACCTTAATATGATTAAGTGGAGATAAGAAAGAAGAGGAAGAATATTGAATAAACATCTGCTTAATTCACAAATTTCATCCCCGGGATGGTTGTTGACAACGAACAGTTTATACCACAAGGTCACACCACTGATTCTTGACATTGAAAAGATTAGATACCAGATATTAGATACAATGGTTGCTAGGTGAAATCTCCTCACAGATTTTTCAAGATATCCGACCATTTTTGCCTGGAAATAAGATTTTGAATCTTAACTAATCTCTGGAAGGTTGAATCTTTTGAGATATGTAGTAACATACATTCTGATATCTACAGTAGAATCTTTATTAGAGGATGTTTCCATTAGAGGATACCTCTTTACAAAGGACACTTTTCATTACTAAAATGATCGTTTTTGCTAATTGGAAGCCCTCTGGTAAGAGGACACCTCTTTCTAAAGAACACTTCGGTTCTGCAACTAGGTGTTGTCCTTTACAGAGAGGTTATCTTTACTGTGTTGGTTGAGTAAAAAGTTTATGAGCAAAAATTGAATCTGTTTAAAACCTTAAAGAGAGACTCAATTTTTTTTATACCTCTTAATATGCCATTAAATAGGAGCTACAATATATTGGGAGTATAAATAAATTATATAAGCTTAAATACAAAACTGAATAAATATGAATAAATAAGACTAAAACATGATAAATATTAAAAATAAAAAAGGCATATCCTGACCAGGAGCACATGTGCTTTTCAGAAGGCAGAGCGCCATCTAGTGGAACAGAAATCAACTATTCATTGATTTAGCCTGTTCCCTGATATTTGGCTAACCCAATTTCTTGATTAATCAAGAAAATCCATATATACACATATACAGTAGAACCTCCCTATAAAGGACACCTAATTGCAGAGCTAAAGTGTCCTTTAGGGAGAGATGTCCTCTTACCGGAGAGTTACTAAATAGTAAAAATGGTAATTTTGCTAATAAAAACTGTCTTTTGTAGAGGGGTGTCTGTTAAAGGGAGGTTCTACTGTATATTAACACAAAGCAATAACGCGCCATCTATACATATAAAATAAAAGGATTTAAAAGCGCGAATGTTTCTTTTATACATAATACAAACTTCTACTGTCCTTACTGCGATGAAAAATATTTTGGGAGGGCTTGGCTCATCAGTGGTGAACCCTCCCAGCGGTTTCGCCAATTTAATCCACCAGACCGCTTCTCAGAGCTCTAATACTGTATTGGATCATTCTGCTTTTATATGCTACACTGAAGGATGGAATCTTAGAAATGGTTTTCAAGTAAACTATGGACATAAGCTTATAGGACAGTAGCATTACATTCAAATATTTGCTTCGAGCAATGCTCTTCAGCAAACTATAAAGACAAGGTCAGTTAGGCATACATTTAAATGTAATTCTGCTGTCCTATAAGCTTATGTCCATAGTTTACTTGAAAACCATTTCTAAGATTCCATCCTTCAGTGTAGCATATAAAAGCAGAATGATCCAATACAGTATTAGAGCTCTGAGAAGCGGTCTGGTGGATTAAATTGGCGAAACCGCTGGGAGGGTTCACCACTGATGAGCCAAGCCCTCCCAATATATTTTTTCATCGCAGTAAGGACAGTAGAAGTTTGTTTTATGTATAAAAGAAGCATTCGCGCTTTTAAATCCTTTTATTTTATATCTACTGTATATATTTATAATATATACAATGTCGTCATTGGTGGCACCCACCGCAGGAAACACTCCGCCACCGATGGACTGCAAGAGTGAGAGATTCATGCAAAAGTCCAACCTCACCTATGAGTGTGAATAACTAAATGTCATATTTGTGGGTGTAGAAGTCAAACTGCTTTCTACATGTATATGGTGTATTTACAGTTAAAAGCAGTCGATAAATATCCACCATAATTATCATGGCCTGTATACCCGTGTACTAGGGATAAGTAAGATTATATTATGATGCATTAGCGCACAATTTGTTATGAAAATTTAAAACTATTATAGATTTGTATGATTCTTTTTAAAATTAAACAATTTCTACTGTGCTTACTGCAATGAGAAAAATTAATGGGAAAAATTAATCAGTGGTGAACCCTCCCAGTGGTTTTGCTAGATTAAACTGGCAAAACCGCTGGGATTGGCCATATTACCTCTTTAATACAGAGTAGCTTCCATGAGAGACCACTCCCGCTAGAGAACACTTCTTTAAAAAGGACAATTTTTATTGCCAACTAATTAGCAGCTCTCTGATAAGAGAAGGGTAGGCCAGGAGTCTAGAATTAATCCAAAAATTTGAATTAATGAGGTATACTTTTTTATTCATATATCTGGTATGAACTGGGAAAACCACTGATGAGTCAGGCCCTCCCATTAATTTTTTCCATTGCAGTAGGCGCAGTAGAAATTGTTTAATTTTAAAAAGAATTATACGCGTCTATAATAGTTTCGAATTGTCATAAGTAAGATTACTCCATGGAGAAAACTTGGGGCTTGGGACGGAGCACACAGAATCGTTCCCGTCCAGTTTTATTGTCCATTGTGTCTGAGAGCTGGATAAAGCTGTGTACCAAAGAAATGGACAAATTATGGTTGATGGCTTCTCTGTCTATTGTGTCTTTATGGAGATTAGGAAGGAATGGAATGTTGTGTGGCCTTTTCACACGGAAACACCTTTATCATCATTATCTTTATTGATGCTTACTGGAGTTGTTACGAAAGTTTTATTATTGTGCTTTTTTTATTTTTGGGAATTTTGGTGAGGAGAGTTGTATCACAGTAGAACCTGGTGTTACAAAACAACCTGGTTATACCATTAAAATTCTTGTCACTACTTCCCCTTAAGTTCTAATTGGTTTAACTGTGGTTATAAACACAAGGTAATAAGACCAAATCCAAATAAATAAATATTGTGTGACGTTTCGGTAACAGCGTTGTTACCATCTTCAGACAAAAGTACTGAATCATAAAAATGATAAGGCACAATTTGGATTACAGATTATAAACACAAGGTAATAAGACCAAATCCAAATAAATAAATAGTGTGTGACGTTTCGGTAACAGCGTTACCATCTTCAGACAAAAGTACTGAATCATAAAAATGATAAGGCACAATTTGGATTTTAGATTATAAACACAAGGTAATAAGACCAAATCCAAATAAATAAATATTTATTTATTTGGATTTGGTCTTATTACCTTGTGTTTATAATCTAAAATCCAAATTGTGCCTTATCTGTGGTTATAACAATACAGTAGAGAGATAGAGAACAACACCTCCATGAGAGGACACTAATGCTGGAGAACATCTATCTACAAAGGACAGTTTTCATTTGAAAAATTATCATTCTTACTATATAGCAATTCTCTGGTAAGAAGACACCTCTCCCTAAAGGACACTTTGGCTCTGTAATTAGGTGTCCTTTACATGGAGGTTCTACTGTATATTGTGCCTTATCATTAAAAACTTGAACATGTAGGATGTCCCTTGTACGAAATGTCAATCTAAGAAATGTGGTGTTCCAGGAAAACTCCCACCTTGGGGAGATGTAAATAATGGGTATACTGGGAACTGCCCTCAACTGGTACCAGAAAAAGGTAGGATTTGTAGTATTGAACTCTTTGTCTTGTACCTGTTATTTATTCCAAATACAACTTTTTAAAATACAAGAAAATAAGACCTAATACATAAGGCACAATTTGGATTATTAAAATATACAAGTATCAGAGTCATCAACAATCAATTCTGTAATCGTTTGCTTTTGTGAATGGAATAAATACCCAAATATGGCCATTTCTTTTAAGCATCGGTGGTTCAGTGGTAGAATGCTCGCCTGCCAAGCGGGCGGCCCAAGTTTGATTCCCGGCCGATGCAATTTTTTTTTTTACAACTTTTAAAACTCATTTATATTATTTTTTTGTATCATTTTGTTCGAAGAACAAAAACAGGGTCTTCTTGTAGATTATAAACACAAAGTGATAAGACCAATCCCAAATAAATAAATAGTGTATGACATATTGGTGCCAGCATTGTTACTATTATCAGACAAAAGAATTAATCCATACTATTAAATTATTTGGATTAGGTCTTATTTTTTCTTGTTTCTATAATCTATAATCCAAATTGTTCTTTATCAACTTTTCAAAATGTTTAAAATAGTACAAAGAGGTGTTATGTACTGAGATCAGGTTGATAAATTGAGAAACGATGGTGCAAGCCATCAGCAACTTTTAGTTGCAATATCAGGTGATGCCTCCTTTTTCTCAAATTTTAAAATGAGTTATGCAAGTCTCAGACCTGGAACCTTAGTCTACACTCATGGACAAAACTTAAGGAAGTTGTACCTTTCCGCTTGTATATCGGGATTCAGAGAATAATTCTGAAAGATATTACAGTATTCTTTATTGAAGACACATG
Source organism: Cordylochernes scorpioides (assembly GCA_030710605.1). Taxonomy (NCBI): domain Eukaryota; kingdom Metazoa; phylum Arthropoda; class Arachnida; order Pseudoscorpiones; family Chernetidae; genus Cordylochernes; species Cordylochernes scorpioides. The sequence continues at coordinate 80,853,152 of CP092872.1, forward strand.
AGATAAACAAGTGTGAACAAATTTGCCTCTGTCTACTTAAAAAAAAAAAAAAATGTATAGATGACCAGCGACACCAAAGACTTTACACTTTCATAAGTTTTGTCCATGAGTGTAAATGGTGGTTGAGAAGAAGATAAACATTGCCCTATCTTAGAAATTAAAATTATTTTTGACACATATGTTTTAAAATAAAATAATTTTCTATTGCCCCTACTGCAATTATGAATAATTGGATGGCCAGGCTTATCAGTGGTGAACCTTCCCAGAATTTTGACCAGTTTAATCTGCCATTCTCCTCCTCCTTTAATGCCTTCCTCTACTGAGGGTGGGCCATATGGTCTCTCCATATCTCCCTCCTTCAGTGCCTTCCTCTACTGAGGGTGGGCCACATGGTCTCTCCATATCTCCCTCCTTCAGTGCCTTCCTCTACTGAGGGTGGGCCATATGGTCTCTCCATATCTCCCTCCTTCAGTGCCTTCCTCTACTGAGGGTGGGCCATATGGTCTCTCCATATCTCCCTCCTTCAGTGCCTTCCTCTACTGAGGGTGGGCCATATGGTCTCTCCATATCTCCCTCCTTCAATGCCTTCCTCTACTGAGGGTGGGCCACATGGTCTCTCCATATCTCCCTCCTTCAATGCCTTCCTCTACTGAGGGTGGGCCACATGGTCTCTCCATATCTCCCTCCTTCAATGCCTTCCTCTACTGAGGGTGGGCCACATGGTCTCTCCATACTTCCTCCGCCATCCTCTTCATCTCCTCCTAGATGTGTCGTCCAGTCCATTGTTTTAGTCGTCTGTGTATCCCTGTTGTCTCCTTCCCCTCGATCTCTTCCCCCGGAGCTTTCTCTCCAACACTGTCAGCAATGTTTCTACCATACGCTGTAATATTGTATTAGCTTTTATATCAATACTGAAGTTGTTAACTTTTGGAAAAGGTATTATAAATGAACTACGGAGGCATAAGCTTGCTGTGAGTACAGTAGAAATGTCCTATGTGGCTCCCCATGATTACTACCTTACCCTCCATGTATAGTATCATTTCTTTAATTCAACCGCCTAAATCTCAACACTACTAAAATTGAACCATTAAAAAAACAAAATTTCACCCACACTAAATATCAAGAATACCAATCCCAAAATCCAGTCGAATCCCATGAGAGAACGCTCTTGCTAGAGGATACCTTCTCTACAAAGGACAGTTTTCACAGTCAAAATTACCATTAGGTAAGTAGACACTTCTCTACAAAGGTCAACTTCCATCATCACAATTAACAGCTTTACTAATTTTCAACTCTGCGTTAAGATGACTCTTCACTCGAAAAGACACTTTGTATTTGTAATCAGGTGTTGTCCTTTACAAAGGGGTTTTACTGTATACTACAGTAGAACCTCCATGAGAGACCATTCCCACTAACAGACACCCCTATATACAGAGGACATCACCAAAATTACCATTTGTAACATTCTAATTGCCCTCTGGTAAGAGAATTACTTATCTCTAAAAGATACTTTGCCTCTGGTGTCTGGTGTGGGCCTAATAGGTGTCCATTACAGAGAGATTCATTCAAACCTAATGATATTGTAATTCAAAACTTAATGTTATAAAATAAAATTGAGGATTATTTCTGGGGTTCATTATAAGGAAAGGATTTATATATCCCTGGTTTGTTTTATTGGGGTGTTTTACTAAATATTCAGGGGTCGGTGGAAGGATGGTCTAAACTGTTGGTTTTAAACCGCTACAACCTGGGTTCTATTCCTACATTGGGCACTTTTTTCTGATTTAAAATAAAAAAGTGTTCCAATGGCCCCCGATTCTTGAAAAAGCTCAACCCCACCAGCGAGTGCAAGTAACCAAACGGGGCTCTGGCACATTTGTAAGTGCAAAGTCGAACTGCTTTTCACATGTGTAGACATGTGGTGCACTTACTGTTAAAGCAGTCGCCTACTTCTACCCACCATGATTATCATGGCCTGTACCATGTGTACTAGGGATAAGCAAAAGAAGACTAAATATTTATACTGTCCTCAAGACTTAGGAACATATATTGGTACAGTGGAGTGAACCCAGGAGGAGCTCTGAACCTCAGAAATAGACAGCATCAATCAACACTAACAAGATTTAGAACAGGCCATCTCAAGCCATTGAAGATAGAAAAAAATAACAAAATCTACCCCACTTGCCCAAAATGTAGCTTGGCACCTGCAGCTCCAGAACACATTTTGGCTTGCATTAGATGCACTAAACAGGACCTTTGGAAGAGGCCACTGCTCGTCATAAAACAGCTCAAGGAGCATGAACTCATGGAATTTGTGTAATCTTTACACAAGGGGATAAGAAACAACAACAACAATATATATTGGTTCAATAACTTGGACATAATTACTTTCTAGTGGCAGTTATATAAGTAGCCCAATACAGTAGAACCTCTCTCTAACGAACATCTCATTTCAGAGCCAAAGTGTTCTTTAGAGAAAGGTATCCTCTTACCAGAGAAGCAGCTATATCAGCATTAGTAAAAATGAAAAATTTTTGTTATAAAAACTGTCATTTGTGTATAGAGGTTTCCACTAGTGGAAATGTCCGCTTATGGAGACTATATTGTACAATAGTAGAGGCATGCATGCAGTAGCATAGCAGTATAATGGATTAAACTGGTGAAACTGATGGGAGAGGAGTCACCACTGATGAGCCAAGCCCTCGAAATATTTTTGAAATTCAGTAAAGGCAGTATACAGCTGATTTATTTGAAAAATGGGGGTGGGTAGAGGTTGAAGACTGCTTTTACTGTAAGTGCACCACATATCTACACATGTGAAAAGCAGTTCAACTTTACACTTACAAGTATACCAGAGCCCCGTTTGGTTACTTGCACGCGCTGGTGGGGTTGGACTTTTTCAAGAATCGGGGGCTATTGGAGCATTTTTTTAAACAGAAAAAAGTGCCCAATGCGGGAATCGAACCCGGGTCATAGCGGTCAAAAACCAATGGTTTAGACCATCCTTCTACCGACCCCCTATTTGAAAAGTAAAAAGAAGAAATTGTGGTAGTTACCATAAATATTACCTCCCTACTACCCTAATCTGTGTAGGATATGGTATTTTTCTTAATTGCTGTTCAATGTTTGGTCGCCAGGCCAACTTCTCAAATCTTATTTATGATTCATGCTTCTCTTTAAATGATACTTTGTACTCATAGCTTCTGTAACAACCTATACTGTGTGTAGATTGGAGCCTACGACAAACAACTATGGGAGCATTCTATTGAAGCAAGACTCTCAAGAGTAAGTTACTGTAACTGATAAACAGATGTTGTATCTGTATGTTGTGGTGTTCTCATGATGTTGTCACTGTCTGTTGTGTTGGTTTCCTCTTTCTGTACTGTTGTCACAATATTGTCATTGAATTGTGATGTTGTTTCTCTATGGTGTACTGCACTCAATGTGTGCCACAATGTTATCACTTTGTTGTACTGTTCTCATTGTGTTCTTGTAGTGTGATCACTGTGTTTTACTATTGCCTTATAGTACATTGTGTTGCAATGTTATCACTATGCTGCATTGTGCTGCAGTCTTGGCACTGTGTTGCAGTATTGTCTCTATGATGCATTTTCATTAGGTGTTGCATTACTCTCATTGTGTGTTTCATTGTTCTCATTGTGTGTTGCATTACTCTCATTGTGTGTTTCATTGTTCTCATTGTGTTTTTCATTGTTCTCATTATGTGTTTCATTGTTCTCATTGTGTGTTTCATTGTTCTCATTGTGTTTTTCATTGTTCTCATTGTGTGTTTCATTATTTTCATTGTGTGTTGCATTATTCTCACTGTGTGTTGCATTGTTCTCACTGTGTTACAATGTTGTCACTGTGTTGTATTGATACCTCTATGTTGCTCTGTTGCCACTGTATTGTGCTGTTGTCAATGTATTATATAGTTAATCAATGTGCTACTTTGTTGTCAGTGAATTATTCTGATGTCAATGTGTTTCACCAATGTCATTATGTGGCACCAATATTATCATGTTATACCATTGTCATCATGTTGCACCTATGTGATTATGTTGTGCCATTGTTATTGTGTTGTACCTTCATCATTGTGTTGCATATTTGTCATTGTGTTGCACTTATGTGATTATGTTGTACCATTGTCATTGTGTTGCAACTGTGTCATCATGTTGCACCTATGTGATTATGTTGTACCATTGTCATTATGTTGCAACTGTGTCATCATGTTGCACCTATGTGATTATGTTGTACAATTGTCATTATGTTGCAACTGTGTCATCATGTTGCACCTATGTGATTATGTTGTACAATTGTCATTATGTTGCAACTGTGTCATCATGTTGCACCTATGTGATTATGTTGTACAATTGTCATTATGTTGCAACTGTGTCATCATGTTGCACCTATGTGATTATGTTGTACCATTGTCATTGTGTTGTACCATTGTCATTGTGTTGCACCTGTGTCATCATGTTGCAACAATGTTATCATGTTGCACCTATGTACTTATGATGTACCATTGTCATTGTGTTACACCTTTGTCAACATGTTGCACCTTTGTCATTGTGTTTCCCCTATGTTATCGTGTTACAGTCATCAACTTGTTGCACTTGTCAACTTTATCATTGTCTTGTTGCACTATTATCCCTGTATTGCAGCATGGACTCTGTGTTTCAATATTGTTGTTGTTGTGTTTCAAGGGAGTCAATGTAGTCCCCAAGAAATTAGCCCGAATCAAGACTGAGCTCATTGATGTTGATCTCGTTCGAGGTGAGTCTTCTTCCAGCCCTTTGCTAGGGGGAATACAACAACAACAACAACCAAAAAGCCTTTATTTAGGGTCACTGACCCTATACAGGATTCACCAGAGGTGTGCATAAGAACAAAGCAGTGAGACAAAGGAAATAACGGTATATACAGAGTAAAAAGAAAAGAAAAAAAAAAGCTAGGGGGAATACATTTATTTATAATGTAAAATTTAATTTATTCATCACTTGTGAGTGCCTCGGCGCGCTGGTTGCGAGGTTAAGAACTCTTGTATGTTTGTTTTGTTCTGGTAAATTAATGTGATTAGCCTTTCCTTCATGTGATGAATAAATTAAATGTTACAATATTTTATTGGTCAATCTCAGAGTAGAGGAAATTCTATGGACCAATCACATTTCTATGAAATATCTCAATAGTACATCAATACAACACCATTGGAAGGTCATAATGCCAAATCCAAATAGGTAATTTGATATTTCTTCACCACAGCATTACTAATGTCCTCACACTAGCTTACTTAGAGTTCCATAGTACTCTGGTCTAATGATGTCAATGACATTGTCACCTAAACCTTACCTTCTTCTTATTTCTTATCTCTGAAGTAGAATTTGTCTTTATCATTAAGACTGGGAGCACTACTCAGTGGCAGGCCGAGACCTGTAGATAACCTTCATGGTGGAGTTGGGTCCTGTGAACTCAGTGGACATGTGAACAGTGGAAAGAATAAGCTGGGTTGTGAGACAGCATCAGGAATGGAGAAGTCTTGAGCTGATTGGGAGAGGAACATTAAAAGGAATTGATTAAAAGAAAATGGATTAATGAAATGTGACAAAGTACAATTTGGATTATAAATTAGAATAAAAAGACATATTTTGACCACTCACATGAGCCAAAGTGACATATAGTGGAACAAAAGTCAACTAAATGTTAATATTTGACCAACCCATTTATGGAACAAATCTAAATAAACATTTAGTTTATTTTTGTTCCACTAAACGGAGCTTTGCCATCTAAAATATTCATGTGAACCGTCAGGATATGCCCTTTTGATTTTTAATATCAACACTTGACCTTAGAATCAAAAGGTAACAAGGCCAAATCTCTGAATCATTGAAATGTTTATGAAGTTTTGGTAATTCGGATTTGATCTTTTTACCTTTTGTGTGTGTGATTCTTTGGATTAAGGACAAAAAGTTGGGTAAAATAAATTGAATGATAACAGTTGGAAGAACTGAAGGATGAAGAATAAATACTTAATGGGAAAACTTGATGAAGAAATAAAGAGAAGAGCTTAGGTGTGCAGGGAAGTATGGCATCACTGGAGACAGGACTTACTGATGAGCAGGAAAACCCGATGCAATTTTCAACCTGCAACCCCAAAACACATTATTGACTATTGACTTAACCAATGAAAATCTCTACTCATCCCCAGCAGACACCATCAAAAATTTCAAGCTTTACAAGCTTGATACCCTAATATGATTGAGTGGAGATAAGAAAGAAGAAGAAGAAAAACCCAAAGGAAAAAAATCAAATGCTGCACTTTTATCATAAAAAGAAACTATAAAGCCTAGGAATTCTCCCAGGAATGTGGTTCCCTATCAGTTTTCCCACAGTGACACTCCCACTAGCAATCTAATCAAAGGCTGATATTACAATGGGCAGTAACTTATTGTGTAATTAACTCCGCCTTTGCCTGTCCCAATCCCAGCTGAAAAAGGAGGAGGGGAGCAGTAACAAGCTCACTAAAAAACCTGGGCTCAGCTGGCCCGGCTGATAGTACCCTGTAAGGGCTCCTAATCCAGGGATACAGGATGAGCAGTGTTTATACTCCATGTTAGGAGCGGCTGCACATGGCATCTGTTCCTCATGTCAGAGGCGGCCATTTCTTTTGGAGCTAAGTCGGCCTGCCATTGAGTAGTGCTCCCAGTCTTAATGACAAAGGCAGACGCTTCTACTTCATCCAATCATGATGGTTGTCAAATTTACCCACTATGCTGCATCGGCCGTCACGCAGTAGCTTTACAAGCTTGATACCCTAATATGATTGAGTGGAGATAAGAAAGAAGAAGAAGACTTATTGTGTAAGATTGGTGACTTCTTACTTCTCATTATAATATACTAGCTGAATGACCCGGGCAACGCCCGTGTTTTACCCGATTGAATGTTTTGATTCAAATACTATTTGTTACAATTATAAATTGGCGCCTTAAATAAATGCATATATTAGTTAATAACTATAGCCTATGTGCTTTATCTGTCTATGTACTGTTGGCTTCCGTAGGCGTCTCTTACTGGGAAAAAGAAAGAGAGGATTCCATTTAGTTATTAACTAATATATGCATTTATTTAAGGAGCGACCCTCTCCAACACAATAGTTACAAAAACCAAAAAGCGAGTGGGGGGGGGCAAAGTCAAAAACAAAGTGTCTCGCGTAGTGGCGGCGCCATCGTAGCCACGTGATCGTAGCCAACCAATAGGAAAGCGCCATTCCAAAAAAAAAGCAAATGGTGACAGAGATGATGACGCTCGTAACTGTATATAGAATTCCTTATTCAATAAACCAATACTTCTCTATATCTATAAATAATAAGGTGAAAACATCAGCCTTCGAGGGATAAGTTTCTTTTTTTGAAAAATTTTTAATTCTCAAATCTCCAGCTTCTGGGCATGAAAACCCTTCTACAGGAGAAAACATACAATAAATCACCAATAAGACATTAGTTATATATACAGTTAAACCTGTCTATAGCGCCCCTTCTTGGGACTCACCAAAATAGGATGCTATAGAGAGGGAGTACTATAGACAGGTCACTTTTAATATAAATTGCATCGTACTACGTATTTAAAATCGGGCGCTATAGAGAGGGAGGCACTATTTAGAGGGGGGGCGCTATAGACAGGTTTAACTGTAATCAAATACTATTTTATTACATAATTTCATAAAGGGAAAAAAAGAATGATGAATAGAAATATGGAATATACACACACACACACACATAAGCCTTTTTATTGGAGCATCCAGCCCTATACATGATTCCCCTCTACGGGATTTAGGAAAGGAAGATATTTCAAAAGTAAAAACTAGAATACAAGAAGTAATAAGGAAAGAGAGAAGAAAGAAAAACCAAACAAAAAGAAATATAACCATATATACAAAAAATAAACATACAGAGCAAAAGGAACCGTACATGATTAAATATTTAAATTAAAGTACCAATGTTTAGAATATGTCAAGGTTAAGATATCATTGAGAGGGCTAGTGTGGAATCAGCCGCATTCAATCTTCGCTTTCCTCCTCCGAGCAAACCACGACATTCGGCAAATCCCATATGGAATATAACTATGGAAATAAGGATAACAATAAATCAATTTACTCCTGGCAAAATTTCCATCTTTATTGGATTGTGTTTTCTCCTTGTAGAAGAGTTTTCATACCCGAAAGTTAAACATAAGGTAATAAGACCAAATCCAAATAAATAAATAGTGTGTGACGTTTCGGTAACTTCAGACAAAAGTACTGAATGTACTGTAATGTAGATTCAGTACTTTTGTCTGAAGATGGTAACAACGCTGTTACCGAAATGTCACACACTATTTCTTTATATGGATTTGGTCTTATTACCTTGTGTTTATA
>CP092872.1:80866172-80925558 GCA_030710605.1 Cordylochernes scorpioides
TTTTGTTCCACTAAACGGAGCTTTGCCATCTAAAATATTCATGTGAACCGTCAGGATATGCCTTTTTGATTTTTAATATCAACACTTGACCTTAGAATCAAAAGGTAACAAGGGCTAAATCTCCAAATCATTGAAATGTTAGTGACATTTTGGCAATTCGGATTTGATCTTTTTACCTTTTGTTTCTTTGATTCTTTGGATTAAGGACAAAAAGTTGGGTAAAATAAATTGAATGATAACAGTTGGAAGAACTGTGAAGGATAAAGAAGAAATACTTAATGGGAAAACTTGATGAAGAAATAAAGAGAAGAGCTGAGGTAGGGAAGTATGGGGTTACTGGAGACAGAACTTACTGATGAGCAGGAAAACCCAATGCAATTTTCAACCTGCAACCCCAAAACACACTATTGATTCAACCATTGAAAATCTCTACTCATCCACAGCAGACACCATCAAAAATCTCAAGCTTTACAAGCTTGATACCCTAATATGATTGAGTGGAGATAAGAAAGAAGAAGAAGGAAAACCCGAAGGAAAAAAAAAATCAAATGCTGCACTTTTATCATAAAAAGAAACTATAAAGCCTAGGAATTCTCCCAGGAATGTGGTTCCCTATCAGTTTTCCCACAGTGATACTCCCACTAGCAATCTAATCAGAGGCTGATATTACAATGGGCAGTAACTTATTGTGTAATTAACTCCGCCTTTGCCGGTCCCAAGCCCAGCTGAAAAAGGAGGAGGGGAGCAGTAACAAGCTCACTAAAAAACCTGGGCTCAGCTGGCCCGGCTGATAGTACCCTGTAAGGGCTCCTAATCCAGGGATACAGGATGAGCAGCATTTGTACTCCATGTTAGTAGTGGCTGCACATGGAGTCTGTTCCTCATGTCAGAGGCGGCCATTTCTTTTGAAGCTAAGTCGGCCTCCCAGTCTTAATGACAAAGGCAGACACTTTCTACTTCACCCAGTCATGATGGTTGTCAAATCTCCCCACTATGCTGCATTGGCCGTCACGCAGTAACTTTACAAGCTTGATACCCTAATATGATTGAGTGGAGATAAGAAAGAAGAAGAAGACTTATTGTGTAAGATTGGTGACTTCTTACTTCTTATTATATTTCTTATTCAATAAATGAATACTTCTGTATATCTATAGATAATAAGGTGAAAACATCAGCCTTCGAGGGATAAGTTTCTTTTTTTGAAATTTTTTTAATTCTCAAATCTCCAGCTTCTGAGCATCAAAACCCTTCTACAGGAGAAAACATACAATAAATCACCAATAAGACATTAGTTATAATAAACAGTTAAACCTGTCTATAGCGCCCCCTCTTGGGACTCACCAAAATAGGGTGCTATAGAGAGGGAGTTCTATAGACAGGTCACTTTTAATGTAAATCGCATAGTACTACGTATTTAAAATCGGGCGCTATAGAGAGGGAGGTGCTATTTAGAGGGGGCGCTATAGACAGGTTTAACTGTAATCAAATACTATTTTATACATTATTTCATAAAGGGAAAAAAAAGAATGATGAATAGATTTATGGGATATATCTATGGAAATAAGGATAACAATAAATCAATTTACTCCTGGCAAAATTTCCATCTTTATTGTATCTTGTTTTCTCCTTGTAGAAGAGCTTTCATACCCTAAAATTATATATTTGATAATTATGTTGTTGTTTCTTATCCCCTTGTGCAAAGATTACACGAATTCCATGCTGATCTCATGGAATGGGGTGTAGGGGTGCAGCTTTCGTTGATCATGGCACCATGATCCAGGCACACTTTGGTGAAAGTCTGACTTTCCCTGTAGTTTGAGGCCGTTCCTAACATGGAAGCAGACGCCTTTGCTGCCGACTCTAACATGAGTACAGACGCAGCTCCTCCGCATCCCTGGAGTGGGACCCCTGCTGAGGTCTATCAACCGGGTCAGCCGAAGTCAGGATTTTTAAAGAGGTCTACTCCTCTTCTAACAATGCAGCTGTTGGTCCGCGACTGCTTATTTGTCAGAGTTATTCTGCTTGTTTCACAGCTGGCCTTCATATCTGAAGGTCGTTCCCCTATCCGCCACCTGGGGACGCGCCCTATAGCAGTCAGCTCTGCCAAGGGTTTGATAATTATATTTTTTCAAAATAGAAATTTATTTCTGAAACCCTGAGGTTTTCACCATAATATCCCTTATTATTGACCCATGTGTCATGGAGATATTTTCAGTCCAACTTCATCAATTCAACACCTCCCAAAGGATCAGAATTTTCGATTAAATTAAAGTTGGTGTGGAATTATATTCGGTAAAAGTAAATAGCCTGTTTGTGAATTTAAAATACTCTGTTGAATTAATATGGTTCAATTAAAAAAGGGTTATACCATATGGTTTAAGGTAATTTTGGCAGTGAAAACTGTCCTTTATATAGATAAGGCACAATTTGGATTATAGATTATAAAACAAGGTAATAAGACCAAATCCAAATAATTTAATAGTGTGTGACATTTCAGTAACAGCGTTGTTACCATCTTCAGACAAAAGTACTGAAGTACTTCTTATACTTCAGTACTTTTATCTGAAGATGGTAACAATGCTGTTACCGAAATGTCACACACTATTTATTCATTTGTATTTGGTCATATTACTTTGATTGTCCTTTATATAGAGATATCTTCTAGCAAGAGAGTGTGTCCTCTCATGTATTTATAAATTCAAGACTCAATGAATGTTTGTTACTCTCTCTTCTCTCCCCCCATTCAAACTACTGAAACTATATTTCTAACAATTTTTACATGTAAACAGATGAAAAATATATTGTTTAACATACAAGGATCTTTTTATGTTTGTAAATAGTAAGGACTCGTATTTTAAATTTAGAAAATTCTGTAAATATATCTATGATTTTCTCTCTTGGTTAAAAAAACCTTAATTATTACCTATTTGTATATTTTTGGTTTGTTTATTTTGTTGGTTGTGATGTAAAATCAAGAATGATTTTAATGTCCTCTTTCTTATCTTTTCAAATCTTGTAATTATTTAATTTTTTTTTTTTGTAATATAGTATCTGAATTTAGTGTTGTTATTGACGCAAGCATCCCTTGTAGGGATATCGCGTCTGATTTGATAAATAAATAATAATAAATTTTATAGATTATTGACATTAATGTTTTTTTTTTCATATAAATCGTCAAAAAACTACTTCTGCTGACAAATAAAGTACAATTTAGATTTTTTTTATTAGAAACATAAGACAACAAATTGTTGAATTGTGAGTGATGTTTCGGTAACAATTCTGATAGCGAACATTGCCTATAATCTATGCCCACTTTTTACCTATTGTTAAATATGAAGACCTTAGTAGTGTGATGTTAGAAAAAAAATATGAGATTACTTGGCTCATCAGTGACGAACATTCTCAGCAGTTTCGACAAATAAATCTCCAGACCCCTCAACTATTGTATTGGACTATTCTGCTTACATATACAGAACTAGAAAGGAATTCTTGGTTTACGGTACCTAGCCTTTTCCTGTATTGGCTGTTTTTCTTGTATAGTGTGCATTTCCAAAGAAAGGCATATATTGGGAGCATTTAAGAAATCTATGGACATTATTATATATGTGTAAGGTCTTTGATTTACTAGAATTATCTGAATTAGAAGATATGAAGAGGCGAAGAGAATCACTCAGAACAGGGTGAAATGGTGTTCCATGATGGTCAACATCCATTACAATATTGTGATCTGAATGGGAGTTGTTTGCAGGGTCCACTTTCTCCAAAGCTAAGCCCCAGCAGTCCTGGATCACAGCCACATGCATCGGACTCCTGAGGGTGGTACTGCTTCCATTCTATGCCAACTGGTGAGTAGGTCCCTCCCCATGTTGTGAGCTGCCTGGGTAACAACACTCCTGCACCAGGTGGAAGCAACAGACATGTACAGCCTTTCTCCTAGTGCTGCTTCACCTCTACTGCCTCCACTGGCTGGTCCTCTACCTCTACTTTGTGGAGCTCTCCCCCTCCTTGCAGGTAGGGCTACTACTCTTCAGCTGCTGGATCTACCTGTCAGTATACTTTGGTTTCTTCCAACCTACACTTTCTAAAACATCATGTAACAACAGTTCCTTTCTTGTAGTATGTTCTAACTTCTTCAGCTCATTGCTGCAGGATCTTCCAGTCTGTACTTTTTCTTCTCTCATGGAATTCGCGAAATCTTTACACAAGGGGATAAGAAACAACAACAACTTTGGTTTCATCCAGCCACCACACCTTCTAAAACATCATGTAACCAACAGTTCCTTCTCGTAGTATGTTCTAACTTCTCCAGCTCATTGCTGCAGGATCTTCCTGTCAGTACTTTGGTTTCTCTCATGGAATTCGTTAAATCTTTACACAAGGGGATAAGAAAAAACAACTTTGGTTTCATCCAGCCACCACACCTTCTAAAACATCATGTAACCACCAGTTCCTTCTCGTAGTGTGTTCTAACCTCTCCAGCTCATTGCTGCTGGATCTTCCTGTCAGTACTTTTTCTTCTCTCATGGAATTCGCGAAATCTTCACACAAGGGGGTAAGAAACCACAACAACTTTGGTTTCATCCAGCCACCACACCTTTTAAAACATTGTGTAACCAACAGTTCCTTCTTCTAGTTTGTTCTAACCTCTTCAGGTCATTGCTGCTGGATCTTTCAGTCAGTACTTGGTTTTATTTCTCTCTCCAACCTACACCTTCTAAAACATCATGTAGACAACAGTTCCTTCTTGTAGTGTTTTCTATATAACCAGTTGTCTCCTCTCTTTTTTATTCCATTAATTAATGATCTCTTCCTTCTCCACCTCTTCTTAGAATTTCTCTCTCTTCTTGGGAGAAATTTGTCTCTTTTTCTCTCCTCATCAACACTCTCTTCCCTTGAATCAATTGATCAATATATAGTACAGGACATCGTGGTGGGGCATTACGAAACTGCTTTTACAGCAACTGAACCACATGTCCTACACATGTAGCGAACATTTTGACTTTTGCACTTTATAAGTATGCCAGAGCCCTGTTCGGTTTCTTGCACTCCCTGGTGTATTTGTATTTTTGCAAGAAATAAGGGCCATTGAAGTAATTTTTCTTCAGAAAAAAAGATTCCCAATGCAGAATTAGATCTCGGTCAAAAATCGACAGTTTATACCACTCCTATCTATCAATTATCAATTGATTCAAAGGGTTATTTTATCGAACTCTCTTTCCTCTTTATCTACATCTCCCTCTTTTGATTTCCCACTCTGTCATCTGTTCTTCTCTACCAGTTTCTTTATATAGTCAAACCCCTCTTTAAAGGACAAAACCTAGTTTCAGAGGGTATTTTAGGTTGAGGTGTACTCTTTCTGAGAGTTGCTAATTAGTAAAAAGTTGTAATATTGGTGAATAAAACTGCCTTTTGTAAGGAGATATTCTTTAGTGAGAGTGTCATCTCATAGAGGTTCTATTGTAGATGATAATTTTGCCCAGAAAGAAATTGGTCTATAAATCAAAAAGACACCTCACCTTAATATAAATACAAAAATTATGTGTCATCTGTTAACCATCTTTGCAAACTAGCAGACTTGGTTTGAAAACAAAGCCACAACACCTGCTTTGGAAAATTCAGAATGCCTACCTGAAGGCCGTGGTTTTGAGCTAATAACCCTAATCAGTCCTGAGCTGGATTGTATTTTGTGATATCCACAAAGAATCATGAAATTTTCAAGTGGTTATAACATCATGAAATCCCTAGTGATGTTATTATAACAAGGTTCGACAGTATGTTGTTATAATTGTGTTGTTGTTATAGAGTATAACATTATTGAGATAATAGCATTATAACTTTATAAAAATAATGTGTTCCTTGATGGAACACTAGTAAAATAGCCTTTCTTTAATCACATTTCTAGAACACCTGGGTGAAACTGGGTGGGAAAAATGGTTGTTGTTGTTGTTGTGTCCAATGAAGAGCCTCAGATGTCTCCATACATCTCTATCACAGCAGTCGCAATGTCCAGTATCTTGGTTGTGTAAAACTGTTGCTCTGGGTCCATGTCAATGTTCTGTTGTTGTCGTGTCCAATGAAGAGCCTCAGATGTCTCCATACATCTCTATCACAGCTGTCGCAATGTTCACTATCTTGGGTGTGTAAAACTGTTGCTCTGGGTCCATGTCAATGTTCTGTTGTTGTCTTGTCCATTGAAGAGCCTCAGATGTCTCCATACATCTCTATCACAGCAGTCGCAATGTTCACTATCTTGGATGTGTAAAACTGTTGCTATGGGTCCATGTCAATTTTCTGCAAGGCTGCGGCCATTGCTGGACATGAGAATTTGTGGGTAGGTGTTAGTTCTACACCAGGACAATTGTTGCTTGTCTTTTAGGTTCTGAGAAAAATGGTCTTAACTGTTAATACTCTTTATAAAAATAAAGGTCAATTTCAAGTTAGGCTTTTTTACCTTGAAAAGGGTGAGAGTGAGTCATGGAAATTTCAGGTAATAAAGTTTGGTGTGTTTCTATCACAAATTAAACATGTTGTTATACTTACAGTGAAAAAAATTGGGAATAAAGCCTTGGGAAATTAGAATTATGATTGTATTATCAAGCTGCTGTTATAAAGGAGGCTGCTATAACAAACTTCACTCTCTGTATTAATGCTGATAAATTAGTACAGTAGAACCTCCCTGTAAAGGACACCTAATTGAAGAGACAAAGTGTTCTTTAGAGAGAGGTGCCCTCTTACTGGAGAGTTACTAAATTGTAAAAATGTTAATTTTTCAAATGAAAACTGTCCTTTGTAGAGAGATGTCCTCTAGTGCGAGTGTCCTCTCATGGAGGTTCTACTGTACTGATACCTCAACAAGGGATTCAGTTATTGTGTCAGTGGGGGCTTCTGTTCCTTGTAGTGACCAAGCAGGTGTGACAGGATGTCCCCACAGCGGAGGTGGTGACCCCCGTAGTGATGGTGTTGGTGCTGGGGGTGGTACATTCCCAGGTGGTAGCCACTCTCTCCCCGGCCAAGTCCCCTCCTACTGCCCGAAGGTGAGTGGCCCCTCTTCTTGAACTCTCCACCTTCCTACATTACCTCAAGTTTACGTGGTACAGGACAACATGGTGGGGCAGTTGGCAAACTGCTTTTACAGTAACTGAACCACATGTCCTATACATGTAGCGAACATTTTGACTTTTGCACTTTATAAATGTGCCAGAGCCCTGTTTACTAATTCTATAATGGCCAATTAGTCGAGTAAAATAGTGAGGCCCTGTTTGCTTTCCTGCACTCACGGTTGGATTGAATTTTTGAAGGTTCAGGGTCATTTAAGCAATTTTTTTTCTTCTGAAAAATTTTCTCCCAATGCAGAATTGGATCCTGGTCAAAAATCGTGGGGTTATGCCACTCCTCCACTAACCAACCCATATACCTGTAGTGAGTTGAAGTGCAGGCAAGTTGGAAGTGACAAAGGACACATAGAACAGGAGTCTGCAGGACCTGTAAGGTGTAGTTGAGGGGGGAGAGCTAATGCATTAACGGACATAAAGACGATGTCAGAGAGAAATCTGTCCACTAATGATTTAATACAATGATTTTTTTAGCCATCTTGGAGAGACAACGGGACAATCAACCCTGGATTCCAAGAATTATGAAGAGCCAATTTGACAACCTTTCTGTAAGAAGGAGAAATGCTGCATCAGACAACGTGGTCTTATGAGGCTTAACTTCTTATTGAATTCATCATTGTAATATACAGATTCTTATATGCGAATAGAGTAAGAGTTTTCATCACGGACCTCCTAAAAAAACCTGGTCACTTCTGTGTGTGCAGGAAGCGTGCCAAACTCCGCAAGGCCCGCACCTCAGACAAGTCTTCACAAGAAACCACCTCGGAAGAGAAGCGATTAGACAGAAGTCCGAGTGAGACCAACCTGCACCACTCAGATGCCCCGGGTGGCAAAAAGAACTCAGACGAGGAGAGTGGACTGGACAGTCTGGGCCATACTCCACCGGCCTCTGACGGCATTCCTGCTCCCACGGCCCGGGAGAGTAGCGATGAGTTCTTTGTGGCACGTCGTAGGCTCACCTTCCACACCCGCAGGATCCCTGAGTCCCCGGCCACCAGCTCAGGAGACTCCGAGGACCCCAAGTCAGACTGGCCACCCCTCATTTCCAACTCAGACTGCAACTCAGACAGCTCAGACTCCCAAGTAGCCACGCCGGAGCCCCTCTTGGTATTCCCGGAGGTGAGTGAAGGTCTATGATCCAACTCCCATCTCACCTGTCATTGCAGCAGGGCCGGACCGTGCTGCTGCCATGTCAGGTTGTCTTTGAAAGTTGTCCTCCCCCGGGACCTACCACAGGTGGCCATTGCTAAACTTGGGGCGCTTCGCTTTCTTTCTCTCTCTCTCGCAACGTTTCTCTCAGCTTTTGTTTTTTTTTACCCCATTCGCTTTTTTTCCTTGTCTCCTTATCTCATGCTGGTATTTCTACCTTCTGTGTTTAATGCCACTACTTCTAATTCCTATTGTTTTGGGTATTTTTTTGCAGGCCCTTTCCTCTGCCTTCAATTCAAGTTTTACCAGTTCTGACAAAGGTAAAATTTTTCTCAGGGTGAGATCTAATTATTTTAACTGCACATAGAAGCCGGATTACATTAGATCTAAATACACAGTGTAGCACCTCTGGTTGACAGTGTATCATTTGTGGTTTACAGTGTAGCAACTACATTTGACAGTGTGTGACCTGTAGTTGACAGTGTAATATCTATGTTGACAGTGTAGTTGACAAAGTAGCACTTGTCTTTGACAGTGTAGCTCCTATGTAGTCGACAAAGTAGTACTTTGTAAAACAACATTTGAAAATTATCCCGCAAAAATTTTCATTTGAACGAAAAATCAAAATTTATTTTAAGGAGAAATAACGATTGTTTCTAACCTTAGGGATGAGGTATGAAAGGATGAATTGTGAAGAGAAATGATAAACAGAAAAATAAAGTGTCCAGAGATGGGAATCGAACCCACAGTGTTCCGCTTACCGGGCAAATGCCATGTCCACTAGGCTACCCTGGACATATTTTTCCATTTGTAAATAATATATAAAGTAATTTATAGTTATAGAAAATAATCGTTATTTCTCCTTAAAATAAATTTCGATTTTTCGTTCAAAAGAAACACATGCAGGATCCTAAGTCATCACAATCATAAGCCGCATTATATTGTATTATAAAGTTGTACTTTGGGTGGCAATGTAGCACCTATGTAGTTGACAGTGTTGAGGAAGTGGTATTTGTGGATGGCAGTGTGTGTAATTGACAAAGTAGTACAGTTGGGTGACTGTGTGTGACCTGTAGTGTGTGTAGTTGACAAAGTGGTATTTGTGGGTTGCAGTGAGCTGCACCATCTGGGAGGGCAGGGAGTGCAAGAAAGTGGACCTGAGTGCCGCAGAGATCAGTTGCGCGGTGGTCCGCAAGGCTGACAATGTGACCCAGAGCACGGAGTACCTGGCCATGGGACTGGGGCTGGGAGCTGGACTGGCCTGCCTTCCTCTAGGCTTCCGGCTGCTGACTGCTCCCGGCGGACTGGGAGACTGGAGAGCCAGCCTGGTCATCTCCCATGCCCTCGCTTCCCGCTTCCTCTACAGCTCAGCCTACTTCTTCCTGCTGGCCGTGGCTGAACGCACCTATAAACAGGTGCAGTGGGGGGATGATCCTAGCTTATACCACTTTAATAAAAGCCACTGTAGTGTAATGTTGGTTTGTAAGGTTGTAGGCTTAATAACTTTTAGAGCAAAAAGTATTTCCCAAAATGTGTCCAAGGAAACATTAACTTAAAATATCATAACATTTGCTCTTTACACAAGGGGATAAAAAAAAAAACAACAACAGAACATTTGCTCAGTACACAAAGGGGTAAGAAACAACAGCAATAACAGAACATTTGATTTTTACACAAAGGGATAAGAAACAACAGCAATAACAGAACATTTGCTCAGTACACAAAGGGATAAGAAACAACAGCAATAACAGAACATTTGCTCAATACACAAAGGGATAAGAAACAACAGCAATAACAGAACATTTGCTCAGTACACAAAGGGATAAGAAACAACAGCAATAACAGAACATTTGCTCAGTACACAAAGGGATAAGAAACAATAGCAATAACAGAACATTTGCTCAGTACACAAAGGGATAAGAAACAACAGCAATAACAGAACATTTGCATAGTACACAAAGGGATAAGAAACAACAGCAATAACAGAACATTTACTCAGTACACAAAGGGATAAGAAACAACAGCAATAACAGAACATTTGCTCAGTACACAGAGGGATAAGAAACAACAGCAATAACAGAACATTTGCTCAGTACACAAAGGGATAAGAAACAACAGCAATAACAGAACATTTGCTCAGTACACAAAGGGATAAGAAACAACAGCAATAACAGAACATTTGCTCAGTACACAAAGGGATAAGAAACAACAGCAATAACAGAACATTTGCTCAGTACACAAAGGGATAAGAAACAACAGCAATAACAGAACATTTGCTCAGTACACAAAGGGATAAGAAACAACAGCAATAACAGAACATTTGCTCAGTACACAAAGGGATGAGAAACAACAGCAATAACAGAACATTTGCTCGGTACATAAAGGGATAAGAAACAACAGCAATAACAGAACATTTGCTCGGTACACAAAGGGATAATAAACAACAGCAATAACAGAACATTTGCTCGGTACACAAAGGGATAAGAAACAACAGCAATAACAGAACATTTGCTCAGTACACAAAGGGATAAGAAAAAACAGAAATAACAGAACATTTGCTCAGTACACAAAGGGATAAGAAACAACAGCAATAACAGAACATTTGCTCAGTACACAAAGGGATAAGAAACAACAGCAATAACAGAACATTTGCTCAGTACACAAAGGGATAAGAAACAACAGCAATAACAGAACATTTGTTCAGTATACAAAAGGATAAGAAACAACAGCAATAACAGAACATTTATTCAGTACACAAAAGGATAAGAAACAACAGCAATAACAGAACATTTGCTCAGTACACAAAGGGATAAGAAACAACAGAAATAACAGAACATTTGCTCAGTACACAAAGGGATAAGAAACAACAGCAATAACAGAACATTTGCTCAGTACACAAAGGGATAAGAAACAACAGCAATAACAGAACATTTGCTCAGTACACAAAGGGATAAGAAACAACAGCAATAACAGAACATTTGCTCAGTACACAAAGGGATAAGAAACAACAGAAATAACAGAACATTTGCTCAGTACACAAAGGGATAAGAAACAACAGCAATAACAGAACATTTGCTCAGTACACAAAGGGATAAGAAACAACAGAAATAACAGAACATTTGCTCAGTACACAAAGGGATAAGAAACAACAGAAATAACAGAACATTTGCTCAGTACACAACGGGATAAGAAACAACAGCAATAACAGAACATTTGCTCAGTACACAAAGGGATAAGAAACAACAGCAATAACAGAACATTTGCTCAGTACACAAAGGGATAAGAAACAACAGAAATAACAGAACATTTGCTCAGTACACAAAGGGATGAGAAACAACAGCAATAACAGAACATTTGCTCAGTACACAAAGGGATAAGAAACAACAGCAATAACAGAACATTTGCTCAGTACACAAAGGGATAAGAAACAACAGCAATAACAGAACATTTGCTCAGTACACAAAGGGATAAGAAACAACAGCAATAACAGAACATTTGCTCAGTACACAAAGGGATAAGAAACAACAGAAATAACAGAACATTTGCTCAGTACACAAAGGGATAAGAAACAACAGAAATAATAGAACATTTGCTCAGTACACAAAGGGATAAGAAACAACAGCAATAACAGAACATTTGCTCAGTACACAAAGGGATAAGAAACAACAGAAATAACAGAACATTTGCTCAGTACACAAAGGGATAAGAAACAACAGCAATAACAGAACATTTGCTCAGTACACAAAGGGATAAGAAACAACAGCAATAACAGAACATTTGCTCAGTACACAAAGGGATAAGAAACAACCGCAATAACAGAACATTTGCTCAGTACACAAAGGGATAAGAAACAACAGCAATAACAGAGCATTTGCTCAGTACACAAAGGGATAAGAAACAACCGCAATAACAGAACATTTGCTCAGTACACAAAGGGATAAGAAACAACAGCAATAACAGAGCATTTGCTCAGTACACAAAGGGATAAGAAACAACAGCAATAACAGAACATTTACTCAGTACACAAAGGGATAAGAAACAACAGCAATAACAGAACATTTGCTCAGTACACAAAGGGATAAGAAAAAACAGCAATAACAGAACATTTGCTCAGTACACAAAGGGATAAGAAACAACAGCAATAACAGAACATTTGCTCAGTACACAAAGGGATAAGAAAAAACAGCAATAACAGAACATTTACTCAGTACACAAAGGGATAAGAAAAAACAGCAATAACAGAACATTTACTCAGTACACAAAGGGATAAGAAAAAACAGCAATAACAGAACATTTACTCAGTACACAAAGGGATAAGAAAAAACAGCAATAACAGAACATTTGCTCAGTACACAAAGGGATAAGAATCAACAGCAATAACAGAACATTTGCTCAGTACACAAAGGGATAAGAAACAACAGCAATAACAGAACATTTGCTCAGTACACAAGGGGATAAGAATCAACAGCAATAACAGAACATTTGCTCAGTACACAAAGGGATAAGAAACAACAGCAATAACAGAACATTTACATGTCTCTCTTCCAGAGAGAGAGTAGTGCCAACCTGTGTCCTGTGGAATGGTTGAAGACATATTCTGATGTGTTCCCAGAGGTTCCTGTATGCCAAACATTTCTGCCATTTGACCTCCTCGCGGAGGGCACGGAAGTGGGATCTTCCCCATTTCCGCCTGAACAAGGTGCGCAACATCAAAACATGGCTCTCTGTGCGTTCCTACTTAAAGGTAAATATCACCAGCTTGTTGTTGCTCAACAACAGTTGTAACTCACTTTGTCTTCAGAAACGAGGACCTCAACGTTCTGTGGATACAATCGTCTCAACAGCGTTCATCATCCAAGTCTGCATTCTTTCCTTCTTATGTGTTCAGGTGGGTTGGTTTGGCTGGTTGGTTCCTCACATTTTTCTGACCCTCATGGCCCATTACAATCATCAGGAACACAAGATTACAAGACCAAATTAATAAATTGGCATGATTACAAGGTCTTCTTCTTTCTTATCTCCACTCAATCACACTAAGGTATCAAGCTTATAAAGCTTGAGACTTTTGGTGGTGTCTGCCGGGGAAGAGTAGAGCTCATCAATGGATGAGTCAATACAGTCAATAATGTTTTTTGGGGTTGCAGGCTGAGAATTGCACTTAGTACTACATAGTGGGAAAACCCTGCAACCATTTTGGAAAGTCTGATTACAAAGTAATAAGACAAAATCCAAATGAATAAATAATGTGTGACATTTCGATTACAGTGTTGTTACTGAAACATCACAAACTATTTATTTATTTAAATTTGGTCTTATTACCTTGTAGTTCTAATCTTTAATCCAAATTGTGCCTTATGAAGACTAAATCAATAAACTGGCATGATATTTTGGTACCAGCGTTTTTGTTGTTGTTTCTTATCCCCTTGTGTAAAGATTACACGAATTCCATGAGTTCATGCTCCTCAAGCTGTTTTATGATAAGCAGCAGCCTCTCCCAGATATCCTGTTTAGGTGCATCTAATGCAAGCCAAAATGTGTTCTGGAGCTGCAGGTTTCAAGCTACATTTTGGGCAAGTGGGGTAGATTTTTTTGGTAGTAACAGATAGTAGTCTTCTTTCTTATCTCCAAGGAGGGTAGTTAGCGACTGCTTTTACTGTAAGTACACCACATGTCTACACATGTGAAAAGCAGTTCGACTTTGCACTTACAAATGTGCCAGAGCCACGTTTGGTTACTTGCACTCGCTGGTGGGGTTGGACTTTTGCAAGAATCGGGGGCCATTGGAGCATTTTTTTTTTTAACAGAAAAAAGTGTCCAATGCGGGAATCGAACCCGGGTCCTAGTGGTCGATAACCAAACGGTTTAACCAGCCTTCCACCGACCCCCATCTACAGATAGTAGTAGGTAGTAACAGCGTTGTTACCTTGTGTTTCTAATCTATAATTCAAATTGTACCTTATCATCCGCCTTTCATCCTCTAAAAAACTGTCTCATCCTTCCACATCATTCTCTCTTTCATTGGGGTTCGGTGGAGGAGCAGTATAAACCTTTGATGTTAAAAAACCACGACCCAGGATCAAATCCTGCATTGGACACTTTTTTTCTGGAAAAAAAAAATTGCTCTAATGGCCCATATTTTACCATAATTGTTTGAAAAGTTGAATGAACTAGGACACCACAGGAGATCAGGACCTACTCAAGAGCAGAGAATCTAGAGAAGTTCAAACAAATGTAGCTCATCTTGGTTTATATATCTCATTATTACAGTAGAACTCAGCTCTTTAGATGTACTAAACAGGACCTTTGGGACAGGCCACTGCTTATCATCAAACAGCTCGAGGAGCATGAACTCATGGAATTTGTGTAATCTTTAAACAAGGGGATAAGAAACAACAACAACAAGAAGAACTCAGCTCTAGGGAACCCCACTGGGACTGATTTTTTTTTCTTATCCCTAGTTCACGTGGTACAGGCCATGATAATCATGGTGGGTAGAAGTAGGCGACTGCTTTTACTGTAAGTACACCACATGTCTACACACATGGAAAGCAGTTCGACTTTGCACTTACAAATGTGCCGGAGCCCCGTTTGGTTACTTGCACTTGCTGGTGGGGTTGGACTTTTGCAAGAATCGGGGGCCATTGGAGCTTTTTTTTTTTATCAGAAAAAAGTGCCCAATGCGGGAATCGAACCCGGGTCGTAGCGGTCGAAAACCAACGGTTTAAACCATCCTTCTACCGACCCCCAGAACTGAAATTTTGGTTCATTATAGCCAGGTTTAATACTATATGCAACTGGGTGTTGTCCTTTAGAGAAAGTTAGTTTTACTGTATATCTCCCCAGTTTGTTCCATGTGTAGCAAGTTGTTTCCAGTTTGTTTCTACGGGTGTTTGTGTTGGCAGTTGCTGCGGGAGACGGCCCAGTTCCGAGAGTGCCTGTACTGCTGCGAGACCACAGCGTGGAGTCTTGCGCTAGGCGTGTTCCTACTCAGATTCATGACACTGGGCTCCAAGATGGCCAATAAGTACCGGAGTCTCTCAGCCCTCATCACAGAGCAGATCAACCTCTACCTCCACATGGAGCAGAAGCCTCACAAGAAGGAGGAACTCATGCTGGCCAACAGTGTGCTCAAACTGGCCGCAGATCTTCTCAAGGTATCTCTCATACTATCTTCCTTAAATCATCAATTGGGATGTCCATGGGATGTTGTTCTATAGAACACATCAACTTGGATGTCCATGTGATGTTCTGTGTGTGTGTGTGCTCCATGTGATGTCATATATATTTACACAAGGTAATAAGACCAAATAAATAAATAGTGTGTGGCGTTTCGGTAACAACACTTTACTGAAACGTCACACACTATTTATTTATTTGGATTTGGTCTTATTACCTTGTGTTTATAATCTATAATCCAAATTGTGCCTTATCAATCATATATATTTATATATCTTCAATTAAAAAAGACATATATTGGATCAAAATATTATTTATTTACCAATATTTCAGTTGGCTGAAAAGTCAACCACGTACGCGATTCCAGGCTGTTGGCCCTCGTCAGTGTGGTGTAGACTGTACCTCTACGACCAAAAATTTGGTCCCAGAGGTTTCCTGAGAAATCAAGAAATGGGTTATTAAGGCCAAATTTGTGTAAATACGCTTTTCATGTGAAAAATAAGAAACCTCTGAAATTGTGGACTCTGTAAGGAAATGTGGGCAAAAATAACGATTATATAAAATAAATTTAGGTGATATATATTCTGATAGATGGCGCAAGCCATCAGAAACCTTCAATTTCACATTCAGGAAGAAGCTACTTTTCTAAATTAATAAGTACAGTAGAACCTTCATAACAGTACACCTCTATATAAAAGACTATTTTTATCGCAAAAATTTCCATTTTTACCAATTGGCAGCTTTCCAGTAAGAAAATACCTCTTTCTAAAGGACACTTTTGCTCTGTAATTCGGTGTCCTTCATAAAGAGATAGGTTCTACTGAATCGTTTTTACATCCTATTTAAACTAGATCCCTGTTGACTAAGCTAATGAGATCCTTTTAGAACGACATTTGAAAATTATCCTGCATGTGTTTCTTTTGAACAAAAAATGAAGAGTCACAATTCATCCTTTCATACTTCATCCTTAAGCTTAGAAATAATTGCTATTTCTCCTTAAAATAAATTTCTATTTTTTGTTCAAAAGAAACAAATGCAGGATAATTTTCAAATATCGTTCTACAATCATAAGCTGCATTATATTGTATTATTAATGAGACATCCATGTTGCGCAGGAGCTGGAGAGCCCGTTCAAGATCTCAGGACTGTACGCCAATCCGTACTTGTATCATGTGACCAAGGTGGTGGTTCTGTCAGCATTCTCGGCCGTGTTGACGGAACTCCTGGGGTTCAAGCTCAAACTCCACAACATCAAAATCAAATAACCCCCACCACTGCCACCTACCTTCCTGTGATATCTCTATATTTTTGTTAACTCTTTTATTATGATTTTTTTTATTACTTTCGGGGAGATTTGATGATGTAACACATTTTATTGTATAGATGACGATGACCTTTAAATTAATTTTAAAATAAAAAAAACCTTCTCTTTACTAGAATCAATCTTTGCTTGTTTTCTTCATGAAGCTTGACATTACAAAAGAATTTCATAAGAACTTGAAGGAAGGATTTCTCACATCATTGGTACTGTGGTTCCATTTCTGGAGAGACACACTAACCTAGATAGACATTCATGGTAAACGGTTTGCGGATTTCGAACAAATTAGAAAGAAGGAATCATATATCGCCGCAACTCTTTTTTATTAACGCGATAAAAGAAGCTTTCGGGCAAGCCCTTCTTCAGCTAATTATAGTGTACAAACAAGGAGAGATTATATATCGTTTTTAATATAAACAAAAGAAAAGAAAATTACCACGCCCCTATCGCCCTCGTTTCAATAGCACCGCGTGGCCACGTCATGTCTGATCCTAACTTCAAATATTATATAGTACAAAGATAGCTTAAAAGAAATTTACGTAATTGAATAAATATAAAGAATCAACTATATACAGTTCAAAGGATTTAGTGGAGACTAAATCCTTTGAACTGTATATAGTTGATTCTTTATATTTATTCAATTACGTAAATTTCTTTTAAGCTATCTTTGTACTATATAATATTTGAAGTTAGGATCAGACATGACGTGGCCACGCGGTGCTATTGAAACGAGGGCGATAGGGGCGTGGTAATTTTCTTTTCTTTTGTTTATATTAAAAACGATATATAATCTCTCCTTGTTTGTACACTATAATTAGCTGAAGAAGGGCTTGCCCGAAAGCTTCTTTTATCGCGTTAATAAAAAAGAGTTGCGGCGATATATGATTCCTTCTTTCTAACTAGATAGACATGACAATCATTTCCCTTCTAAAAACAAGCCACACAAGGAAAATATTCTTTGAAGGCAAAACCAAACACTTCCCAAACTGCACAAAATGTCTGGCTTGTGAGGCATCCCCAGAGCACATCTTGCAGTTCTGTGGTCTAAACAAACAAGATATCTACAAAGACCCCCAGCAGGTTATCAATCAATATACAGTAGAACCTCTCTGTAAAGGACACCTAATTTCAGAGCCAAAGGGTTCTTTAGGGAGAGATGTCCTCTTCACAGAGAGTTTCTATAGTAGAACTACCTCTCTGTAAAGGACAACACATAGTTGCAGAGCCAAATAGTTACCGGAGAGTTGCTAAATAGTAAAAATGATAATTTTGCAAATGAAAACTGTCATTTGTAGAGAGATGTCCTCTAGCATAAGTGTCCTCTCATGGAGTTTGTTCTTCTGTACTGATACCTCAATAAGGGATGCAGTTATTGTGTCAGTGGGTGCTTCAGTTCTTTGTAGTGACCAATCAGTTGTGACAGGATGTCCCCACTAGCGCGGTGTCAGCTAAAGGAAGGTTCTAATGTACTCGGAAAGCATGGTCTGTGCAAGTTGGTTTAAGCAATCAACTGATGGAATAGAAAGAAAAAGAACCTCCAGTGAGACACCACCTAAGATACTCTTGGTCTCTCCTGGAAGTAGTAGCTTATTGGAATGTGGAGTACATTAGGAGAAACCTTTTTAGAATTAATGGTAGTGGTTTATTAAGGAGGAGATTTTATTGTATTTCTTTTTTAAAAATTACTTTAAAAATAATCTACAAGAAAAAAGGACCAAATCCAAATAAATTAATAATGTGTGATGTTTCTATAGCAGCATTGTTACCATCATTAGAATCAAAAAAATAAAGGAAATATTCTTTTTTCTGATGATGGTAACAATGTTGTTGCCAAAACGTCACACACTATTAATTTATTCAGATTAGGTCTTATTTTCTTGTAGCTATACTTCAAATTGTGCTTTATCATTTAAAAATTATTGATATGAAGAATAAAAATGATATAGTACAATTTGGATTATAAATTAGAGAGAAATAAAAGGTAATAAGACCAAATCCAAAAAGATAAATAGTGTGTGACATTTCATTAACAATTTAATAACAATTAACACAAGGTAATAAGACCAAATAAATAGTGTGTGACATTTCATTAACAATTTAATAACAATTAACACAAGGTAATAAGACCAAATAAATAGTGTGTGACATTTCATTAACAATTTAATAACAATTAACACAAGGTAATAAGACCAAATCCAAATAGTGTGTGATGTTTCAGTAACAACGCTGTTACCGAAACCTCACACACTATTTATTTGGATTTGATCTTATTACCTTGTGTTTATAAT
Source organism: Cordylochernes scorpioides (assembly GCA_030710605.1). Taxonomy (NCBI): domain Eukaryota; kingdom Metazoa; phylum Arthropoda; class Arachnida; order Pseudoscorpiones; family Chernetidae; genus Cordylochernes; species Cordylochernes scorpioides. The sequence continues at coordinate 80,885,216 of CP092872.1, forward strand.
CTATAATCCAAATTGTGCCTTATCAGGATTTTTAAAATGTTAATATTGGGAAAAATTGAAGAGAGGAAGACCTGCAATGAAGTGGCCAGAAGAAGTCCAGGAAGCTATCGAAAGGTCAAGAGATAAGCTGCCAGTGATGATCACCAAGAGATCAAATTGTAGAATATTTGTTCATATAGGCAACAAAAGTCAAACTCAACTTGTTGGACAACAACAGTAACATAACCAAATTTGAATCAATTGTGCAGGACACTTTGGTCCATTTAACAAAAAAAAAAAAAAGAATGATACATCTCCCACCAAATAAAGACATATACACCATATATATTGACAGTTTAGAAAACTCAGGTCAATGACATGATGAAAAAGGAGGAGGGGGAGCAGTAACTAAAAAATCTGGGCTCAGCTGGCCCGGCTGATAGCGTTTGTACTCCATGTTAGGAGAGGCTGCGCATGGCGTCTGTTCCTCATGTCAGAGGCAGCCATTTCTTTTGGAGCTAAGTCGGCCTGCCACTGATTAGTGCTCCCAGTCTTAATGACAAAGGCACGCCTTTGCCGGTCCCAAGCCCGGATGAAAAAGGAGGAGGGGGAGCAGTAACAAGCTCACTAAAAAACCTGGGCTCAGCTGGCCCGGCTGATAGTACCCTGTAAGGGCTCCTAATCCAGGGATACAGGATGAGCAGCGTTTGTACTCCATGTTAGGAGCAGCTGCACATGGCGTCTGTTCCTCATTTCAGAGGCGGCCGTTTCTTTTGGAGCTAAGTCGGCCTGCCACTGAGTAGTGCTCCCAGTCTAAATGACAAAGGCAGACGCATTCTACTTCACCCAGTCATGATGGTTGTCAAACAGACACCATCAAGGGTCACAACTTGATACTCTAATATGATTGAGTGGAGATAAGTAAGAAGAAGAAGATGACAAAGGCAGATGCATTCTACTTCACCCAGTCATGATATCAAGCTTTATAAGCTTGATTCCCTAATATGATTGAGAGAGTGGAGATAAGAAAGAGGAAGAAGAAGAAGAGGTCAATGATAAAGCCACCAAGCTGCTTTGGTAAATTCCAAACACCAACTTAGAAACCATGATTTTGGGAGATGACTCTCATCCCAAGGTAGTTTGCCTTATGTCTCTGTGGAGTTCAATGACTCCTCGCTTTTTACCAGTAGTTTATACTCCCTTCTTATACAGATGTTTTCTCCAAGTCGTTCGAAGATTATGGGAGACAAAATGACTCGGCATAGGATCGACATGAAGGAATCATTACCCGTTAAACAGGCGCCAAGACAAATTCCCTTTGCTTGAAAACGAGAGGACACTCTCGTGAAAGAATGTTGGATCAAATAGTCATTGAGCCATCTTCCAGTCCCTGGACCTCACCAGTAGTGTTGTCAAGAAGAAAGAGGGATCCACCCGCTTCTGTGTTGAATAACGAAAGCTGAATGACATCATAAAAAATGACTCCTTCCCACTTCTTAGAATAGAGTCTACATTTGACACACACTCTCTGGATCCAAATGTTTTTCTACTTTAGATCTTAAAAGTGGATATTGGCAAGTAGAGATGCACCCCAATGATAGAGAAGACTGCCGTCGCTACTGGAAATGACTTGGCAATTCAAAGCGATGCCCTTTGGTCTCTGCAATGCTCCAGCTACTTTTGAACATCTAATGGAAGCTGTCCTTCAAGGTTTGCCCTATGAGACCTGTCTTGTTTACTTGGATGACATCATTGTTCTAGGGAAGATGTTTAACCATCATCTTGACACTCTGGAGCAAGTATTCCAGCGTTTGAGAGAAGTCAATCTTTAAGCTGAGCCATAAAATTGCAAGCTCTTTGGCAAAGAAGTCACTTACTTAGGTTACATTATAGCTCCTGATGATATTCGCATGCACACTTCTACTGTTCTTACTGTGATGAAAAATACAAGTCAATCAAGTTACAGTCCAAGCTGATGGATCTCCAACAGATTCAAGGAGTAAAAAGTCACTCCGAAAAGCTCAAAATGAATATGCTGATCTCCGTCCTATTCTGAATTGGGTCGAAGCCAGTGATGACCTTTCAGACTGGAAGGTGGTGGCTCCCCACAGTACAAAGACAAAAAGCTATTGGGCGATGTGTGACGCTCTCGGCATCAAAGACGGGGGGCTTCACAGAAAATAGGAAAGTGTCGACGCCAAACTTCTCGATTGGAAGTTGGTCCTCCCCAAGTCCTACATATCACTGGTGTTCCAGGATCTTCACAACAGTCCAGCTGATAGTCAAGCTAATGCAAAAAAAAAAAGGGAGGGGGCCAAGTAGAAGGATCAAAGGGAAGTTACAATTCTTCAACGTTGGGGCTCCTTTTGAACACATTGGGAGTTGACATTGTCTGCCACCTTCCTCCCACCATCAGAGGCCACATAATGGTTGCCACAAAATGGCCTATTGTTGTTCCAGTCTCGGATCAAGAAGCCAAAACATTTGCTGAGGTCTTAATACAGAATTGGGCCAGCCTCTTCATAGTCTCAAAAATATAACATTTATATCGGAGCAGAAACATTTAATTTCAGCTATTCCAAGAAGTCTATCCCCGTCTTGGAATAGAGAAGACACGGACGACATCACTTCACCCTCAGTCTGATGACATGGTGGAACGTTTCAACTGTACGAGGTGTGTTCAAAAAGTATTGCGACTTTTGTGTTTTTTCAAAAATTATTTATTTATTCATGAATACCTATTTTGTCCCCTTCAAAGTAATCCCCATGAGATATTATACACTTGTGCTAACGGTTTTTCCAATCTTCGAAGCACTTCAAAAAATCATTTTAAAAATCTTTTTCAGCTCTTCCTTCGATGCCGTCTTTATCTCGTCAAGCGTAGCGTAACGTCATCCTTTCATGGGCCTCTTCAGTTTAGGGAACAAGAAAAAGTCACAGGGGGCCAGATCTGGGGAATACGGTGGCTGTGGCATCATTAGTGTGTTGTTTTTGGCCAAAAAGTCGCGCACAAGCAACGATGTGTGAGCAGGGGCGTTATCGTGGTGCAAAAGCCAATTTTTTTCTTCCACAAATCCAGGCGTTTCTGGGGGATTGCTTCGCGCAAATTGCGCATAACTTGCAGGTAATATTCCTTATTGACCGTTCTACCCTGTGGCAAGAACTCATGATGCACCACGCCCCTGCAATCGAAGAAAACTGTCAGCAAAACTTTCACATTCGACCGAACTTGGCGCGCTTTTTTCGGTCTTGGTTCATGCGGCAGCTTCCATTGAGATGATTGAGCTTTGGTTTCCACGTCATAACCATAAACCCACGCTTCGTCACCAGTTATGACCCTCTGGAGCAAATTTGGGTCGTCGCGGACAGAGTCCAACATCTCATTAGCAATGTTCATGCGATGCTGTTTTTGGTCGCAATTGAGCAATTTTGGTACGAATTTCGCGGCGACCCGTCTCATGCCCAAATCATTGATAAAAATCGAATGGCACGAGCCAATCGATATGTTTAGGTCCTCAGCAACTTCTCTAACAGTGATTCGACGATTGGCCAATATCATTTTCTCCACTTCATTAATTTTTTCGTCTGTTGTTGAAGTGCTCGGGCGTCCAGCACGCTCTTCGTCGTTCACATCTTCTCAGCCTTCTGAGAACATTTTGTACCACCGATAAACGTTGCTTCGGTCCAAGGTAGCTTCTCCGTATGCCAAAGTCAACATTCGGAATGCATCCGCGTACTTAATTTCGTTTTTCACACAAAATTTGATACAGGTTCTTTGATCCATTTTTTTTAATAGGTCAAAATCGAAGACGCTTCAAAACACCTGCAAGCAAAGCAGCTGTCAACAATTAAGTGAACATTCAAAATGGCCGAGCTTGTTGGCATAAGTGAGAGACATGAGTACCAACATAAAGCCACAAAAAGATCGAAATTCGAATATACGTAACCCGCGAAAATTCAAAAGTCGCGATACTTTTTGAGCATTTGTGGTAGAGCGTTCATCAGTGGTGAACTCTCCCAGAAAGTGGAGAATAACATTAATCTTTCCTCAAGTTGAGTTATTCTTGTGTTACGCCTTTTGACTGTGCTGTTCTCCAGAATTTATGAAAAGCAAATATATTGGTTCTGCTTTTCGCTATTTTTGTCAATAAAACATATGGCGAATTGTTTTCATAAGCAATCTTCAGGCGGAGAATTACTCTTTTATCCTCCAAAGCTGGACAGTAAAATTTGTAGTGTAAAAATATAAATGTAAAAGAAAAGATATATAGGTAGCGTTTCTTTATTCGTGAAAATTTTTTGCAAACAGGCATTAATAAAATGTGGAAAGTCCTGGCTAAATTCACTGTTACACAGAGTGATAAGGCACAATTTGTATTATAGATCATAAACACAAGGTCCCTCGGCAGAGCTGACTGCTATAGGGAGTGTTCCCAGGTGGGGGATAGGGGAATGACCTTCAGATATGAAGGCCAGCTGTGAAACAAGCAGAATAACTCTGTCAGTCGCGGACCAACAGCAGTATTGTTAGAAGAGGAGTAGATCTCTTTAAAAATCCTGAGTTCAACTGACCCGGTTGATAGACCTCAGCAAGGGTCCCACTCCAGGGATACGGAGGAGCTGCGTCTGAACTCATGCTAGAGTCGGCAGCAAAAGCGTCTGATTCCATGTTAGGAACAGCTTCACAACTTTAGGCAAAGTCAGACTTTCACCAAAGTGGGCCTGGATCATGGTGCCATGATCAACGAAAGCTGCACCCCTACACCCCATTCCATGAGATCAGCATAGAATTTGTGTAATCTTTACACAAGGGGATATGAAACAACATAAACAAAAGGTAATAAGACCAAATCCAAATAGTGTGCGAGATTTTGATAACAAAGGTGCTACTGAAACATCACACATTAAGTTCTTGAATTTCAACAGTAGAATGTGATTATACTTAGTGAGAAAAAAGAATTCTCACTTGGGCAATGCATTTCTTTACAGTCAATGGGATATCGTCATTGAAGTAAGACTATTACCTGTGTGAAAAAAGTCTTCTTCTTCTTTCTTATCTCCAAGGAGGATAGTTAGCGACTGCTTTTACTGTAAGTACACCACATGTCTACACATGTGAAAAGCAGTTCGACTTTGCACTTACAAATGTGCCAGAGCCCTGTTTGGTTACTTGCACTCACTGGTGGGGTTGGACTTTTGCAAGAATCGGGGGCCATTGGAGCATTTTTTTTTAACAGAAAAAAAGTGTCCAATGCGGGAATCGAACCCGGGTCCTAGTGATCGAAAACCAAATATTTTAACCAGTCTTTCACTGACCCCCTGAAAAAATAGTACAAATGTGATATTGTACTGGGATAAGGTGCATAAATTAAGAAAAAGGCATCTCCTTATCATGCAACTTAAAGTTGCTGATGGCTTGCGCCATCTATCTGAATAAATATCAACTATTCTCGTTGATTTCTAATTATTCCAGAATTGGCCAAATACCCATTCTTGATTAATCTTGACTATTACCTCTGTTATATGAATTTGTTTAATGATGATAGCTGAAGATCTTTAGTGCATTTTCAACAGCGTTTCTAGTTTTAAATAATAAAATAATGGGTATGTTTAATAAAGTAAAAATGATTAAATTTTTGTTTATAGAGTAGAACCTTCCTTTAGCAAACACCTCTCCACAAAGGACACTTTGGCTCTGCAATTAGGTGTCCTTTACAGAGAGGTTCTTCTGTATAACTATATATTAAGAACACTACCTCTTCATAGAAGATAGTTAAACACTGTTATATATATCATAGAGGCAGCCATTTCTTTTGGAGCTAAGTCGGCCTGCCACTGAGTAGTGCTCCCAGTCTTAATGACAAAGACAGACGCATTCTACTTCACCCCGTCATGATGGTTGTCAAATACCATCAAGGGTCACAACTTGATACCCTAATGATTGAGTGGAGATAAGAAAGAAGAAGAAGATATATATCATCAATCAGGAAGAATCAAAGAAACCTTCAGGTGAGGATTCTAAATTGGCCAAAGGTGTTGTGGCTTTATAACTAGGTAGCACCCAGTTTTTGGTACATTATTCAATTTACACTCATGTACAAAAAAGGAAGTGAAAAGTTTCATGTTTCTGGTCACCATCTTTTTTTTTTTAAAACGGCAATTTTATTCATACTTGGTTGTCTCACGTCTTCAATGTGTATATTACTATTAAAAGTTGGGATTAGGTGAGAGATGTGAGCAACAAGAACCAAGAAGGAGATAACAAAATCCCTTTATTTCACTAGTGGGTGGGATCAGTCTATATCAGACAGATCAGCCCTGGAAGCTGGCTACGAAATTCTGGACGATCTTCTTGAGCTTGGCGTCTGTTTCATCGGAGATCTTGCCCTCGCTGGCGATGGTCTTAAGGAGGTCTTTGTGGGAGGATGTGACCAACTGCAGGAACTGGGCCTCAAACTTCTCAATCTTGGTTGGGTCCAGCTTGTCGAGGTAACCACGGACACCGGTGTAGATGACGGCAACCTGATCTTCAATGGCCATGGGGACTGCACACAACCAGTGTTACTCTCGTCCTGGTACGACAACAACTGCAGGAACTTACCGTACTGGCCTTGCTTCAGCAGCTCAGTGAGCCTCACACCACGGTTCAACAGTTGCTGGGTGGCGGCGTCAAGGTCAGAGCCGAACTGGGCGAAGGCAGCCACTTCACGGTACTGGGCCAGCTCCAGCTTCATGGAACCTGCCACCTGGACCACACCCATTCCTTCTAGACCATATTATGTGCTATTGGATGGTCACCAGAAAGCTGCTTTGGCAACCTTCAGGAAGAACTTAAATGTGCATAAAAAAAATGACTTTTATTATGAACTTTGGAAAGATTTATTAAAGCTAGAAAGAACAAAAAAGAAATGTTTAGACTTTATAAATTACTAGTCCACCAATAGTTAATAATAATAACTACCAAAACAGTGTACCTGCTTCATGGCCTTGGTCTGGGCAGCGGAGCCGACACGGCTCACAGACAGACCCACATTGATGGCGGGACGGACACCCTTGTAGAACAGCTCAGTCTCCAAGAAGATCTGTCCGTCAGTGATGGAGATGACATTGGTGGGGATGTATGCGGACACGTCACCAGCCTGGGTCTCAATGACTGGCAGGGCGGTGAGGGAGCCACCTCCGAAGGTGTCGTTCATCTTGGCGGCACGCTCCAGCAGACGGGAGTGGAGGTAGAACACATCTCCGGGGTAGGCCTCACGACCGGGGGGACGACGCAGCAGCAGGGACATCTGTCTGTAGGCTACGGCCTGCTTGGACAGATCGTCATAGATGATGAGGGCATGCATGCCGTTGTCGCGGAAGTACTCTCCCATGGCACAGCCGGAGTAAGGGGCCAGGTACTGCAGGGGAGCGGCATCAGAAGCCGTGGCACTCACAACGATGGTGTACTTCATGGCATCAGCCTTGGTGAGCCTCTGCACAATCTGGGCCACAGTACTCCTCTTCTGACCAATGGCCACGTAGATACAGTACAGCTTCTTCTTGTCCTCTCCAGCCTCGTTGAAGCGCTTCTGGTTGATGATGGTATCAATGGCAATGGCAGTTTTTCCAGTCTGACGATCCCCAATGATCAACTCACGCTGGCCACGACCAATAGGCACCAAGCTGTCTACGGCCTTGATGCCAGTCAACATAGGCTCCCGCACAGAGATACGGGGGATGATGCCAGGGGCCTTGACTCCTACACGGGCCCTCTTGGCAGACTTGATGGGGCCGGCGCCATCAATGGCATTGCCCAGGGCATCCACAACTCTGCCCAGAAGCTCCGAACCCACAGGCACGTCCACAATAGCTCCGGTTCTCTTGACAATGTCTCCCTCCTTGATGTGCTTGTCATTACCGAAGACGACAATACCAACGTTGTCAGGCTCCAAGTTGAGGGCCATGCCCTTAAGGCCGGAGGAGAACTCCACCATCTCCTCAGCCTGGATGTTCTTCAGGCCATAGACACGGGCGATACCGTCTCCAATGGAGAGCACTCGGCCAGTCTCCTCTAGCTCAGCCACTGGGGAGTGGCCCAGGATTCTCTCCTCCAGGATGGAGGACACCTCAGCTGATCCTTCACACACCATCACCATATTGTTGACCATCTTGACCTCAGCATGGCCTTATAGGATAGGGTGAGGGAACCATCACAGTAATTGGCTTATACATATATTTATTTATAATAATAAAAGATATTGAATTATTTATGCTTTTTAATAAGACAACAGTTCATAATTAATCATTAGGTATTAAAAGGCATATATATAAATTGTATTATAAGGTAAAGAGAAGAAATAACACACAACACATATGTAATGTTAAAAAACCAAAATCATCCACCAAAAAATAAATATATTTTTAAACTCTACAAAAATTACAAGTTATATTCATATAGGTTTTGCTATGGGTATGGGTAAATTATTGCTAAGCCAGATACCAATATTCTCAATATCTCACCTTGTTTTATGGCTAAATAAGATACTTCTTGCTTATCAATGGAGTGTTTTAATCTATCCCTCAGTTCTGCTGCCACCCTAAAACCTTCAAATTTATAAAAGTATATCCCTTGCTTCTGGATGGATACTTCTCACATATACCTTTGCCCTCCAATATCTCAATCCTCTTCCAATTATATTCACCGAGTAAAAATAGCTTCATTCTTACCATCTCTCTCAAACCTTATTTTAGAGTGCTAATTTAATAGTGCTTCTATTTAAAGAGTGCTTCATTTCCGGCACTAATTAATGAAATATCAAAGAATGGGTATATAGTGATGGCGATATTTGGATTCCACAGGATTATATCCCGGAAAAAGGCCACACAGTGTTCTTCCCATCCCTTGTGAACTGGTGAATCCTGTATAGGGCGAGAGGCCCTAAATAAAGGCTTTGTTGTTGAGTGCTAATTTAATAGCAACAATATATAACACTTCAAACATTTTGTTAAATCGTCATTATTTCCTCAAGCAACATCCTGTACAAGCATTCCAAGTAATCTGTGCAAAAAGAGATACCTCCTAGGTATCATCTGCTTATCCAAATAATGTACACACCTACATCTAACTGGACAATCCATTTTATTCTTTAGCATTCCAACGAACCAGTGCCTATAACTTGGATGCAAACATTTCTTATTACAATCATGGCAATTTCACATATTTCTAGCCATCTTTATTTTCATGAAAAAAAAAGTTATATAAGTAACAAATCATGGTTGACAACATTTTTCATGTAATAATTAGAATGAAGGTGACAAATGCAATGGTGGGTTTGGAACAGGCTATTGCTAGAGTTCATTAAGCAGAATTTGTTGTCTCTTGGTGTCTCACATAAACACAGTGTAACATAATAAACTTGCACAATTTAATAACTTCCCCCTGCTCCATTTTACCTTTTAAATTTGTAAAAAATGAAAAATAACGAGACAATGTAGCAGCTTGATACAAATCTCTGTATGGAAAAAAATAGGATATCATCAATGAAATATGTATTTGAACAAATATTAAGTGACATTCATTCTTCAAGTTAATTTAAGAGAAGAACTTTTTGAGTTGAAAAGTGACCAAAAATGAATATATAAAAAAGAGCCTACCTGAATCCGTTAAAGAAAAACTTTTTTATACAAAATATTGAGGGTTTTCTCCTTTATCAACATACATTAAATTGATAAAAAGGGAGCAAACCCTCAAAATATTTTGTTAATTTTTTTTTTGAAAGATCCAGATATATACATCCTTATATTTTATATATTTTCTTATATTCAATGGATTGCCTTTTAACTCAATTAGAAAAATTAGCTCCTTTGATATTGACCCAGAAAAATGAATTTTTCAGCGATAAAAAAAAAAGGTTTTCAGAGAGTAGGACAGGAAGAATTATACCAAAGGTCACACAATTCATGCCTATCCCATTTTTTGGATGATATCCAAGTTATTTTTATCTCACACCAATTCATGTAAAGTCAAACCTTGATATAACAATGTCAGCTAGGACAAAGATTTTGTTGTTGAAACCATGCTATAACCATGACTAAAAAACAACGGAGGGTCTTAAAATTTGAAGATATTTTTTTTTGTGCTTATTCCTAGTAAACATAGTACAGGCCATGATAATCATGGTGGGTAGAAGTAGGCGACTGCTTTTACTGTAAGTGCACCACATGTCTACACATGTGAAAAGCAGTTCGACTTTGCACTTACAAATGTGCCAGAGCCCCGTTTGATATTTGATTTATGATTGCCATAACCATGTTGCTGTTATAAAAGAGGGATGGTTATAACAAGGTTTCATTTCAAATTCAAACATAAAAATAAAAGGTAACAAGACTAAATCAAAATTATTGAAATTTTTGTGACGTTTCAGTAACAACACCACTGAAAGGTGAAGAACCATTTCAATAATTTGGATTTGGTCTTGTTAGCGTTTTTTGCTTTTGCATCTATAATGCAATTCTCAAACTGCAACCGCAAACCACATCATTGACTGTATTGGCTCATCCATTGATGAGCTCTACTCATCCCCAGCAGACACCAAAAATCTCAGGCTCTATAGGCTAGATATCCTGATATGATTGAGTGAAGAGAAGAAATAAGATCTAAAATATAATTCAAATTGTACCATATCAGAAATGTGAACAAGGTGCTACCTGTATATACAATTATAATTTTGACTAGATCTTTATTTAAAAAAAAGGAACTTCATTAGTTTAAAGAGAATTCTGAAAACCTATAAAATAAAAAATAAGAGAAATGACTAGACAAATTTATCTTTGCATAATAACCATGTATGTAGGCTATGAATTTCACATTTCTAACAACCTAGGAAGAACAGCATTTAGCAGCTCTGCATAAGCATTATATGCAATATTTGGATAAAAAACAGCGTTGTTATCACAAAACATGTATAATCTTAAGTTTTGTTGCCAGTTCAAAACCCCACCCCCCTTAAGGTAGAGAGAAGGATATAAATACACTTATGGGTACAAAACTTAAGGAAGTTGTACCTTTTAGCAAGGATTCAGACAAAGGGCTTCCTAGCTACCTAGGAATAGCTATTTAGGAGCTCTGCATAAGCATTATATGCAATATTTGGATTAAAAAAAACAGCATTGTTATCACAAAACATGTATAATCTTAAGTTTTGTTGCCAATTCAAAACCCCACCCCCCTTAAGGTAGAGAGAAGGATATAAATACACTCATGGGTACAAAACTTAAGGAAGTTGTACCTTTTAGCAAGGATTCAGACAAAGGGCTTCCTAGCTACCTAGGAATAGATATTTAGGAGCTCTGCATAAGCATTATATGCAATATTTGGATAAAAAAACAGCGTTGTTATCACAAAACATGTATATTCTTAAGCTTTGTTACCAATCCAAAACCCTACCCCCCTTTAGGTAGAGAGAGGGAAATAAATCCACTCATGGACCAAACTTAAGTTGTAACTTTTAGCATATATATTGGGATACAGACAATAACTGAACACAGTGACTTTTATTGAACACACGAGATAACCAAGTGTGAATCAGACTGTACCTATAACACGTATATTGGGATTAAATCTGACACACAGTGACTTTTATGGTGGTTGAAAATTAAGTCTTCTAATGACTTGAAATTAAAAAAGGTTTGTGATGGGTTATAAAGGAGTGGAAAATAACCAAACACTCTGTGTACTCAGCAGCTGAAATATTGGCAAAATAAATCTTTTATTAAATTCCATATATGCCTTTTATTATCTAATGAATCAAGTATGGATTTCTCTATTTTCAATACTTATAAATATATTTAAAATAGGGAGTATGCAGTATCTTTCCCCCCTTGAAATCATCTTAAACATACTCGGTCTTATAAATTTGACCCTGAAGACCTTCCTAAAATATTATATATACTACAAATGTCTTTGTACTATAAATGCTATAAACTTAGTTTTAATGAAAATTATGTTATGATTGTATAAATAACATTTTGTTGTTAGCATTTTATATCTTTGGTTAGATAAAGAAGATTTATACATTTGGATATTTTTTTTTTGAAGGACAACCATTTTGTAGTTTTTTTTATTATTTGTTACCTGTGGAAGCATTGCATTGTTTGCTGGTTCCCAGTTGTCTGAAGGGCGTAGCACAAGCTACATACTTGGGGGTAACCTAGCAAAAAATAGCAAAAGATTAAAACAATGTATACTAATAAATTTATACACATATGCATGTGAACTGTGAAAATTCTATATTTATATATATTTTTTAAAAGTAGAATACAAAAATATAATGCAATCTTTATATGTAGTAAAAAAAATTTGTAATATGTGTGCATACGAATATATAAAGTTGGTTTTATAACAGCAGATATTTCATTATCAAAATCATAGGCCTACTTGTGATTTTTGGTATAAGGTCATTTTAAATTTACTACACAATATAAAAATATTGAAAATTTTTATAAAGCTTATTTTTAGGTTATATTTTTTGCCATTGAAAATTTTGGCTAATTGGAATGTTTTTATATTCTAAATATTGATCTTATACTTTTATATCTTGATACGAATTATTAACAACATTTTATTTAGTAAGATATTTTTTTAAATGTGCAAAAACAATGTGATATTTGAAATGCCCAATTAAAATTTGTTACCTATGAGATAAAGAGTAATGTGCCTTAATTTATATTATTACAATATTAAAGAATAATTCTAGGTTTTAAAATGAGCTTTCTCGTGTTGGCGATTACGTTTAATGCATGCTAAATATCCATGCGAAACACATCCTAATACACGGATTTTTTTTTTTTTAATACATAAAAAGGAAAATCTAAATAGTTCTAATCTGTGTTTATAGCATGTGCACTTTATAAATTTTTAATAGAGTGCCTAAAATTGACTTTCCAACACTTAGAGGTCAAAGGCAGCGGCTCATTAAAAAGATTGCTAAAATAAAAATCATACCTTTGGGATATTTTTGGAAAGGTGACGGGCAACTTGCGTTGCTAGCCTAAAGGACATTAAAGACATTGTTTTCCAAAAAGGTTAAAAAGAATATTTTAAAAGCCTACACAACTGAGAATGTGGCTTCCCGAGTTAACAAGGAATGTTGCCAGATGATTAAAAATAATGGGTTTTTTCAATGATATATATTTATATTGATCTCACACTAAAAAAAAAAAAAATAATAATAATAAAATGCTTGGAAATATGCAATTTGATTAAAACAAAATAAATTTTATATTTTAATTCATTTTAGGTTTATATCATTTTAAAAAATGATACCGTTAGTCAAAATAATACTGAAAATAGTTTGAACTAAATTTTTCACCAATAAATATTAATGTTTAGTTATAGAATTTCTTTGTGTATTTATTTTTTTAAATAGATATATATATATGATAATTTAAACCAACAACCCCATATTGTATATAACTTATAACAAGATTTTATTGTTGTATAGTAGAAACACATCTGTAAATGGTTATATGCATGATTGACATGTGTCATTACATCATCATATGTAATGTAATTTGTACAAACTGAGGATAATAAATAAAACTCTGTAATAGATTAAGAGTTGAGCTAGAGATATAGAAGTCAAACACGTAAATTCGAGATAGATGGAAGTCACAAAACAACAAGGTCTAAATATGGAAACTGCCACGGTGCCAGTTTAGAATGTCACCAGACGCCCCTCTCACATCTGGGGCAAAACCCCTTTCTCAGAAACGGTGCATAAGGCCCCCCGTCTTAACCTATAAATACAGTCACTTTACAGTTAGTTCAGCATCTGTGCGAGCCCACGTCGGTTGTACCTCAGATCCTCCTCATCCATCATGTAGACTAGTAAGAAACTTCTATCTCCCCATCTTTCGCTCCTAGCTCAACTTTTATCTGTTCACGGAACTTTCTTAGTGCAACTGTGTCTTCGTTTTTTGTGTGGACATTCCCAAGCTTTCCACTCTGCCTCGACCACGACTGCCTGTACTCTGTGAGAACTTTTAAAGGACTTACAAGGTGCAGAGAGGTACTGGAAAACTCCCCATCCTGACTGTTCCTCTTGGTCAACACAGTATAGTGAGAGTCAACACTTCATCATCACAAAGTTAGTCGACAGGATTCTACAAGAGTCAACAGTAACTCAACTTATTACATATATTAATTTATTTTACTTCACGCACATATGTTCATCATATGAGAACTACCTAAATATGTGCAAATGTAACCAAATTTCCTAATTTATCTTTTCTTGGGAATATTTAAGATGAACATCAGGTTAATAAAATTTCATACTGAGCGATATTTTAGGGGATTAATGGGTGTTTTTAGATTGATAGATTAATATAATATTTCTAGAAAGGCTTCGATTTATGAAGGCTTCAGAACTTTTAAGTTAGGGTTTTAAAAATATATACCTTTTTGGTTCTTATGGGTACATGCCAAGGTTGGCGATTCAAAAAAAAAATCATTCCTGTATGTTTAGACATAGCCTTGACAAAGAAGAACAAAGTAAAGAGTTTAAAAATTATATGTAGTTTATTGGTCTGATGTTGAATGATATAGTGATTAGTTTGGATCTCCAGGATAATTAATATGAGGACTCGAATAAAACAAATTTTTGAGAGAAGTGAAATACATAATCTGATTGGACTTTTTGTAAACTTAAACAATTCGTTAGAAACAAAAATAATATATTTTGAAAATATTAATATCAAGGACCTTTTTCACAATTCAAGGTAGGTTTTGTATAGCCAAGATTCCCCTACAATGTTGATATTGTGGCGTAGAAATCAAGCCTTGAAATATCCTAAGATGTAAAAGTATTTATTGATGACGTCACAGCGACGAGTCGACAATTATTAACAACTCAACCCAACTATTTACAGGTAGAGAATCTTAAGCAAGCAAGCAAAGAAATATTTTAAAGATGATTTCACAAATACAGATTAATATATATTTTTATAATCTGTTGAATATATTTTCTCATTGAATAATATTAAATTAAATAATAAAATATTTCTTCGCCACATAGCCTCCTCCTATAAAGAGCATCGACCCGATGCTCAGCAGGAGACTTACGTCTAGATCTAAGATCTAGTACTAGTAAGATCTAGTACTATGGCCAGGGATATTTTCAGGTGACTGCGGTGGATGTCTTCTTTCAGTTGAGATATTTTCTTCATGAGGACTTGGTAGGTCTATGTTTACGTCAAGGTAGCTTTTTCTAATTTCTACATGGTCGGCAAGGGGGGATTTTATAACTTTACGGCCTCACCTCCAATGTGGTCTACCATCTAGTTTTAATGGCGGGGCGTCCAGCTAGATCTTCTAGCAGGTGAGAAATGTTGTCTGTTTCGACCGCGATATGAAGTAGGGATTCGGTAGCGAGTGAAAGTTTTCCTCGATGATTCGTCATTGGGGTCCTGAGATTCAGCTCGAGAGTTGTAGGATACCATTGCGTCTTGCTTTCTTTGGAAATAGTCATTTCTCCTTTCCTCATTGTGTCTCTTCCTGTCACGGCAATAGCGGACGACGTGACCTGGGCGTCCGCAGTAGAAACAGATTGGCCTTCCCTCAGTTGTACGCCAATCATTGGTGTCGCGTCTTCCTCCTTGTTTTGGGTATCGAGGTTCAGGGTGCGGTCTTATCGTTTCGGCCTCATATCTGGTATTTAAAAACTGTCGGGGTTTTTTCCTTCTGAGGGGGACTTCTCCTAGACTTTGAGATTGGCGCCAGGGTTCTTCCAATCTCCTCCTTTACAATTTCTTCGATTGTAGCATTTTTTGGTTCCTCTCGAGGAGAGCCTAATGCCCGCTGTACCTCCTCACGAACAATTTGCCTAATCAAAGATGACAGATCTTCTCCGTCATCCTGGTCACAGAGAGAGGCTACATTTGGTAGGCGCTCGTACCTGGTTGGGGTAACTCGCCTACAACGGAGCGCGGCGACATTCTGTAATGAATTGCTCGGTGCTCTGTACATCCTGTTCTCTGTACATCGGTAGGAGTGCTTGATAAAGCTCCTCAGCTATCCCCTTCATGAGGTGGGAGATTTTATCTTCCTCGCTCATTTGAGGATCAACCTCTTTGCACAAGCACAGGAGATCCTGGATGTAACATTCGGTACTTTCACCTTTTAATTGTGCCCGTGTTTTAAGTTTCTTCTCCGGTTGCAATTTTGAATGTTCTTTTTTTTTCGAACACATTCTCTAATTGAGATGTGAATTCCTTCCAAGTCTGTATGATTTCTTCGTTGTTCTCAAACCATTTGAGAGCAGTTCCAGACAGATAAAAATAAACTTTAGTAAGACAAAGGGTTTCGTCCCAATGGTTGTACTTTGCCACACGTGCATACCCTTTTAACCATTTTTGGAGATCTTCACCATCCTCCCCGGAGAAAATTGAAGGGTTCCTTGGCAGATGTTGAACAACGTAGTTGCTTACCTGAGTACCTTCCTTCTTTACATTCATAGAAGTTTCTTCTGGTTCAACAGAATCAATTTTCCTTTTATTTCTTAATGGGTATCGGTCCAGTCTCTCCACCAGTTGTAGCGTAGAAATCAAGCTTGAAATATCCTAAGATGTAAAAGAATTATTGATGACGTCACAGCGACGAGTCGACAATTATTAACAACTCAACCCAACTATTTACAGCTAGAGAATCTTAAGCAAGCAAGCAAAGAAATATTTCAAAGATGATTTCACAAATACAGATTAATATATATTTTTATAATCTGTTGAATATATTTTCTCATTGAATAATATTAAATTAAATAATAAAATATTTCTTCGCCACAATATATATATAAGCAGAATCTTCCAATATCATTCTAGAGGTCTAAAAAGTGTTATGGCATAGTAAACCCTCATAAACTCTGTGAGAGTTTTCCACTGTTGCTTAAGGCCCTCTCAAATTTTGTTCGTCGCAATATATGAACAGTAGGAAGGAAATTTCTTGCTTAATATTTTAATTTCATGTATAATAAGTTATCCTTCCTAACATTTTATTTTCTCTATTATATAAAAAATATTTAATACTCTGTGCGAAAAAGGCACCTCTCTCTGAAAATACACTATGATGTCGATCTTTGATCTTCTCTAGGCAGAGAGCATATATTCAGCCCAAAGAATATGCTACAACACCAGATTTGGCAAAATAGTAAATATTAACCAATTTATATATACCATAGCTTTAAGCTATAAACTATATCTGTACAGAGGCGTTTCTAACCACTTCACCAGATAGAACAACTTTTTCTTATATATATATATATATGGGTTTCAAGACTGTGTAGTCCTATTCCAAACAAGTATTTATTGCCTTGTTGAGTTGCCTAAATATATCTGTCCACCTCCCATAGACATTGCGATCCTAGCAGAGAGATGAGTGCTCAGTTTTGATACATTTGATTAACCAAGTGAGTTCTTTGTTTGGCTTCTCCTGCCTATCTCGAACTTGATAATAACTGTCCTGTGTCAAAAGAACAAGAAGAACGTCAAGTTCAACAGCTGTGCCAATCTATCCAATTTTGCCTGTCAAACTCTGGAAGCCGTTATGCTGGACGCCAACCTGGATACTTCATCGAAGAAGCAGCTGGCCATCAGAGGCATATTCCTTTCGATGGCTCAAAAGACAGAAATGCTCCTGGAAGAGGCCTTTAAAGAAGTGAGTCTAGGACGCCCCCCCCCCCCGCCTCTGGTATACAAACCCCAAGCTCCGTCTTTTGCCTCCGCGGCTGCTGCAGATTCTATGCCAAAAAAAACCAGCTACCACCAATAAGGCAGTTAAGTCCTCCTTTGCGAACCTGGCTCCAAACTTTGGATATCACATGGTGGTCAGATCCACAGATAACAAGGCCAACCCACGGGATATTCTCAGGGAAATCCAGAAGATACACCCAACGTTCGCGGCCTCTAAGGAAGTTGTGGCGTCAACAAATTCGGTTGGCAAAGTTGTACTGCACACAAGCACCGAAGAGGTAGCCAAATCCCTGGCCTCAAAACTCTCAACACTCCCCTCAAACCTAACATGCCACGAACTCCCTACCATCCTAACTAGGTATTGCCTTTTCAGGGTAGGCAATGAGGTATCAGATGAGGATCTCTCTTATAACCACGCCATCAAAACTCCCTCTGGTCAACGCTCCATTAAGGTGGTACAACCCCAAAGAAATATTAGCCAGGGCGCAGCAACAGTCTTCGTGGAAGTGGACGACCTTGTGGCGGAAACCCTGGGCCAACACGGACGTTTCCCATAGCCGGTCTGATGATAAGGTTTGAGCGGAGCCACACCCTGCGGCAGTGTTTCCGCTGCTGCGGATTCGGGCATCGAGCTACCAACTGCACTGCAGCCACACCTACTTGCTACAAATGCGGCTCTCCAGAGCATGAAGGCAAGCAATGCACAGCCGAAGCAAGCAAGGTACGCTGCTGCCACTGCAGTAAAAGAGCTGGTGCTGCCATCAACCACTTGGCCACATCCTCCACGTGTCCATTTGTAAAGGCCAAAATATTGCAGTCCAGAAAACAATGTTAAGACCTTTAAGGATCTTGCAGGCCAACACCCACAAATCTCCTTCTGCCATCTTAGAGCTTTCTAATTTGGCAGAGGCAACTAGAGCCGACCTAGTGCTTCTACAGGAACTTCCTGCCCACTTCAACAGGCCCTCGTCTGGTTTTCAAACCTTCAATACTCCTGGTTCATATATACCTTCTGGTATAGTAGCACGCTCTAATCTCCAAGTGCTACCCATCGATTCTTCAGACCCAGCTATCACATCTATTGCTATCTGGCTGGGGCACAATCCTATCTCAGCATACTGGCATGGTCAAAGGGATGCTGACAACTTTCTCCCTCACATTGAATGCATCAACAACAGGTTCCCATTTCCGATGCTCATAGGCATGGATGCCAATGCTCACTCCCCATGCTGGGGTATCAACGCCAGACTTGACTCACGTGGAGAAAATCTTGAGGACTTTGCATGCCTTAGCGACCTCCACGTCATAGGCCCACCAGTGCAGTTTACTGGTCTACTGGTCACCTCTCTTCCTCTATTGATGTCACACTGGCGTCAAGTTCCCTAGCAGCCCATGCTACCAAGCATCTGGTGGGTGAGTTGGCATTCACAGACCACATTCCCATTCTCTCTGTTTTCGCTGACATGGTGACAAATGAACCTAGCGACACATGGGTTGAATCCTCGTGCAAACGAGCCACACTCACATCCTATCTTGAATCTTTGCTGCATCACGTCGCTTCCCTCCTCCAAGACGCGACCACTCCTGAAGAGATTGACAATGTAGTGTCTCCATGCGGAGCCGGTCCAACAGTCCTAGACCTTCAAAACCCTGGTGGACTCCTGAACTTAGTGGCTTGAGAAAAATAGTCCTTTCCCTCCATCACTGCTCGCAGAGCACCCAGAGTCCAATTCGGAGTTTCTTCATGGCCTCTATCGAGTATGCCACAATCGACTCAAAGCAGCAATACCAAAAGCCAAGAGTAAATGTTGGCTAAATTTTTGCAACGAAGTTTCAGCCACTGCTTGGAGCGCCATACACCGCTTCATAGCTCAGGGCCGTAAACCCAACAGGGGTCCTCCTCTCCTCCAGCATAATGATGGCTCCCCCTTCACTCCAGAGGAGACAAGCCGCACAGTCCTGGAGCATTTCCTTCCACCAGATAATCGACCACATCCACCTAAAAATGATCCTCCACCCTACTCCGATGAACCAAAGGCTTTTGATCCTGAGTATGATCAGTGTCTGTACTTATAGCGACAGCATATAGCGTCTGTTCCTCAGTGGTAGCCATTTTAAATTGGAGCTAAGTGTCGGCCTGCTACTGAGGATTGGTCCCAGTTTAATGACAAAAAAAAAAAAATGCTCATTTTACTTCTCTCAATAATGAAGCATAAGATCCACAGACATGATATCTTTAACTGATTAAGCCCGATGATATGAACGTGGAAGAAGAAAACCAAAAGCCATTTGTATAAAAAATAATAAAAGTATAGGGCACCTCTCTCCTCAAAATAAATATCAAAGCTAGGTGCATATATTGACCATTGCCGTCAACTAGCCTCGGGTCGGTGACAAAGCCACATTCCCGGCAAAATTTCCATCTATAAAAACAATAAAAAAGAGAAAAAGACATGAAAATTATTTGATAAAATTTATTGATTATATTTTGTGGATGATTCATTTTTTTTAGTAACTTTTTTTTTAAGTACACCACCCTTTTTTTTGTTTAGTTTTGAACAGGGATGGTTTCTAAAAAAAAAAATGTAATGGTGAAATCTATTTACAGTTTTTTTTTATAATTATAATATGGGAGATAGCATAATAAAAACAAAAAAAAAAAGATTAAAAGTGTGTGTGTGAATACAAATTGAAAAACAAACAGACAAAAAAAAGATGTGTATATATGGAGCAGATACATCCAACTTCATTAAATGAATGAGTGCAATAAATTGATAAAGAGGGAGCAATCTCTCGAAATATTTTAAGAAAAAAATTGTTTAGGTACGTCCTTTTATATATCTTCATTAATTCTGTTTCACAGAAAAATATTTTTTTTTCAGAAATATAAAAATATTTGACCAGGGATCACAAAATTACTATTAGAAAAAAAAAAATTTTCCCCCACAAATATATTTCTGTTTCATAGAAAAAAAATATTTTTCACAAATATAATTATATTTGACCATGGATCACAAAATTACTATTAGAAAAAATAGAAGTATTTCGAATTGCTCCCTTTTACCCCCCTCTTTATAAGAATTTTAAACACATGGATCAATATAATAATTCATATGGTAATCTATGTAAACACAATGAAGTTCTTTAATGACAGTGTTTCTCATGACATCTAATAAAAAGCTGAAATGTCCTATTAAATAAATAATAATAATAAAGTACAATTTTGAATATAGATTAAAAACACAATGTATTAAGACCAAATCCCAATAGTGTGTGATGTTTTGGTAACAAAACTATTAGCTAAACGTCACACTATTTATTTAGATTGGGTCTTGATTACCTTATGTTTTTTCTGTTACAAATAAAAAAATCCATTTTCATGGTTGATGTAACTTATTTATAACTCAAATAGGTAAAAAATGTTCACATTTTCAGTGCGCAAACAATTATTATATTTTACAAGCATTGAAATAGAAGATCGGGGAAAAAATGTTGAGAAAAACGCTTGAAAATCAATGTTAAGTCCTCCAAATAGTTTGATCTGTTCAATATCTTATCGTCATTCTGTTTCAAAGGTTGAAGAAACTTTTTTAACATACAGTAAAACATCTCTATAGCGAACCCCAATGGGAACCTTTGGTTCAGTATAGCTATGGTATTCTGGCTTGCATTAGATACACTAAACAGGACCTTTGGGAGAGGCCGTTGCTTATCATAAAACAGCTTGAGGAGCATGGACTCATGGAATTCTTGTAATCTTTATACAATGGGGTAAGAAACAACAACTGTAACAAAGACATGGTTCATTATAGCCATAGTTTACTGTATAAAAACTACAAATATTTCTTCCAAAGAAATTCATTGGGGGAAATATTTGTTTTTTTTTTGCTTATCCCTAGTACACGTGGTACAGGCCATGATAATTATGGTGGGTAGTTAGCGACTGCTTTTTACTGTAAGCGCACCACATGTCTACACATGTGAAAAGCAGTTCGACTTTGCACTTACAAATGCCAGAGCCCCGTTTGGTTACTTGCACTCGCTGGTGGGGTTGGACTTTTGCAAGAATCGGGGGGGCCATTGGAGCATTTTTTTTTTTAAACAGAAAAAAGTGCCCAATGCGGGAATCGAACCCGGGTCGTAGTGGTCGAAAACCAAACGGTTTACCCAGCCTTCCACCAACCCCCAATATTATATATCTCAGAATTATAGTGGTTAAAGCAAAGTAAATAGTCTTATTGGAATTTAAAATGGTTGAATTAAAGAGGTTATACTGTGTATAGTGTGGAGAAAAAAATACATATTTTTAAATTCATCCTTACACTGCCAATCATGTCTCTCTACATGTTCTTGGTTCTTCATGGTAGTAGTGCTTATTTTCTTATCTTACGGAGTAATTGGGTGCGTTTCCTGTTGATGGGAATGTCTGAGGCACACAGAGGTACTTTGCCTCTTTGCTTGTTAACATTTAGCTGGGCTTAGTAGGACAGCCTTCATGCTTAGGGTACCAGGAGTACAAGACTCCAGACATACTGTCCTGTTAACATTTAGCTGAGCTTAGTAGGACAGCCTTCATGCTTAGGGTACCAGGAATACAAGACTCCAGACATACTGTCCTGTTAACATTGAGCTGGGCTTAGTAGGACAGCCTTCATGTCTAGGGTACCAGGAGTACAAGACTCCAGACATACTTTCCTGTTAACATTGAGCTGGGCTTAGTAGGACAGCCTTCATGCCTAGGGTACCAGGAGTACAAGACTCCAGACATACTTTCCTGTTAACATTGAGCTGGGCTTAGTAGGACAGCCTTCATGTCTAGGGTACCAGGAGTACAAGACTCCAGACATACTGTCCTGTTAACATTTAGCTGGGCTTAGTAGGACAGCCTTCATGTCTAGGGTACCAGGAGTACAAGACATACTGTCCTGTTAACATTTAGCTGGGCTTAGTAGGACAGCCTCTATGCCTAGGGTACCAGGAGTACAAGACTCCAGACATACTGTCCTGTTAACATTTAGCTGGGCTTAGTAGGACAGCCTCTA
This sequence comes from Cordylochernes scorpioides, assembly GCA_030710605.1. Classification (NCBI taxonomy): domain Eukaryota; kingdom Metazoa; phylum Arthropoda; class Arachnida; order Pseudoscorpiones; family Chernetidae; genus Cordylochernes; species Cordylochernes scorpioides. The sequence continues at coordinate 80,907,961 of CP092872.1, forward strand.
TGCCTAGGGTACCAGGAGTACAAGACTCCAGACATACTGTCCTGTTAACATTTAGCTGGGCTTAGTAGGACAGCCTTCATGCTTAGGGTACCAGGAGTACAAGACTCCAGACATACTGTCCTGTTAACATTTAGCTGGGCTTAGTAGGACAGCCTTCATGTCTAGGGTACCAGGAGTACAAGACATACTGTCCTGTTAACATTTAGCTGGGCTTAGTAGGACAGCCTTCATGCTTAGGGTACCAGGAGTACAAGACTCCAGACATACTGTCCTGTTAACATTTAGCTGGGCTTAGTAGGACAGCCTTCATGTCTAGGGTACCAGGAGTACAAGACATACTGTCCTGTTAACATTTAGCTGGGCTTAGTAGGACAGCCTTCATGTCTAGGGTACCAGGAGTACAAGACTCCAGACATACTGTCCTGTTAACATTGAGCTGGGCTTAGTAGGACAGCCTTCATGCTTAGGGTACCAGGAGTACAAGATTCCAGACATACTGTCCTGTTAACATTGAGCTGGGCTTAGTAGGACAGCCTTCATGTCTAGGGTACCAGGAGTACAAGACTCCAGACATACTGTCCTGTTAACATTGAGCTGGGCTTAGTAGGACAGCCTTCATGTCTAGGGTACCAGGAGTACAAGACTCCAGACATACTGTCCTGTTAACATTTAGCTGGGCTTAGTAGGACAGACTTCATGCCTAGGGTACCAGGAGTACAAGATTCCAGACATACTGTCCTGTTAACATTGAGCTGGGCTTAGTAGGACAGCCTTCATGTCTAGGGTACCAGGAGTACAAGACTCCAGACATACTGTCCTGTTAACATTTAGCTGGGCTTAGTAGGACAGCCTTCATGCCTAGGGTACCAGGAGTACAAGATTCCAGACATACTGTCCTGTTAACATTGAGCTGGGCTTAGTAGGACAGCCTTCATGTCTAGGGTACCAGGAGTACAAGACTCCAGACATACTGTCCTGTTAACATTTAGCTGGGCTTAGTAGGACAGACTTCATGCCTAGGGTACCAGGAGTACAAGACTCCAGACATACTGCCCTGTCCAGGGTCACCTCCCCGCTATGGCAGTGAACAGGGCATTGGTCCTTCATTCAGGTACCATCATATGATTTTGGGCCAGTGCTCATTTGAAGAGAGCAAGATGGTGCCAAAGACCACTGAACAACCAAGTCATGGCTGTATAACCCACCCTTCTAGGTCTGGAGCAAACAACACTAACAAGATTTAAAACAGGCCATCTCAAGCCGTTGAAAAGATAGAAAATAACAAAATCTACCCCACTTGCCCAAAATGTAGCTTGGCACCTGCAGCTCCAGAACACATTTTGGCTTGCATTAGATGTACTAAACAGGATCTTTGGGAGAGGCTTATTAACAAACAGCTCGAGGAGCATGGACTCATGGAATTCATGTAATCTTTACACAAGGGGATAAGAAAACAACAACAGGTCTGGAGCAGCTGCCAATATGAAAGAAGAAGCGGCCCTTGCTGAAAGAAGGACTCTGGATATATATGCAATCAAATTCACATATTTTCACCATTTTCTCAAATATAAACCTATTTTAGATGCCCTCATGCAAAATCTATCTATCAATATTTGTTTTCTTGACCAAATAGAGTAGAACTACCTTCCTGTAATGGAAAATACCTAGTTGCAGAGAGACAAGGTGTTCTTTAAGAGAGACAGAAAGAGAGGTTAAAAGACCTCTGGGGAAACCCTAGGACTATAATAGAAAAACTGAGACAATGGAACCTAATGGAGATCGTTTAAACGACTTGAGGAATAAGCAACAACAACAACAGAGAGAGGTGTCTTCTTACTGGAGAACTGTTCATTTATAGAGGTTCTGTTGTTGTTTCTTATCCCCTTGTATAAAGATTACACAAATTCCATGGGATAATAGAGGTTCTACTGTATGGTATAGAGTTCTAAATAACTACATTTTAAAACTTAAATCCTTATATCTATAAAAATGAAATCCAAAATCGCGTTATCGCGTTGCGCAAATCTACAGAATAAATCTTTATGAAATTTCGCATGTAGGTAGCTGAAGATTTCGTTCAACATATAGGCTATTTAAAAAACTAAAAAAGTTAATGTGCATTTTAAAAAAAATAAAAAACCAAAAAGCGTTAGTTCCAGCCTTTTACCGCTTGGGCGCAGCACTGGTCGCGACGATAAATAAATTTGATTGGTTAATAATTAACACGTGGTTTGTTTACACGATGAATGTTAGTTTGTTCACACGATGAATGTTTTTAAAAGGTAAGATTATTCAATCGCCGTGAAACTTTAGGAAGTTATATTTACTATACTACTGGGAAGATTTCTGGTTTGAATTAGATTTGAAATAAATATTCTTTGCAATTTTATTTGCAAATTTTCTACTTTCACTCGCAAGCAGCGCCTCTAGCGGTGTCTGAAGATATTTGTATATATATTCCCCTACACTTTATATGCCCATTTACTCTTTTATATTTTCTCCTTTGTAAAATTTGATTGAAAGAATCAATAAAATTGTTTAATTTGTCTCTAGCGGTGTCTGGTGAAATTATATTTATAAATTGTAAAAATGTTTAAAATGTTTTCCAAGTATAATAAATTTAATTTGAGAATTCAGTAATATAATATTCCAATGACGTAAAAAAAACTTGACATTTCAATATTAATATATATTTAAAGAAAAAATTATAACGTTTTTGTGTTAAATGTTAAAATGTAATGTTAAAATATATTTTTACATTGTTAATTTAATTTGTTGTTGTTTTATAAAAATGATGATGCAACTTTAATTGTTGTTGTTGTGGAAATATCTTTATTTACGGAGCTGCTAACCATAATAAATGATTTTTGAGCCCCTAATTGTTGTTTGTTATCGTTTGTTTATATAAAAAAATTACATTGTATGTGATGATGATAACAAAAATGAAATTTTAAATTAATATATATAATTCATTGAGAAAAAAGAAATAATTAATTTTCAAATTCACAAAAGTGAGAAAATCTTATTTAAAATATAATAAATGTTTTAAAAAAATTATGTGTTTCAAAAATATATTTAAATGCATATAACAATAGTTATATTTATATACGTTTATAAATCAATATATAGGTGGATTGGATGTTTTCTAGAATCGTTTTAACAAAAGTTCGTTAGGCAAACTTTTACTTGGATAAAAACTGTGCGAAGCCGGGTACATTCGCTAAATACAGTTAGTTACAAATCTTCGTTTGTGGCAAGATACTATTCCTTCAACTTCAAATTTTACCGAGTGGACCAATTAATACTGATTTTTTTCAACTTATCGAGTATTTTTCAAGGGACGGGGAAAAAATTATCGAGAGTGTAGACAAGTATAGATTCAGTAGGGATTGGATGTTTGCTAGAATCGTTTTAACAAATGTTTGTTAAGCAAACTTTTACTCGGGTAAAAATAGGGCGAAGCCGGGAATATATATATATATATATATATATTGTTGTCGGCTATGCACGCCCTCAATATGTAACTAATCTCGCTGAAATTTGAACAGGACAGAGAGTTAAATCTGGAAGAGTTTTTTTGTCGCACTTTAACCAAGAAAAATTATATTTAATCAAGTACTGAGCAACAATATTTTTTAGTCAGAAATGATGATGACAATATTGCCGTATCATGCTTGATTGCATAAAAAAAAAAAAATTCTTTCCCTTGGCAGAGCTGACTGCTATAGGGCGCGTCCCCAGGTGGCGGATAGGGGAACGACCTTCAGATATGAAGGCCAGCTGCGAAACAAGCAGAATAACTCTGACAAATAAGCAGTCGCGGACCAACAGCAGCATTGTTAGAAGAGGAGTAGACCTCTTTAAAAATCCTGACTTCAACTGACCCGGTTGATGGACCTCAGCAAGGGTCCCACTCCAGGGATACGGAGGAGCTGTGTCTGTACTCATGTTAGAGTCGGCAGCAAAGGCGTCTGCTTCCATGTTAGGAACGGCCTCAAACTACAGGCAAAGTCAGACTTTCACCAAAGTGTGCCTGGATCATGGTGCCATGATCAACGAAAGCTGCACCCCTATACCCCATTCCATGAGATCAGATGTTGATTTGCATGCTGCATCGCCCGTCGCGCAGAATAAACAGGGGCGCGTTCAGGACTTAGGTAGAGGGTTCTGTCCGATAAGTATAATACAGTCTCCACAAACTTCTAACTTTGCAGCTTCCAAGCAATTGAGCATTCTGCAGTGCAACATCAATGGATTGTGCTCAACAGCAACAAAAATAAAATTAGAAGAAATAATGGAAATAGCTGAAAAACAAAAGATACAAATTATAGCCCTACAGGAAACCAAATTAAATGAAAAATACAATCTCAAATATAAAAACTACAATATCCTCAGAAAAGACAGAAATAAAGAAGGGGGTGGCCTTGCATTTTTAATCAAGAATTTGTACTATGAAGACATAGCCATTAATATTCCAAACACATCAGACCTCGAAGCCCAAGGTATCAAAGTCTACCTCAATCAAAACAAAACCATCAACATATTTAATATGTATCACCCACCAAACAATAAACTTATTGACGATGGAACAATGACTCAATTTCTTACAGACAACACTATTATTGTAGGTGACCTTAATGCCAAACATCAACTATGGGGATGTTCCACGCCAAACCCAAGAGGCAAAATACTTTCAAACTTATTTGACGACAATGCCTTCATGTGCTTAAATGATGGGAATCCTACCCACCATTCCTACAGTTATAATACCGCACAAGCCCTTGATATAAGTTTCTCCAGTCCTGACATTTTCCACAAATGCAAATGGCAAATATTAAAAAGTATTGGAAGTGATCATTTGCCTATTTTGATAGAAATTAGCACCAAGACCAAAACCAGCTCAATTAAAGAAAAATTCTGCAACTTCAAAAAGGCTAATTGGAATCTTTACCAGCAAAACACCAATGAAGACTTTAGAAAAGCACCCACTAGAAAAAAAGATCTGGAACAAAATTGGATATCTTTCAAAAACACCATTATTAAAGCAGCCAAAGTTTCAATACCAAGAGGTAATATTAAGAAATGGATTCCAAATTATACACACCAGGCAAAATATATTCAAACACTTATAACTAAAAGAAATGAACTACAAAAAAAGTGCACCCAAAACCAAACAAATTGTAGAACTGAACATTGTGAATGCAAAAATAAAAAGATTATACGTAAATATGAAAAGGGAAAAATGGAAACAAACTTGTGAAAACCTGAACCCAAGAAACCCTAATACAAAACTTTGGCATTTGGCAAAACAAATTGACAGAGCCCAGCCACAAACTGAAAACACAAATATGATTAAGAATACAGATGGTACCCCAGCAACTAATGACAAAAATGCTGCTAATCTTTTAGGTAATTCATATCAAATAAGTAGTAAAATCAAATTTGAAATAAAAGATAAGAAAGTTGAAAAAAAGGCCCGAAAGATTATCCATGACTGTAAAAACGTCACTAGCACTCATAATATTTTCCATGAAAAAATCAATATGAAAGAGCTAGATTATGCATTAGAAAACACTGACCTAAACAAGACTCCTGGGCCAGATGGAATCCATGGCCAAATGATATCAAACTTGGGCCAAAATGGCAAAGAAAAACTTCTTGATATTTTCAATAACTCCTGGAAAACTGGAAAATTGCCTCAAGACTGGAAAACTGCAACAATAATTCCTATTAAAAAACTTGACAAATCTGCTGATGACCCAAAAAACTACCGACCTATCTCCCTCACAAGTATTTGCTGCAAATTAATGGAAAAAATTATACACAGACGACTCACCTACCACCTCGACACAAGAAATCTCTTACCAAAAGAACAATATGGATTTAGGAAAGGACATGGGACAATAGACCAACTCTTATTTTTCACACAAAAGGTAAAAGATGCACAAAACAGAAAACCAACTAGCCACACCATAGCCGCTTTTTTAGACCTTACACAAGCTTTTGATAAAGTATGGAAAAACAAGTTAATTACAAAATTATACAAGCATTTCAAAATTGATGGAAAAGCTATCACTTGGATAAATGATTTCCTTAAAAATAGATACATCAGGGTCAAATATAATGGAACTCTATCTAAAGCCTTCAAATTGTACCAAGGATTACCACAAGGATCAGTCCTTAGCCCAACTCTCTTCACCCTATTTATTGCAGGCATAGAAGAAAAAATTTCACATAAAACCAATATTGGACTATTCGCTGATGACATTATTCTATGGAGCAGCAATACTAACTGGAAAAAAGCTGAAAGAGATTTGAACAAGACTCTTTTCCACCTAGAAAAATTTGCTAATAAACATAAATTAGAATTTAACCCCCAAAAATCTGAAACCTGTCTTTTTACTACCGATAAGAAACTATACAAAATAAGACCAAAAATTATTCTGAAAGAACAACAATTGCAATATAATAAACATCCTAAATATCTTGGCTACACCCTGGATCCAGAAATTAACTCCAGTAAACATATTGAAGAAGTTATTAGAAAAGGAAGAGACCGACTAAAAATCCTGAAATATATTTCAGGAAGAGAGTGGGGAGCCGATGCAACCACACTAAAATTAACTTACACATCTCTAATTAGACCTATCCTGGAATATGGATATCAAATCTATGGTACAGCATCTGAAACAAATCTAAAATCACTGGAAAGGATACAACTAAGTGCAGCTAGAATTATTACAGGTCTTCGAAATACCTGCCCTAATGATATTGTACTTTACGAGGCCGACATTATGCCCTTAAAGGATAGAAGAAGCTACAATCTGCCAAAATATATAAACAAAATCAAGAGTTAAGGAAACAAACACAGAACTTCCAAGTACATACTTAATTGGGAATCCAATTTAAGACTCAAAAAAGAAGGCCCTCTACACCTGGCCAAAAGAAATGAATTTTTAAAATATAAAGTGGAAAAAAATTATTTAGCAGAAAAAATTTCTCCATGCAAACCACTACAAAATGTTATTTTTAATGCCACTTTTAATGAGCCTACCAACAAACAATACCAAAATCCAGAATACTTAAAACAATTATCATTAGAAATAATTAATAACATTCCTAAAAATGCAATAACTATCTATACCGATGGCAGCAGAGACGAGCTAGGACACACTGGCAGTGGCTGTCTCATCAAAACCACAAATGGCATTGAGAAAATGAACAGAAGAAACCCAGATTTTTGCTCAGTCTTCAGATCAGAACTTATAGCCATCTATGAAGCCTTAAAATCCATCAGAAATACTAATTATCAAGATATCTGGATTCTTACTGATAGTAGAAGTGCCATACAACACTTGAGTCACACAGGGGAACTCAGAGACAAAGTAAGCAGGAACATAATTGGTTATCTCCAAAAACTCTCAAAAACCTCAAAAATTCACCTTCAATGGATACCCTCACACGTTGGCATTGAAGGCAATGAAGCTGCTGATGTGCTAGCGAAAAAAGGCACAAAAGAACCCTTGCCACAGAAAAATAAACTTACTTTTAAAGAAATAGAAACAATAGCCAAAACAAAAATAAACAAGAACTGGAGGATCCCACCTAAGCACAGTTGGTACAGTGGAGTGAACCCAGGAGGAGCTCTGAAGATCAGAAATAGACAGCATCAAACAACACTAACAAGATTTAGAACGGGCCATCTCAAGCCATTGAAGATAGAAAATAATAACAAAATTTATCCCACTTGCCCAAAATGTAGTTTGGTACCTGCAGCTCCAGAACACATTTTGGCTTGCATTAGATGCACTAAACGGGACCTTTGGGAGAGGCCGCTGCTCATCATAAAACAGCTCGAGGAGCATGAACTCATGGAATTCGTGTAATCTTTACACAAGGGGATAAGAAACAACAACAACAACAACAAAAAATTCTTTTGGGGGAATATTCACTAAATCAGACTACGGGGGAAGCCAGATAATGATTAATAGTAGACAGGAACAAAATTCTACCAGTGAAACATTCACTCGAGCAGAAGACACACAAAGCCAGGTCATCTCTATATATAAAATATTGTTTCTCGGCCTTTTGGCTAAGATGATGTAGTATATCTCTAGATATTTTTATTTATATATATCTTTTTAAAAATCTTTTCAGTAGAGAGTGGATATGTTTGCTCGAAAAATAAATTTCATATATTATATAAATATATGACGTAACGAATTATATTATCATTATTATCATAATATTCTGTGTGTTCCCGAATATTATTATGGATAATATTCGTTAGGCAAACTTTCACTCGGATAAAATCCGGACGAAGCCGGGTACATATTCGCTAGTACATATATATAAGAAATAAAAACATTATTTACCGACTAAACCATATATTCAGAAATCAGTATACCTGGGAATAGTAAACTGCTGTATTACTGGCCTATAGAACACACAATAGCTTGTCCAGCAGCAGAGAAAGGGTTATGGAAATATTTGTGCTTTCTAGTCAAATTTTTGAAAAGTATAAAATTACTTAATAAATTGAGGAATAAGCAACAACAACAGAGAGAAGTGTCTTCTTACTGGAGAACTGTTCATCAGTATAAATGATAATTTTGGGGAATAAAACTGTCCTTTGTAGAGAGGTGTCCATTCATAGAGGTTCTACAGTATGTGGTATCCTGTTGTTGTTTCTTATCCCCTTGTATAAAGATTATATATAAATTCCATGGGATATTAATCAACCAATTTTTTCAACTTAGTTCCTGACATTCCAGTGACTTTCTGATATTCTCCTTAAGGGAATGATGGAAGAGGAATGAGGATGAGTGACAGTGAGACATTGAAATCTCGGAAACAAAATAAAAAAATTGGTTGATATGGCCATATCTTTTTCCAAACAAACTTCAAACCAATAAATGATCTTCAAAATTGCTTTAATGAAGTGAAGATACTGTTTGATAAAATTCTACCCCTCAACACAATCCAGCAAAGGAAGCCATTTCAATAATTGCTAGGTAAGAAAAACAAAGAGTCCAAATCAAAAATAATCCATTGAGACAGAGATAATATATAAAAATTAACCTGTCAAGATATAAAAACTATCAATATAAATGAAATATCAATGAAAAAATATATAAAAAATGACAAAAAAATACTTGTCCGAATATAACAAAATACAGTAGAACCTCCCTGTAAAAGACATCTACCAAAGGCAAAACCAAAGTGTCTTTATGGGAAAGATGTCCTCTTACCGGAGGGTTGCTAAAGAGTAAAAATGGTAATTTTGTAAATTGAAAATGGTGCTTAGTAGAGAGGTGTCCTCTCATAGAGGCTCTACTGTACAATGAAAAAAAAAAAAACTGTAAAAAAAATCATCTGATATTTTATTATTTTAAAAATATCAACAAGCATCAGGGGGGGTTAAAGGGGAAGATGGACTGACTACATGAAGTTTTGCTGTGAAAAGAAGAACCAATGAGGTTGGAGGGTGGGATGAAACTATACATATGTCTGGGGGAAATGACAAACACAAACAAAGAGGACAAAAACAAAATGAAATATGGGGTGTAAATGCACAGTCCATCCTTGTAGCTCAGGTCGGCCTGCCCATTCCAAACATTTCTTCGGCCTGCTTCAAGGAGACCTTGTGGAGTCGGGAGATGGCCTTTACAATGGCCTGGACAACACCATAACTGTGTATACAAGTAATACAAAGTAAATAGTAATAGAGGCAGTTTGGATTATCTACTGACATGGTTCATTATACTTAACAACAGCAAAAGGAACTGGATGAGATTTGCTAAAAAAAGGGTTTGGATTGCTCCATGTTAGGAGCGGCTGCACATGGCGTCTGTTCCTCATGTCAGAGGCGGCCATTTCTTTTGGAGCTAAGTCGGCCTGCCACTGAGTAGTGCTTCCAGTCTTAATGACAAAGGCAGACGCATTCTACCTCACCCAGTCATGATGGTTGAGATAAGAAAGAAGAAGGGTTTGGATTGCCAAAGTTATAAGATGGGTAAGGTAAGAATAGGTAATCAGCACACATAAATGAAAACAGGAGAATCATTAATTGATAAAAATGTTAATTTTGGCGAAGAAAACTGCCATCTTTCATAGAGGTTCTAATGTATATTCATTAGAATATAGTCAGTCACATGGAGAAACTTTACAATATCCCTAATTGAAATGCTAGAATGTGCTGAATCTTGGGTCATGGCTATAGAAATAGAGACCATTCCTCTACCATCAACCCAGTAAGTCCAGGATGCAATGTTGTGGTGTCTTATAGTTAGAAAATCATTTTTTTTTTGCTTATCCCTAGTACACGTGGTACAGACGATGATAATCATTTTTTTTTTGCTTATCCCTAGTACACGTGGTACAGACCATGATAATCATTTTTTTTTTGCTTATCCCTAGTACACGTGGTACAGACCATGATAATCATTTTTTTTTTGCTTATCCCTAGTACACGTGGTACAGGCCATGATAATCATTTTTTTTTGCTTATCCCTAGTACACGTGGTACAGACCATGATAATCATTTTTTTTTGCTTATCCCTAGTACACGTGGTACAGACCATGATAATCATTTTTTTTTTGCTTATCCCTAGTACACGTGGTACAGACCATGATAATCATTTTTTTTTTGCTTATCCCTAGTACACGTGGTACAGGCCATGATAATCATTTTTTTTTGCTTATCCCTAGTACACGTGGTACAGACGATGATAATCATTTTTTTTTGCTTATCCCTAGTACACGTGGTACAGACCATGATAATCATTTTTTTTTTGCTTATCCCTAGTACACGTGGTACAGGCCATGATAATCATGGTGGGTAGAAGTTGGCGACTGCTTTTACTGTAAGTGCACCACATGACTACACATGTGAAAAGCAGTTCGACTTTGCACTTACAAATATGCCACAGAGCCCCGTTTCGTTACTTTCACTCGCTGGTGGGGTTAGACTTTTACAAGAATCGGGGGCCATTGGAGCCTTTTTTTTTTAAATCAGAAAATAGTGCCCAATGCGGGAATCGAACCCGGTTCGAAAAACTAACGGTTTAGACCATCCTTCTACCGACCCCCTTAGAAAATCCTACTCTCTACAGTTGTTTATAGATTCAATAACATGAATTTATGATTTAGAACAGGCCATCTCAAGCCATTCAAGATAGAAAATAACCTGCAGCTCCAGAACACATTTTGGCTTGCATTAGATGCGCTAAGCAGGACTTTTGGGAGAGGCCGCTGCTTATCATAAAACAACTCGAGGAGCATGAACTCATGGAATTCGTGTAATCTTTACACAAGGGGATAAGAAACAACAACAATAACATAACATGAATACACCTATCCCCCGATTTACACGGTACTTGTTTTACACTTTTTCGCCTTTACACGGTTTTCCAAAAAAGTTTTTTTTTTGTTTTTATCGCACTATACTAAATGCTACTGTGATTGAACACATGCGCTATGTACACATCTCACGAGGAATCCCGAGCTTATGTGCTGACTTTCTGCACACGCACACTGTGTCTGTATTTCTTCGCATAAAAATTTTGCAAAAATTTTTAATTTTCGATTTACACGTTTTTCTCAGGAACGTATCTACCGTGTAAATCGGGGGATAGGAGTATTACCATATTGCATTATGTGACAAGTGTTACTCACTTCAGGCACCCAGACTTCAAAGACGTAGGCAACAAGATCATAACTCTTGCCGTACTTGCAGTTGTTCTTGAAGACACCGAGGCAGTACTCAAACAGAGGTTCCTGTCACACATTTAAATTATTTAAAAAAAAAAAGGAACTTTTTGAAAAGGCAAACAGTGGGCCACTCTATAATTGTCAAAGACATATACAAAAAGACAAATTGAAAAGGAGGTTTAATACTTAAAATATTAAACACATAGATTTCATTTTTAAAATGTAGGTGGATGATTGACAGCATTGTGAATGACTAAGTCTTGAGGTGATTGGGAGATAGGTATAAGGTACATTGAAGGTTACCATAAAATGACAATAATTGGATGGGAAATATAGTGAAAGGAGATGGATTGATGAAGAAAGTAATGGAAGACAAGTACAGTTGAACCTCCATGAGAGGACAGCTACAGAGAACACCTCTCCATAAAGAGTACTTTGAGTAAAATTACATCATTCCTCCAGGGAAAAGCATCTTTTCAAAACATTTTTATTGTTCTCTAGCTTTAGGGCATGGACACCCTTCTACAGGAGAAAACCTGTTGTTGTTTCTTATCCCCTTGTGTAAAGATTACACGAATTCCATGAGTTCAGGAGAAAACCTGGTAATGATAACTACAACCTAACTATGTATTCCTTGCTTCCTTAGTTATTTTCTAGTGGCCTATATTTATTTGTTTGTCCTCTTATTAGAGATATTTATTTTAAAAATATTTTGTCTCAATTTGTATAATAGTTAATATAAAAATTATATTTATAGAATTTTATATAAAATTACGTAAAATAGTATCCGATTATATTTAGCTCGTGTTCTATTGACATATCATTATACCATGTTTTCTCCTGTAGAAGGACGTCTGTGTCCGAAAGCTAGAGAATAATAAAAATGTTTTTGAAAAGATACTTTTCCCTGGAGGAATGATTGATTTTACTCAATATTGATGTAAGGGATTATTTTTATAGAAAGAGTACTTTGGCTTTGAAACTAGTTCTTTGTCCTTTACAGAGAGATCCTACTGTACTTGTATGTATGCACCAGAGCAATAAAACAATATTGTAGAGATAGATTACCTGGTCCTCATCATCAATGGGGCCAAACCAGGAGACCTTCTTGAGGGCATTCTTCTCTTTGGAGTCAGCGCTGTGGAACTTGCGGTGGCGCTCACTCTGAATGGCAGTGCTATAGACTCCCAGTAGATGGGCCTGGATGGATATATATATATATATATGTCGGTGCAGCAGAGATAGATAGACTCACTCACCTTCACGTGGCGGCCTCTTGCAATCTTGAGGAGCTTCTCATTATGCTTCTTATTCCTTTCCACCCTACACACACATCGTTCGTGGTTGGTTGGAACTTTGTGGGCATGTGCTTGAAGCATTAGTCACATAGGCCAAAATACAAAGGTCGGCATATTGCGAGGCATATACAGCTCTTTGGATGTGAAGCTCTTTACATAGTTCCATACGTAAATATTATTTATGCGAGTACTATTTATTGTTGGCAGGAAAACATTTTGTGGCTCTTCAAAAACTTTGAAATTTTGTAAAATGTAATTGTTTTACTCTTCTGATTCAAAAAAGTTTGCCGAACCCTGTTCTAGTATAATTAAACCAAAAAAATGTGGAATGCTAAAATAATCCTTCATCACCACCATAACATCTTATACTGGGGTGAGAAAAAAATGTTATTTGAATAAAAATCAATTTATTACCCTCAGATATTGTTTTTTTTTTGGAATTAATCTCTTTTATTTCATATTTCGTCCATATTGAGGGTTGTCTGTTCGTTTTTGCTTGCACCGAGATAAAGAATCGAGGCAAGATCTTCACCAAGAATATCGATTCAAGCGTCTACGGACATAGTTATACGAATCTTTTTCACCTTTGGTGAGGTTGACGAGATTCTTCTCTAATTCCTCTTCAATCTCACGAAGAGCGCGGTTCACTTTGTGATAACTCTGTTCCGATATTTGGTGAGAGTGACGCAACATGTTGGCAAAGGCTTGCCGCACTTTAAGATCAACTCTCCAAAGGCGAAAATCCATTTTGGCAGCCAGCTTCGACCCACTTTGATCGATCCTTAGCTATTGTTTTTGCTTAAGTCCCATAAAACCAAGCAACATGTTACAGCAGTGACCATCATCTCTCTGGCTATACAGCAGGGGTTGCTCTGGCCCCAGTAGTACTACATACATGTTGATGAGGCACAATTTGGATTATAGATTATAAACACAAGGTAATAAGACCAAATCCAAATAAATGAATAGTGTGTGACGTTTCGGTAACAGTGTTATTACCATCTTCAGACAAAAGTACTGAATGAGAGAATTTTACCACAGCATGCTTTTAAATAGTTCCTGTTATCAAGTGGATAACAGGAATTATTTAAAAGCATAACAGGAACTATTTAAAAGAAGGCTGTGGTAAAATTCTCTCATTCAGTACTTTTGTCTGAAGATGGTAACAACGCTGTTACCAAAACGTCACACACTATTTATTTATTTGGATTTGGTCTTATTACCTTGTGTTTACATACATGTTGTTAGCAACCACCAAGTCAACTTTTAGTGACTATATGGACAAATATTCCCCAATTTGATTTGTTAGTGTCCATTACTCACAGTTTATCTAGTGACTTCCTTGATCTCTTCAAGCCACTTCATTGTAGGTCTTTCTTCCATTTTTACCAACGACAACATCTTTTATAAACAATAAGCTCTCATTATGTGTCTGAAAAAGGTCAATATTTGTTCGCATATATATTTGGGATTCTAAGAATCAAACAGAATTACTTTCATTCAAGATTGAAAATTTGACCTCTCATCTGTCCATGGCACTAAGTAGATTTTTTCCATGTTTAAGGACCAGTCAACAAATGAATGACTTTGGGACGAAGAGTAAAGCCAGTTCAATTTCTATGTAAATAACACAAGATGCTTATTACTTTACCCAATTGGGAGAATCTGTATGGGGCAAGTCCCTAATAAAGGCTTTTGTGTGTGATTTCTCCATGTCTACATTTCAAGGGTTTCAATTCTTTAATCTTTTCTCAGAGTCCAGCATACTATGCATGTATATATATTTTAGACTTTCATTAGATGCACTAATCAGAACCTTTGGGAGAGGCCACTGTTTATCATTAAACAGCTCGAGGAGTCTGGACTCATGGAATTTGTGTAATCTTTGCACAAGGGGCTAAGAAACAACATACCACCTAATTGGGTCCTCAGCATCGTCCTCATCCTCATCTTCCATGTCAGAGACATCGGAGATGGACTGAGATCCTTCTGGCAGGGGTTCCATCTCCTCCAAGTCCAGGGACCCTGCACCATTTTCACATTAGGTCTTTTCTTCTTCTTTCTTATCTCCACTCAATCATATTAGGGTATCAAGCTTGTAGAGCTTAAGATTTGATGGTGTGGGTGAAGTAGAATGCCTTTGTCATTAAGACTGGGAGCACTACTCCCTGGGAGCTCTTGCTGCAATGAAAAATTAATGGGAGGGCCTAGCTCATCAGTGGTAAACCCACCAAGTGGTTTCGCCTGTTTAATATAATTATATATTTTTGCCCACACACAAACACATGTGCAAAGTAAGTAGTTTAAATCTCTATTACATTTACCTGCAGGCTAGAATATTTCTGCCATTATTCACCCGTAGGATGCTGATATGAATGTACTGTAAAAAAAACTTACCCAGATTGACTTCCTCCCCAAAGAAGAAACGGTTGGCTGTGAGTTCATAGCCAAGGCACTTCTTCCTAAGATAGTCTTCGGCACGGGCCACGGCTTTCACCACAGACTCTCCGAAAGAGGTGGACTTGCTCTCAAACTAGACATCCCCAGCATTACATTGTTGGAGAGTGCTGAGTCCATGGTAGAGTTTATCTCATAAATATATATAGCACACTGGGGGGGACGATGCAGACATAGACATATGTTAGAGGGATGCAAACAGATACAAGGAGTGTGCCTGGATCATGTGATCAATGAAAGCTGCACCCCATTCCACAATAACAGCTTGAAGAGCATGAACTCATGGAATTTGTGTAATCTTTGCACAAGGGGATAAGAAACAACAACAACAAACAGATACAAGGAGTGTGCCTGGATCATGTGATCAATGAAAGCTGCACACAACTCCATGATAACAGCTTGAGATGCATGAACTCATGGAATTTGTGTAATCTTTGCACAAGGGGATAAGAAACAACAACAACAAACAGATACAAGGAGTGTGCCTGGATCATGTGATCAATGAAAGCGGCACACAACTCCATGATAACAGCTTGAGGAGCATGAACTCATGGAATTTGTGTAATCTTTGCACAAGGGGATAAGAAACAACAACAACAAACAGATACAGGGAGTGTGCCTGGATCATGTGATCAATGAAAGCTGCACACAACTCCATGATAACAGCTTGAGGAGCATGAACTCATGGAATTTGTATAATCTTTGCACAAGGGGATAAGAAACAACAACAACAACAAACAGATACAAGGAGTGTGCCTGGATCATGTGATCAATGAAAGCTGCACACAACTCCATGATAACAGCTTGAGGAGCATGAACTCATGGAATTTGTGTAATCTTTGCACAAGGGGATAAGAAACAACAACAACAAACAGATACAAGGAGTGTGCCTGGATCATGTGATCAATGAAAGCTGCACACAACTCCATGATAACAGCTTGAGATGCATGAACTCATGGAATTTGTATAATCTTTGCACAAGAGGATAAGAAACAACAACAACAAACAGATACAAGGAGTGTGCCTGGATCATGTGATCAATGAAAGCTGCACACAACTCCATGATAACAGCTTGAGGAGCATGAACTCATGGAATTTGTATAATCTTTGCACAAGGGGATAAGAAACAACAACAACAGATACAGGAAGCAGCACCAAAACATTTCACCACAGACAAAGGTTTTGAATGAATTAATGAAAACATTCAGAACTTTTGTCTGAAGTCTATAAATATAAAGATTTTACTTTTACAAATCTAAATTTCTGTCAATACTACTAATTATTGTTGTTTAAGAAAAGGAACTGCTTGTTCTCGATTGCTTGCATTTATTGCTGGCATATTATGCCAAGCCCCCTTTTCTTTCTTCTTTCTCCCTATTTGATACTATGAATAAAATGTGCTGATTATTTTTACTATTACTCGGCTATATTTCTGTATATACCTCTTCTACTCATAGAATCTGTATAAGACCAAAAGGTCTTAATACAGTTAAACCTGTCTATAGCGCCCCCTCTTGGGACTCACCAAAATAGGGTGCTATAGACAGGTCACTTTTAATGTAAAATGTTTACATTTTAATGTTTAAAAGCGGGCGCTATAGAGAGGAAGGCACTATTTAGAGGGGGCGCTATAGACAGGTTTAACTGTATATAAAGCCTTTTGATGTTGTTATATAACAATAAAGAGAACACTTTCCCATCAAAATAGACATCAAGAATAGACGCCATCTATACGGCAGAATATGATGGAATGTCCATTTGCATTTTGTCTGAGGGTAGTAACAATGGAGTTACCAAAGAACTAGAAAGTTATATATCTGAGTCCTACCTCTTAACAGGAAATGTAACAACAACTTACCAGGTACTTCTTGTTTCTCTGAGCGTTGTCAAAGGCAGTGATTCTCTTGGTGCACACTTTCACGCTGCAACATACATTGATGAGATCACTAGAGGATTGACTGCTACTGGCTGGTAGATATATCATTGATGTTTTGAGGATATCAGGTTCTTTAAAAAAGAAAGGACACTACTCTCTAATCTATTTAAGCATCAAACTCCGCCTTTGCCGGTCCCAAGCCCGGATGAAAAAGGAGGAGGGGGAGCAGTAACAAGCTCGCTAAAAAATCTGGGC
>CP092872.1:80925658-80975514 GCA_030710605.1 Cordylochernes scorpioides
AAGAGTAAAAAAAATTACATTTTACAAAATTTCAAAGTTTTTGAAGAGCCACAAAATGTTTTCTTGCCAACAATAAATAGTACTCGCATAAATAATATTTACGTATGGAACTATTTAAAGAGCTTCACTTCCAAAGAGCTGTATATGCCTCGCAATATGCCGACCTCTGTATTTTGGCCTATGTGACTAATGCTTCAAGCACATGCCCACAAAGTTAAGACTTCCAACCAACCACGAACGATGTGTGTGTAGGGTGGAAAGGAATAAGAAGCATAATGAGAAGCTCCTCAAGATTGCCAGAGGCCGCCACGTGAAGGTGAGTGAGTCTATCTATCTCTGATGCACCGACATATATATATATATATATCCAGGCCCATCTACTGGGAGTCTATAGCACTGCCATCCAGAGTGAGCGCCACCGCAAGTTCCACAGCGCTGACTCCAAAGAGAAGAATGCCCTCAAGAAGGTGTCCTGGTTTGGCCCCATTGATGATGAGGACCAGGTAATCTATCTCTACAATATTGTTTTATTGCTCTGGTACATACATACAAGTACAGTAGGATCTCTCTGTAAAGGACAAAGAACTAGTTTCAAAGCCAATGTACTCTTTCTATAAAATAATCCCTTGCATCAATATGGAGTAAAATCAATCATTCCTCCAGGGAAAAGTGTCTTTTCAAAACAATTTTATTGTTCTCTAGCTTTCGGACACAGACGTCCTTCTACAGGAGAAAACATGGTATAATGATATGTCAATAGAACACGATCTAAATATAATCGGATACTATTTTAACTAATTTTATATAAAATTCTATAGATATAAAAGTATTTTTTATATTAACTATTATACAAATTGAGACAAAATATTTTTAAAATAAATATCTCTAATAAGAGGACAAACAAATAAATAAATATAGGCCACTAGAAAATAACTAAGGAAGCAAGGAATACATATCAGGCTGTAGTTATCATTACCAGGTTTTCTCCTGAACTCATGGAATTTGTGTAATCTTTACACAAGGGGATAAGAAACAACAACAGGTTTTCTGCTGTAGAAGAGTGTCCATGCCCGAAAGCTAGAGAACAATAAAAATGTTTTGAAAAGATGCTTTTCCCTGGAGGAATGATGTAATTTTACTCAAAGTACTCTTTATGGAGAGGTGTTCTCTGTAGCTGTCCTCTCGTGGAGGTTCAACTGTACTTGTCTTAATTGTCTTCCATTACTTTCTTCATCAATCCATCTCCTTTCACTATATTTCCCATCCAATTATTGTCATTTTCTGGTAACCTTCAATGTACCTTATACCTATCTCCCAATCACCTCAAGACTTAGTCATTCACAATGCTGTCAATCATCCACCTACATTTTCAAAATAAAATCTATGTGTTTAATTTTTTAAGTATTAAACCTCCTTTTCAACTTGTCTTTTTGTATATGTCTTTGACAATTATAGAGTGGCCCACTGTTTGCCTTTTCAAAAAGTTCCTTTTTTTCAAATAATTTAAATGTGTGACAGGAACCTCTGTTTGAGTACTGCCTCGGTGTCTTCAAGAACAACTGCAAGTACGGCAAGAGTTATGATCTTGTTGCCTACGTCTTTGAAGTCTGGGTGCCTGAAGTGAGTAACACTTGTCACTTAATGCAATATGGTAATACACCTATCCCCGATTTACACGGTAGATACGTTCCTGAGAAAAACGTGTAAATCGAAAATTAAAAATTTTTGCGAAATTTTTATGCGAAGAAATACAGACACAGTGTGCGTGTGCAGAAAGTCAGCACATAAGCTCGGGATTCCTCGTGAGATGTGTACACAGCGCATGTGTTCAATCACAGTAGCATTTAGTATAGTGCGATAAAAACAAAAAAAAAAAACTTATCTGGAAAACCGTGTAAAGGCGAAAAAGTGTAAAACAAGTACCGTGTAAATCGGGGGATAGGTGTATTCATGTTATGTTATTGTTGTTGTTTCTTATCCCCTTGTGTTAAGATTATACGAATTCCATGAGTTCATGCTCCTCGAGCTGTTTTATGATAAGCAGCTGCCTCTCCCAAAGGTCCTGCTTAGTGCATCTAATGCAAGCCAAAATGTGTTCTGGAGCTGCAGGTGCTATTATTTTCTATCTTGAATGGCTTGAGATGGCCTGTTCTAAATCAACAACAACAACAACAAAACAGCTTTATTAGGGCATCTTGCCCTGTACGGATTCTCCGTGGAGTTACAGACAATATTAACCATAAGAGAACAGGTGAAAATATAGTATTTACAGTCAAGGTATGTCAAACAGGGTGACTTTTTATTGTGCCCCTGTTCTTCTCTCTTCCATGAGTGCAATTTTATTCCCAACCGCTTTTTGAAAGTTGAACAGTTCAATTGCCCAACTTTTCTTATCTGAAACAGTTTTTATTAGCTTTATTGAGTTCAAATGCGGTCTAGGAAGACTTTTCAGGATCTTTTTTCTCTCTCCTTCCAGATCCCCGCATTCGGCAATAAAATGGTATATTTCATCAGTTATCTGACTTCCACATAACCCACAGTACAAATCTTCTTTCTTAATTGCGTAAATATGATTTTCTTTGATCATTGTTGACATTAATCTGATCTGTGCAATAAAACTCACTAAAGCTGAAGACAGATAGCATGAAAAGTAATTTTCTGGAGCCTGTTCTAAATCATAAATTCATGTTATTGAATCTATAAACAACTGTAGAGATTATGATTTTCTAAGGGGGTCGGTGGAAGGATGGTCTAAACCGTTGGTTTTTGACCGCTACGAACCGGGTTCGATTCCCGCATTGGGCACTATTTTCTGATTTAAAAAAAAATGCTCCAATGGCCCCCGATTCTTGTAAAAGTCCAACCCCACCAGCGAATGCAAGTAACGAAACGGGGCTCTGTGGCATATTTGTAAGTGCAAAGTTGAACTGCTTTTCACATGTAGAGACATGCGGTGCACTTACAGTAAAAGCAGTTGCCTACTTCTACCCACAATGATTATCATGGTCTGTACCACGTGTACTAGGGATAAGCAAAAAAAAATGATTTTCTAACTATAAGACACCACAATATTGTATCCTGGAATTACTGGGGTTGATGGTAGAGGAATGGTCTCTATTTCTATAGCCATGACCCAAGATTCAGCACATTCTAGCATTTCTGTTAGGGATATTGTAAAGTTTCTCCATGTGACTGACTATATTCTAATGAATATACGTTAGAGCCTCTATGAAAGATGGCAGTTTTATTCGCCAAAATTAACATTTTTATCAATTAATGATTCTCCTGTTTTCCTTTATGTGTGCTGATTACCTATTCTTTTCCCTTACCCACCTTTGGCAATCCAAACCCTTTTTTAGCAAGCCTCATCCAGTTCCTTTTGCTGTTGTTAAGTATAATGAACCATGTCAGTAGATAATCCAAACTGCCTCTATTACTATTGAGGTCTTCTTCTCAATATAGATTGGTGTCTCTCTTTACCTCGAGAGACGACCTTGTGTTTTAGTCCAGCTACCCAACCAGCTCCGCAACACCAAAGGAAGAGGCTTTAAGAACGACTACCAAACGTCCAAAATCTTATCCAGAACTCATTTTTATTAAAATTATTATACAACAAAGAAATTTACATACTTTTTCTCCTAGTTTTAAGTTAAATATATTTGCATAAAGTTGACTACTTTAGTAGTCGTAACAATTACTATTTACTTTGTATTACTTGTATACACAGTTATGGTGTTGTGCAGGCCATTGTAAAGGCCATCTCCCGACTCCACAAGGTCTCCTTGGAGCAGGCCGAAGAAATGTTTGGAATGGGCAGGCCGACCTGAGCTACAAGGATGGACTGTGCATTTACACCCCATATTTCATTTTGTTTTTGTCCTCTTTGTTTGTGTTTGTCATTTCCCCCAGACATATGTATAGTTTCATCCCACCCTCCAACCTCATTGGTTCTTCTTTTCACAGCAAAACTTCATGTAGTCAGTCCATCTTCCCCTTTAACACCCCCCCTGATGCTTGTTGATATTTTTAAAATAATAAAATATCAGATTTTTTTTTACAGTTTTTATTTTTTCATTGTACAGTAGAGCCTCTATGAGAGGACACCTCTCTACTAAGCACCATTTTCATTTACAAAATTACCATTTTTACTCTTTAGCAACTCTCCGGTAAGAGTACATCTTTCCCATAAAGACACTTTGTTTTTGCAATTAGATGTCCTTTACAGGGAGGTTCTACTGTATTTTGTTATATTCAGACAAGTATTTTTTGTCATTTTTTATATTTTTTTCATTGATATTTCATTTATATTGATAGTTTTTATATCTTGACAGGTTAATTTTTTATATATTATCTCTGTCTCAATGGATTATTTTTGATTTGGACTCTTTGTTTTTCTTACCTAGCAATTATTGAAATGGCTTCCTTTGCTGGATTGTGTTGAGGGGTAGAATTTTATCAAACAGTATCTTCACTTCATTAAAGCAATTTTGAAGATCATTTATTGGTGGAAAGTTTGTTTGGAAAAAGATATGACCATATCAACCAAATTTTTTTATTTAGTTTCCGAGATTTCAATGACTCACCATCACTTTTCCTCATTCCCCTTCCATCATTCCCTTAAGGAGAATAACAGAAAGTCACTGAAATGTCAAGCACTAAGTTTAAAAAATTGGTTGATTAATATTCCATGGAATTTATATAATCTTTATACAAGGGGATAAGAAACAACAACAGGATACCACATACTGTAGAACCTCTATGAATGGATACCTCTCTACAAAGGACAGTTTTATTTCCCGAAATTATCATTTATACTAATGAACAGTTCTCCAGTAAGAAGACACTTCTCTTTGTTTTGTTGTTGTTACTTTTCCTCAATTTATTAAGTAATTTTATATTCATCAAAGATTTGACAATAAAGCACAAATATTTCCATAACCTGCTGCTGGACATGCTATTGTGTGTTCTATAGACCAGTAATACAGGAGTTGACTTATCCCAGGTATACTGATATTATGATTTCTGAGGGGGGTCGGTGGAAGGCTGGTTAAACCGTTTGGTTTACGACCACAACGACCCGGGTTCGATCCCCGCATTAGACACTTTTTTCTGTTTAAAAAAAAAAATGCTCCAATGACCCCCCGATTCTTGCAAAAGTCCAACCCCACCAGCGAGTGCAATCAATTATAAGTGTAAAGTCGAACTGCTTTCACATGTGTAGACATGTGGTGCGCTTACAGTAAAAATCAGTCGCTAACTACCCACCATGATTATCATGGCCTGTATCATGTGTACTAGGGATAAACAAAAAAAAAAAATTCTAAATATATGGTTTAGTCAGTAAATAATGTTTTTATTTCTTATATATGTACTAGCGAATATGTACCCGGCTTCGCCCGGGTTTTATCCGAGTGAAAGTTTGCCTAACGAATATTATTGATAATAATATTCGGGAAAACACACAGAATATTATGATAATAATGATAATATAATTCGTTACATCATATATTTATATAATATATGAAATTTATTTTTCGAGCAAACATATCCACTCTCTACTGAATAAATTTTTAAAAAGATATACATAAATAAAAATATCTAGAGATATACTACATGATCTTAGCCAAAAGGCCGAGAAACAATATTTTATATATAGAGATGACCTGGCTTCGTGTGTCTTCTGCTCGAGTGAATGTTTCGCTGGTAGAATTTTGTTCCTGCCTACTAATAATTATTATCTGGCTTCGCCCGTGGTCTGATTTAGTGAATATTCCCCCAAAAGAATTTTTTAATGCAATCAAGCATGATACGGCAATATTGTCATCATCATTTCTGACTAAAAAATATTGTTGCTCAGTACTTGGTTAAATATAATTTTTCTTGGTTAAAGTGTGACAAAAAAACTCTTCCAGATTTAACTCTCTGTCCTGTTCAAATTTCAGCGAGATTAGTTACATATTGAGGTCGTGCATAGCCGACAAACATATATATATATGTTCCCGGCTTCGCCCGATTTTTACCTGAGTAAAAGTTCGCTTAACAAACATTTGTTAAAACGATTCTAGCAAACATCCAATCCCTACTGAATCTATACTTGTCTACACTCTCGATAATTTTTTCCCAGTCCCTTGAAAAATACTCGATAAGTTGAAAAAATCAGTATTAATTGGTCCACTCGGTAATTTGAAGTTGAAGGAATAGTATCTTGCCACAAACGAAGATTTGTAAATAACTGTATTTAGCGAATGTAGCCGGCTTCGCACAGTTTTTATCCGAGTAAAAGTTTGCCTAACGAACATTTGTTAAAACGATTCTAGAAAACATCCAATCCACCTATATATTGATTTATAAACGTATATAAATATAACTATTGTTATATGCATTTAAATAAATTTTTGAAACACAATTTTTTTAAAACATTTATTATATTTTAAATAATATTTTCTCACTTTTGTGAATTTGATAATTAATTATTTCTTTTTTCTCAATGAATTATATATATTAATTTAAAATTTCATTTTTGTTATCATCATCACATACAATGTAATTTTTTTATATAAACAAACGATAATAAACAACAACAATTAGGGGCTCAAAAATCATTTATTATGGTTAGCAGCTCCGTAAATAAAGATATTTCCACAACAACAACAATTAAAGTTGCATCATCATTTTTATAAAACAACAGCAAATTAAATTAACAATGTAAAAATATATTTTAACATTACATTTTAACATTTAACACAAAAACATTATAATTTTTTCTTTAAATATATATTAATATTGAAATGTCAAGTTTTTTTTACGTCATTGGAATATTATATTACTGAATTCTCAAATTAAATTTATTATACTTGGAAAACATTTTAAACATTTTTACAATTTATAAATATAATTTCACCAGACACCGCTAGAGGCGCTGCTTGCGAGTGAAAGTAGAAAATTTGCAAATAAAATTGCAAAGAATATTTATTTCAAATAAAATTCAAACCAGAAATCTTCACAGTTGTATAGTAAATAACTTCCTAAAGTTTCACGGTGATTGGATAATCTTACCTTTTAAAAACATTCATCGTGTGAACAAACTAACATTTATTGTCGTGACCAGTGCTGCGCCCAAGCGGTAAAAGGCTGGAACTAACGCTTTTTGGTTTTTTATTTTTAAAAAAAAAGCACATTAACTTTTTTAGTTTTTTGAATAGCCTATATGTTAAACGAAATCTTCAGCTACCTACATGCGGAATTTCATAAAGATTTATTCTGTAGATTTTGCGCAACGCGATAACAAACATCGATTTTGGATTTCATTTTTATAGATTTAAGGATTTAAGTTTTAAAATGTAGTTATTTAGAACTCTATACCATACAGTAGAACCTCTATTATCCCATGGAATTTGTGTAATCTTTATACAAGGGGATAAGAAACAACAACAGAACCTCTATAAATGAACAGTTCTCCATTAAGAAGACACCTCTCTCTGTTGTTGTTGTTGCTTATTTCTCAAGTCGTTTAAACGATCTCCATTAGGTTCCATTGTCTCAGCTTTTCTATTATAGTCCTAGGGTTTCCCCAGAGGTCTTTTAACCTCTCTTTCTGTCTCTCTTAAAGAACACCTTGTCTCTCTGCAACTAGGTATTTTCCATTACAGGAAGGTAGTTCTACTCTATCAGAATACAGTTTAAATATAAAGTCTATTTGGTCAAGAAAACAAATATTGATAGATAGATTTTGCATGAGGGCATCTAAAATGGTTTATATTTGAGAAAATGGTGAAAATATGTGAATTTGATTGCATATATATCCAGAGTCCTTCTTTCAGGAAGGGCCGCTTCTTCTTTCATATTGGCAGCTGCTCCAGACCTGTTGTTGTTTTCTTATCCCCTTGTGTAAAGATTACATGAGTCCATGCTCCTCTCGAGCTGTTTGTTAATAAGCCTCTCCCAAAGATCCTGTTTAGTACATCTAATGCAAGCCAAAATGTGTTCTGGAGCTGCAGATGCCAAGCTACATTTTGGGCAAGTGGAGTAGATTTTGTTATTTTCTATCTTCAATGGCTTGAGATGGCCTGTTTTAAATCTTGTTAGTGTTGTTTGCTCCAGACCTAGAAGGGTGGGTTATACAGCCATGACTTGGTTGTTCAGTGGTCTTTGGCACCATCTTGCTCTCTTCAAATGAGCACTGGCCCAAAATCATATTATGGTACCTGAATGAAGGACCAATGCCCTGTTCACTGTCATAGCGGGGAGGTGACCCTGGACAGGACAGTATGTCTGGAGTCTTGTACTCCTGGTACCCTAGGCTGTCCTACTAAGCCCAGCTCAATGTTAACAGGACAGTATGTCTGGAGTCTTGTACTCCTGGTACCCTAAGCATGAAGGCTGTCCTACTAAGCCCAGCTAAATGTTAACAGGACAGTATGTCTGGAGTCTTGTACTCCTGGTACCCTAGGCATGAAGGCTGTCCTACTAAGCCCAGCTAAATGTTAACAGAACAGTATGTCTGGAGTCTTGTACTCCTGGTACCCTAAGCATGAAGGCTGTCCTACTAAGCCCAGCTAAATGTTAATAGGTAAGTATGTCTGGAGTCTTGTACTCCTGGTACCCTAAGCATGAAGGCTGTCTTACTAAGCCCAGCTAAATGTTAACAGGACAGTATGTCTGGAGTCTTGTACTCCTGGTACCCTAAGCATGAAGGCTGTCCTACTAAGCCCAACTGATGTTAACAGGACAGTATGTCTGGAGTCTTGTACTCCTGGTACCCTAAGCATGAAGGCTGTCCTACTAAGCCCAGCTCAATGTTAACAGGACAGTATATCTGGAGTCTTGTACTCCTGGTACCCTAAGCATGAAGGCTGTCCTACTAAGCCCAGCTAAATGTTAACAGGACAGTATGTCTGGAGTCTTGTACTCCTGGTACCCTAAGCATGAAGGCTGTCCTACTAAGCCCAGCTGATGTTAACAGGACAGTATGTCTGGAGTCTTGTACTCCTGGTACCCTAAGCATGAAGGCTGTCCTACTAAGCCCAGCTAAATGTTAACAGGACAGTATGTCTGGAGTCTTGTACTCCTGGTACCCTAGACATGGCTGTCCTACTAAGCCCAGCTGATGTTAACAGGACAGTATGTCTGGAGTCTTGTACTCCTGGTACCCTAGACATGAAGGCTGTCCTACTAAGCCCAGCTAAATGTTAACAGGACAGTATGTCTGGAGTCTTGTACTCCTGGTACCCTAGACATGAAGGCTGTCCTACTAAGCCCAGCTGATGTTAACAGGACAGTATGTCTTGTACTCCTGGTACCCTAGACATGAAGGCTGTCCTACTAAGCCCAGCTCAATGTTAACAGGACAGTATGTCTGGAGTCTTGTATTCCTGGTACCCTAGGCATGAAGGCTGTCCTACTAAGCCCAGCTAAATGTTAACAGGACAGTATGTCTGGAGTCTTGTACTCCTGGTACCCTAGGCATAGCGGCTGTCCTACTAAGCCCAGCTGATGTTAACAGGACAGTATGTCTGGAGTCTTGTACTCCTGGTACCCTAGACATGGCTGTCCTACTAAGCCCAGCTGATGTTAACAGGACAGTATGTCTGGAGTCTTGTACTCCTGGTACCCTAGACATGAAGGCTGTCCTACTAAGCCCAGCTCAATGTTAACAGGACAGTATGTCTGGAGTCTTGTACTCCTGGTACCCTAGACCTGAAGGCTGTTCTACTAAGCCCAGCTGATGTTAACAGGACAGTATGTCTGGAGTCTTGTACTCCTGGTACCCTAGACATGAAGGCTGTCCTACTAAGCCCAGCTAAATGTTAACAGGACAGTATGTCTGGAGTCTTGTACTCCTGGTACCCTAGACATGAAGGCTGTCCTACTAAGCCCAGCTAAATGTTAACAGGACAGTATGTCTGGAGTCTTGTACTCCTGGTACCCTAGGCATAGCGGCTGTCCTACTAAGCCCAGCTGATGTTAACAGGACAGTATGTCTGGAGTCTTGTACTCCTGTTACCCTAGGCATAGCGGCTGTCCTACTAAGCCCAGCTGATGTTAACAGGACAGTATGTCTGGAGTCTTGTACTCCTGGTACCCTAGGCATAGCGGCTGTCCTACTAAGCCCAGCTAAATGTTAACAGGACAGTATGTCTGGAATCTTGTACTCCTGGTACCCTAGACATGAAGGCTGTCCTACTAAGCTCAGCTAAATGTTAACAGGACAGTATGTCTGGAGTCTTGTACTCCTGGTACCCTAGACATGAAGGCTGTCCTACTAAGCCCAGCTCAATGTTAACAGGACAGTATGTCTGGAGTCTTGTACTCCTGGTACCCTAGACATGAAGGCTGTCCTACTAAGCCCAGCTAAATGTTAACAGGACAGTATGTCTGGAGTCTTGTACTCCTGGTACCCTAGGCATGAAGGCTGTCCTACTAAGCCCAGCTAAATGTTAACAGGACAGTATGTCTGGAGTCTTGTACTCCTGATACCCTAGACCTGAAGGCTGTCCTACTAAGCCCAGCTAAATGTTAACAGGACAGTATGTCTGGAGTCTTGTACTCCTGGTACCCTAGACCTGAAGGCTGTCCTACTAAGCTCAGCTAAATGTTAACAGGACAGTATGTCTGGAGTCTTGTACTCCTGGTACCCTAGGCATGAAGGCTGTCCTACTAAGCCCAGCTAAATGTTAACAGGACAGTATGTCTGGAATCTTGTACTCCTGGTACCCTAGACCTGAAGGCTGTTCTACTAAGCCCAGCTAAATGTTAACAGGACAGTATGTCTGGAGTCTTGTACTCCTGGTACCCTAGGCATGAAGGCTGTCCTACTAAGCCCAGCTAAATGTTAACAGGACAGTATGTCTGGAGTCTTGTACTCCTGGTACCCTAAGCATGAAGGCTGTCCTACTAAGCCCAGCTAAATGTTAACAGGACAGTATGTCTGGAGTCTTGTACTCCTGGTACCCTAGACATGAAGGCTGTCCTACTAAGCCCAGCTCAATGTTAACAGGACAGTATGTCTGGAGTCTTGTACTCCTGGTACCATAGGCATGAAGGCTGTCCTACTAAGCCCAGCTAAATGTTAACAGGACAGTATGTCTGGAGTCTTGTACTCCTGATACCCTAGGCATGAAGGCTGTCCTACTAAGCTCAGCTAAATGTTAACAGGGCAGTTTGTCTGGAGTCTTGTACTCCTGGTACCCTAGGCATGAAGGCTGTCCTACTAAGCCCAGCTAAATGTTAACAAGACAGTATGTCTGGAATCTTGTACTCCTGGTACCCTAGACCTGAAGGCTGTTCTACTAAGCCCAGCTAAATGTTAACAGGACAGTATGTCTGGAGTCTTGTACTCCTGGTACCCTAGACCTGAAGGCTGTTCTACTAAGCCCAGCTAAATGTTAACAGGACAGTATGTCTGGAGTCTTGTACTCCTGGTACCCTAGACATGAAGGCTGTCCTACTAAGCTCAGCTAAATGTTAACAGGACAGTATGTCTGGAGTCTTGTACTCCTGATACCCTAGGCATGAAGGCTGTCCTACTAAGCTCAGCTAAATGTTAACAGGACAGTATGTCTGGAGTCTTGTACTCCTGGTACCCTAGGCATGAAGGCTGTTCTACTAAGCCCAGCTAAATGTTAACAGGACAGTATGTCTGGAATCTTGTACTCCTGGTACCCTAGGCATGAAGGCTGTTCTACTAAGCCCAGCTAAATGTTAACAGGACAGTATGTCTGGAGTCTTGTACTCCTGGTACCCTAGGCATGAAGGCTGTTCTACTAAGCCCAGCTAAATGTTAACAGGACAGTATGTCTGGAGTCTTGTACTCCTGGTACCCTAGGCATGAAGGCTGTCCTACTAAGCCCAGCTAAATGTTAACAGGACAGTATGTCTGGAGTCTTGTACTACTGGTACCCTAGACATGAAGGCTGTCCTACTAAGCCCAGCTAAATGTTAACAGGACAGTATGTCTGGAGTCTTGTACTACTGGTACCCTAGACATGAAGGCTGTCCTACTAAGCCCAGCTAAATGTTAACAGGACAGTATGTCTGGAATCTTGTACTCCTGGTACCCTAGACCTGAAGGCTGTTCTACTAAGCCCAGCTAAATGTTAACAGGACAGTATGTCTGGAGTCTTGTACTCCTGGTACCCTAGACATGAAGGCTGTCCTACTAAGCCCAGCTAAATGTTAACAGGACAGTATGTCTGGAGTCTTGTACTCCTGGTACCCTAGACATGAAGGCTGTCCTACTAAGCCCAGCTAAATGTTAACAGGACAGTATGTCTGGAGTCTTGTACTCCTGGTACCATAGGCATAGAGGCTGTCCTACTAAGCCCAGCTCAATGTTAACAAGCAAAGAGGCAAAGTACCTCTGTGTGCTTCAGACATTCCCATCAACAGGAAACGCACCCAATTACTCCGTAAGATAAGAAGATAAGCACTACTACCATGAAGAACCAATATCATGTAGAGTGACATGATTGGCAGTGTAAGGATGAATTTAAAAATATGTATTTTTTCTTCACACTACCCACAGTATAACCTCTTTAATTCAACCCTTTTTCAAATTCCAATAAGACTATTTACTTTGCTTTAACCACTATAATTCAACACAGACTTTAAATTCAACCAAAAATTCTGATCCCTTAGGTTGTTGAATTAAAGAATTCTGACTATAATTGTATTTAGCCATGTTACCTTGGCTCATTTTTTATATAATACTCTTATATAAACTACAGTAAAACCTCGCTATAGCAAACCTTTCCTTATAACAAACTTGAAACAGCATTTTATAATGCAGTGAACTATTCATTATTCAAGATAAAATGGTGAAAAGCTTTTTGTAGTTTTTATACAGTAAACTATGGCTATAATGAACCATGGCTATGTTACAGTTGTTGTTTCTTATCCCATTGTATAAAGATTACAAGAATTCCATGAGTCCATGCTCCTCGAGCTGTTTTATGATAAGCAGCGGCCTCTCCCAAAGGTCCTGTTTAGTGTATCTAATGCAAGCCAGAATACCATAGCTATACTGAACCAAAGGTTCCCATTGGGGTTCGCTATAGAGATGTTTCACTGTATGTTAAAGTTTCTATAAACATTGAAACAGAATGACGATAAGATATTGAACAGATGAAACTATTTTGAGGACTTGCCATTGATAACCAGCGTTTTTCTCACTATTTTTTCCTCCGTCTTCTATTTCAATGCTTGTAAAATATAAAAATTGTTTGCGCACTGAAAATGTGAACATTTTTTACCTATTTGAGTTATAAATAAGTTACATTAATCATGAAAATGGATTTTTTTATTTGTAACAGAAAAAACATAAGGTAATCAAGACCCAATCTAAATAAATAGTGTGACGTTTAGCTAATAGTTTTGTTACCAAAACATCACACACTATTGGGATTTGGTCTTAATACATTGTGTTTTTAATCTATATTCAAAATTGTACTTTATTATTATTTTTTTATTTATTTAATAGGACATTTCAGCTTTTTATTAGATGTCATGAGAAACACTGTCATTAAAGAACTTCATTGTGTTTACATAGATTACCATATGAATTATTATATTGATCCATGTGTTTAAAATCCATAGAAAGAGGGGGGAAAAAGGGAGCAATTCGAAATACTTCTTTTTTTCTAATAATATTTTCGTGGTCCATGGTCAAATATAATTATATTTGTGAAAAATCTATTTCTGTGAAACAGAAATATTATATTTGTGAAAAAAAAAATTCTAATAGTAATTTTGTGATCCATGATCAAATATAATTGTATTTGTGAAAAATGTATTTTTCTGTGAAACAATGGATTTTTATTTTCTAATAGTAATTTTGTGATCCATGGTCAAATATAATTATATTTGTGAAAAATGTATTTTTCTGTGAAACAATGGATTTTTTTTTTTTTTCTAATAGTAATTTTGTGATCCATGGTCAAATATAATTATATTTGTGAAAATGTATTTTTCTGTGAAACAATGGATTTTTTTTTTCTAATAGTAATTTTGTGATCCATGGTCAAATATAATTATATTTGTGAAAAATGTATTTTTCTGTGAAACAATGGATTTTTTTTCTAATAGTAATTTTGTGATCCATGGTCAAATATAATTATATTTGTGAAAAATGTATTTTTCTGTGAAACAGAATTAATGAAGTTAAGTATCTGCTCCATATATACATTTTTGTCTGTTTGTTTTTCAATTTGTACTCACACACACACTTTTAATCATTTTCTTGTTTTTTTATTATTCTCTATCTCCCATATTATAATTATTTAAAAAAACCTGTAAATAGATTTCACCATTACATTTTTTTTAGAAGCCATCCTGTTCAAAACTAAACAAAAAAAAAGGGTGGTGTACTTAAAAAAAAAGTTACTAAAAAAAATGAATCATCCACAAAATATAATCAATAAATTTTATCAAATAATTTTCATGTCTTTTTCTCTTTTTTATTATGTTTTTATAGATGGAAATTTTGCCAGGAATGTGGCTTTGTTACCGATCTGAAGCCACTAGTTTGCGGCAACTATAATTAGATAGCGTCTAGTTTTGATGTTTATTTTTGAGAGGAGATGTACCCTATGCTTTTATTGTTTTTTATACAAATGACTTTTGGTTTGCTTCTTCCACTTTCATATCCCGTCTTAATCAGTTAAAGATGTCTGTGGATCTTATGCTTCATGATTGAGAGAAGTAAAATGAGAATATTTTTTTTTGTCATTGAAACTAGGAGCAGTCCTTAGTAGCAGGCCAACACTTAGCTCCAATTTAAAATGTCTACCTCTGACATGCAGAACAGACGCTATATACAGACAGCTATATAAGTACAGACACTGTTCATACCCAGGATCAGAAGCCTTTATTGGGTAGTATCAATTAATTAATACCTTTATTAAGACCTTTAGTCTTATATACAACAACAAAAAGCTTTAACAAGAAGACCTTTTGGTCTTATACATATCCTACAAGCAGAAATATAGGGTACATGCAGAAATAACAGTAATAGTACAAGTAATCTGCAATGAGGAAAAAGAAAGGAAGGGCTTAACATAAACTTATATACAAGCAGTCAAGAACAAGCAGTTATTTTTCTTTTAAAGAACAATAATTAATAGAATTAACAGGAATATAAATAATTATCAGGCATCTAGACATGATAAAACAGAATTTGGATTATAGATTATAGCTACAAGAAAATAAGGCATCTATACAGTTTTATATATGGATGGATAAAGGGTAGAGGGTTATCCAAAGTCAGAAAAAAATCCATAGAGTTAATTAATTTGTTTATTCACCTAGTTGTGTACAGTAGAAGCCACTGAATTCATTAAGTTACTTCAAATATTATCCACCTTTCCAGTCTCTTATATATAGATTCTCCTGAGAAATACAGAAAAGGAGGAGAACAAGAAGAACAAGGAAGAAATTCTTCTTCTTTCTTATCTCCACTCCATCATATTAGGGTATCAAGCTTGTAAAGCTAGACTTTTGATGGTGTCTGCTGGGGAAGAGTAGAGCTCATCAATGGATGAGTCAATGTGTTTTGGGGTTGCAGGTTGACACTTAGTACATAGTGGGAAAACCTTGCAACCATTCTGGAAATTCATTGTCCATAGATGACCAGACTTAAGTCTGGAAATCAAAGACTTGTTCTCTTGGGAGGACAGAACTGGTACTTGTTGAGAAGAAATTCAAATTTATAAAGTTATATGAGAAATATATGTAGATATAGTGTTCTAATTACATTTAGTATTGGGGTACAATCAGCTGAAACCAGTTATTTTTTTGTAAGCTATTCAGCTTTCCTTTTTCAACCCAACTTGGAATCAGCAATAGCAAAGCTAAATGACATTGTAATTGACCATATGAATAGGTATTGCCAACAAAATATAAATCACAATTAGCAAAATTGTTTTTAGTTGTATTTGTGAGTTTATAAAATCACTATCGATTGCATATTTACCTGGTGAAAATGTACTGTAAATATGTAAATGATTTCTTAATTATAATATTTTTTAGACTTGTTCACCCAGGTAAATTTCTGTATCCTTTAAATCAGGAGTTAAGTATATTTTTTAAATTCATGTTTGTTAATTGGGACTACTGATGGGTAATTGGTACTGCTGAATATTGAAATTCCTGATATTTATGATTAGTGGTGTTTAAAACTTTATATGAATTGGGAATATTGATAATTAAATGATTGGTACACTGCTAATAATTGTGAAACTATTGCTATTTAAAAGATGATAATTTGAACTTTTGATAATTGATATCACTGGTATTAGAACTACTGATGCGGTGCCTATAGAACATTGCACTTCTCCTGCAGTGTGGAAGGGGCCGTGTGTGTGACCTCCTTGGAGCCTAGAGCATTGCACTTCTCCTGCAGTGTGGAAGGGGCCGTGTATGTGACCTCCTTGGAGCCTAGAGCATTGCACTTCTCCTGCAGTGTGGAAGGTGGCGTGTATGTGACCTCCTTCGAGCCTAGAGCATTGCACTTCTCCTGCAGTGTGGAAGGTGGCGTGTATGTGACCACCTTGGAGCCTAGAGCATTGCACTTCTCCTGCAGTGTGGAAGGGGCCGTGTATGTGACCTCCTTGGAGCCTAGAGCATTGCACTTCTTCTGCAGTGTGAAAGGGGCCGAGTGTGTGACCTCCTTGGAGCCTAGAGCATTGCACTTCTCCTGCAGTGTGGAAGGGGCCGTTTATGTGACCTCCTTGGAGCCTAGAGCATTGCACTCCTCCTGCAGTGTGAAAGGGGCCGTGTATGTGACCTCCTTGGAGCCTAGAGCATTGCACTTCTCCTGCAGTGTGGAAGGGGCCGTGTATGTGACCTCCTTGGAGCCTAGAACATTGCACTTCTCCTTCAGTGTGGAAGGGGCCGTATATGTGACCTCCTTGGAGCCTAGAGCATTGCACTTCTCCTGCAGTGTGGAAGGGGCCGTATATGTGACCTCCTTGGAGCCTAGAGCATTGCACTCCTCCTGCAGTGTGAAAGGGGCCGTGTGTATGACCTCCTTGGAGCCTAGAGCATTGCACTTCTCCTGCAGTGTGAAAGGGGCCAAGTGTGTGACCTCCTTGGAGCCTAGAGCATTGCACTTCTCCTGCAGTTTGGAAGGGGCAGTGTATGTGACCTCCTTGGAGCCTAGAGCATTGCACTTCTCCTGCAGTGTGGAAGGTGGCGTGTATGTGACCTCCTTGGAGCCTAGAGCATTGCACTTCTCCTGCAGTGTGAAAGGGGCAGTGTATGTGACTTCCTTGGAGCCTAGAGCATTGCACTTCTCCTGCAGTGTGGAAGGGGCAGTGTATGTGACCTCCTTGGAGCCTAGAGCATTGCACTTCTCCTGCAGTGTTGAAGGTGGCGTGTATGTGACTTCCTTGGAGCCTAGAGCATTGCACTTCTCCTGCAGTGTGGAAGGGGCAGTGTATGTGACTTCCTTGGAGCCTAGAGCATTGCACTTCTCCTGCAGTGTGGAAGGGGCAGTGTATGTGACCTCCTTGGAGCCTAGAGCATTGCACTTCTCCTGCAGTGTGGAAGGTGGCGTGTATGTGACCACCTTGGAGCCTAGAGCATTGCACTTCTCCTGCAGTGTGGAAGGTGGCGTGTATGTGACCTTCTTGGAGCCTAGAGCATTGCACTTCTCCTGCAGAGTGGAAGGTGGCGTGTATGTGACCTTCTTGGAGCCTAGAGCATTGCACTTCTCCTGCATTGTGGAAGATGGCGTGTATGTGACCTCCTTGGAGCCTAGAGCATTGCACTTCTCCTGCAGAGTGGAAGGTGGCGTGTATGTGACCTTCTTGGAGCCTAGAGCATTGCACTTCTCCTGCAGTGTGGAAGGTGGCGTGTATGTGACCTCCTTCGAGCCTAGAGCATTGCACTTCTCCTGCAGTGTGGAAGGGGCCGTGTGTGTGTGACCTCCTTGGAGCCTAGAGCATTGCACTTCTCCTGCATTGTGGAAGGTGGCGTGTATGTGACCTCCTTGGAGCCTAGAGCATTGCACTTCTCCTGCAGTGTGGAAGGGGCCGTGTGTTTGTGACCTCCTTGGAGCCTAGAGCATTGCACTTCTCCTGCAGTGTGGAAGGTGGCGTGTATGTGACCTTCTTGGAGCCTAGAGCATTGCACTCCTCCTGCAGTGTGGAAGGTGGCGTGTATGTGACCTCCTTGGAGCCTAGAGCATTGCACTTCTCCTGCAGTGTGGAAGGTGGCGTGTATGTGACCTTCTTGGAGCCTAGAGCATTGCACTTCTCCTGCAGTGTGGAAGGTGGCGTGTATGTGACCTCCTTGGAGCGTTGCGAGGTCGCTAGGTCTAACGAGAGAGACTGGAATCCGATCTCCCCTCTGTTCTCCGGGTGGAGCCTTTAGGACAGGTGTTTTCTGGCGCACACCATCCCCATCTAGCCCAGGCACCAGAAATGAAGAAAAGGACTACTGACTACTTTATTAAGACCCTTAGTCTTATATACAAGAACAACAGAAAGCTTTATTAAAACCTTTTGGCCTTATACAGATTGGGACTGCTAATCTCTTTATCACTAATTGGTGATCTTTTTTAAATAGCATGAGCAATTTTTACTTTTTTATTACAGTAGAACCTCCATGAGAGGACACTCGCTCTAGAGGACACCTCTCCCCAAAGGCCATTTTGGCTCTACAACCAGGTGTCCATTACAGAGAGATTCTACTTTATAAATAAAAGGTTTTTGTATTTCTGCAAACTTTCCACTATATTTGGTCTTTTCCAATAAAAATATGACATGCTATTGAGTTAGAACTGGAAAGAGTCACTGTCATAGTATCAACCCCCAAATATGCTAATCGGAGCCATACTAGGCCAATTTGCATATTCTTGTTCTGCCTTAAGTCAACCTATCCAGATGAAACTGATATACAAGTAGATTCAAGTCTGGAAGAAGTCACTGTCATAGTATCAACTCCAGAATAAGATAATCAGTGCAATATTGGACCAATTTGCATATTTTACTTTTCTGTGTTAAGTTAACCTATCTGAGGAAAATTTTGAACTGATATAGAGTTAATGGAAGGAGTCATACTGTCATAATATCATAGTAATCAGTAAAAATAACTAGCCTACTTTTCCTCTTAAAATGGAGCTAAGCACCAAATATTTTCGTCTTGCAGACTCCAGTCGATGACAAAGACACAACCCCTAGCTTTATAAAAGCCAATGCCAACCTAAAGGCCGTGGTTTTCTGCAAGTCCAGGGCAGGCTTTGATTTCACAATTCAAAAAAGGGATTCAATAACTCTTCAAATATCCTATGTGCGCGATTTTATATATTTAATATATATACCGTTTAGAAATATTTAATATAAGTTTGAGAGAAAAAAATTCTTTAACACCTGCGAAATATGCAAAGCGGATGCGCTATTTGATGCGTCTACTTTGCATATATATACTAATTGTTGTTGTGTCTTATCCCCTTGTGTAAAGATTACACGAATTCGATGAGTTCATGCTCCTCGAGCTGTTTATGAGAAGCATCGGCTTCTCCCAAAGGTCCTGTTTAATGCATCTAATGCAAGCCAAATCCCCCCAATCTATACTAATTGTAGTGCCCAGTTTCAAACAAAACTGGTCATTAGCGACCGCTCGTAGACGCAACCCTGGCATGTGCTGCTGTTTAAGATCGGTTTCGTGACCTGCCCTGCGTATGTGATCGCCCCTGATGCTATCTCTGTAACCCAAGGACAGAGGGAAAATGGTTTGGCGATTCGACGGCGCGGGTTGCTCGAGAAATCGACTTACGCAGCGTCCCATTTGAACGCGCTATGCAATCTATGGTGTACTTTTCTGTGTGGCTGGTTGTCTTAGTACTGGTACCCTTACCAGTAATCTTATCTAAAACTTTTTATATATTTATTTTTACAAAAATAAAATCTATCTTTTCCCATCAGTTTCTGAATAATTCCCGCTTTATCTAATATTCTTATTTAAACAACAGCTGTCTGTCTATTATCTTCCCTGGCCTGGGGAATCTAACCTTTTTGAACAACCTTGGTTGGGTGCAGCACCTTGGTACTTCGATATAGTGCATTGCGGCTTGTCTGCCTGCTACATTATTTTGTGCTTAAAAATCATACACTTTATGCATTGCAGTATGTCTGCTCTCCACGGTCACCCCTGGGCTCAACACTATTGGACCGTCTCTGCCTCCCCCTGATCTCCGCGGATCACCTCTTTCTAAACATTTATTGTTTTTACTTATATATATGGGGGGTCGGTGGAAGGCTGGTTAAACCGTTTGGTTTACGACCACTACGACCCGGGTTCGATCCCCGCATTGGACACTTTTTTCTGTTTAAAAAAAAAAATGCTCCAATGGCCCCCCGATTCTTGCAAAAGTCCAACCCCACCAGCGAGTGCAAGTAACCAAACGGGGCTCTGGCACATTTGTAAGTGCAAAGTCGAGCTGCTTTCACATGTGTAGACATGTGGTGCGCTTACAGTAAAAAGCAGTCGCTAACTACCCACCATGATTATCATGGCCTGTACCACGTGTACTAGGGATAAGCAAAAAAAAACTTATATATATAAAAGCGTAAATATTACATATAAATATCACATTGAAATATAACAACAACAAAAAGTCTTTATTCAGGGTCACTGACCCTATACAGGATTCACCAGAGGTATGCATAAGAACAAAGGAGTGAGACAAAGGAAATAACGATATATACAGAAGAAAAGGAAAAAGAAAAAAAAACAAGAAAGAGAAAGAGGGAAGCAAGAAAAACAACACAAAAAGAGTAGCAGTAAGAAAGTGAGGAGTGAGTGTCACTTGGCCTTCTTCTGAGATATGGACTTGTGGAAACCATAAAACGCCGTAGCAATATACTTATTCTGGATCATATTGTCAATTATTGATGGAAGTGAAGCACAGAGTTGCCCAGTTTTGAGCATAAGGGTTCTTCTTTCAGAGCATAGCAATCAAAAATATAGTGAGTGATTTCATTTTTTAGTTTTGAATTACAGAAGGTACAAATCGGGTCCTCACCGCAGAGCATCTTGGTGTGGTTTTCTCTAAAAAAACTTGAAAGTATTCTAACTTGTGCGATAAATCTCCAAGTAAAATTATTTCTTTTCCATCTGCTATTTGCTTTTGAATGTATGTAGACAGTTTATCTAAGTTATGCAGCTGTATTTGGTTTGGAGGAAGATATACAAATATCAAACAGATAACGTGTTGGAGGGCTCTTGTGTTTGTTGATAAGAAAATAGATAACCAAGTGCCATCCTTTTCTGAATTGTTTAATCTATATTGCCCGCCTTCCCTAAAACCGACAATCATACCCCCTGACCCTCTTCCCCTTCCAGATTCTTTGGTGGCAGGTAATTCGATAATTTGATAATCTTTTAGTGTTATGTTAGTCCTGTTCAGGCACCATGTTTCAAGTAGAGCAAAAATTTCGTAATTCTTTATGTGCTCGAGAAGTGGAAATATCGAAAGAATCCTATAGAAACCATTTATATTCCAACATATTATTTTTTCCGCGATATCTCGCGAATTTTCAGAAAAATTTGCATTGTCAGCGTCTTGAAAATCAAATTTACATGTATTTGTGTCGAAGTAACTTTCCGTTATTCGATTGTTGGGTGGAGAATTAATTTGAGATTTTGATGTCGTATTCTATTTACACAGTTGTTTCTACGAGGTTGTTGCTATATAGCAGCTCCTGTGCTATCAACAACTTGGCCATTCATCACTTTACAGACTTTATCATTTACAAAGAGCCTGTTATCTCTCAACTTCGATTTTATTCCCCTTTCACCCAATTCTTTCCTTTTTGCAATTAGTATGCGCCGTTGCTCTCTAACATTTTTACTAAAATCTTTACTTATCGAAATTTTATTATCTCTGAGTTTGTAGGCATTTTTAAATATTTTTGCTCTATCAGCATAATCAGGCACCACAACAAGAACTGGTGCATTGGATCCGCGTGAAAGTCGGTGACATTTTGTTATTTTTAAATCATCTCCGATTTCCATTTTATCTCTAATTGTGTTTTGAATCTTTAAGTTACAATCTGCCTGGTTTTCGTCACCCTCCCTCTCAATACCATAGAACACTAGATTGGGCTCACGCAGTCTCGTCTCAAAAAAGTCGACTCTAGCCTCCAGTTCGTTTACCTTTAACGAATTACATGAAGCCAATTTTTCGGTAGCCTGTTGAGACTCTATACATTTAGTTAGCTTCTCCTCCATATTGCAGAATCGCATATCCCAATCGTCCATTCGAGTCTCTATTTTGGTAAGTCTGATGTCAATTCTCTCTCCTAGACTCTTTATTTCCGCCGCCATGTTTAAGATTAGCATTTTTAGCTCGCCATCTATTGATTTTCTCTCTCCTGAGTGTACTGGCGCAGTCAATGTAGTTTGCTTTTTGGTAGGGGGGCCTGGGTTTTGTTCAATGCCTGAGATAAATAATAGAACCAGAATGATACATAGCAGTCTTTTTGGTTACCAGATATATTCCCAGATGGTAAGTTTATATTTTGACCACATTGTCCATCATTATCCCTTCGTACTGAGATTTTTGCATAGTGCGTTACCTTGAGTAAATTTACATATTTAGTGTTGCATACCACAAGTATTAAGAGTAACCGTATTATCCCTTTCATAGTATGAGGCAAATATACACTGAAATATTAGTAATATAACTATATTTACCGGAGCGGTGCTGCACGTGCTGTTTATTGTCTGGCCACCTAGCGCGAATCCACATTGAAATATATTTAAAGTATAAATAATATGATTTTTTAAAAATTTAAGTAATAATAAAAATGGCTATTATAAACCCTTTTTTACAGGATTATATGCCATTACTTTGGTAGAAGGGTTTATAATAACGAAAACTTGAGAGAATATATAAATAAAGGAAGAAACTTATCCTTGGATTTTTATTTTATATATTTCAGATTTTACTTTCATATTTTTGAAGTTCAAAAATGTAGATGGGATAATCGAGAATCAAACCCGCGATCCTTTATATCGCGTCAGCAATCAAACAGTGGTTGGCTTTTTAAGACAACCTAACAGCCAATATGAACTGTCAGATCAATAAAGAGGGATTCTATTAAAAAAATCAGATTTCTAATATGATTTTTATAAAATATTGGATTGGTGATGTGGCCTCAATTTTCAACTATATGAACTTAGATTTGAAACCGTTGTGAGCATTTTTAATTTTAATTGTTAAATAAAGTTCATAAGAGGACCCTCCTGCATAGGCTTAACCCCATCAGTGAAGTCAAGCAATCACACTGAGCCTACCTGGGTGGAGGGAGAGGATTTACTAATCAGATAGTTGTGAGTAATCCATTGTGGGGGTGTCACTTCTTGTGAAACTCCAACTTGAGAAAGATACAAATTTCACAACACCATACGATTTTCTCATTGGACTTGTCACTTTTCAATAGGTTCAAAATAATTATAATAGCCTTGATGAGTGGTTACTGAGATGTAATTCTAAGATTTCGGCATTGTATAGCAACGCAAGGCACCTGACGAGTTAACCAGGTTCATTCTTGGATAGCAGCGGTTTGATTATTTTCTGTTTCATACGTTTTCATTGTATCCCTGAGTTGCAAGACACATCATCGGTGGCTGCCGCCTTTCGGCCACCTGACCTTCTGGTTCCTACTCTGTGGGTCTTCGCCTGCATTGGAGACTTCATTGGCCCTGCCCATCCCCCCACTCGGCCTACGCGCTGCGCTTGGCTGATGCCGCGTCGCTGACCAGCTTCTGCTGTCGTCATCATATCAACGAAAATCTGCGCGGGACCTTCAGAGTAAACATCATTGGCGAGGCGTATTCATGAAAAAATAATATAAAATAACATAATTTTTATTATAATATATATTTTAATTGAAATTATTCAAATTATTAGTTTCATCAAACAATATGATATATGTAAGAAAAAGGTTTGCACATAACATGCTCTAGAATGCTGAAATTGTGTCAAGGCTGCTCCGCGGCTTCATGCAGGACGCCGAGTTTTCCTCAGTTAATCCTCAACTTTCCCCTGGTCCTGGTGCCACGTTAGAGCGTCTTTTGATCCCAAACTTTGTCCTTACTGTCCCATGCGGACTTCCCACTCTGCACGCCTTGCCACTCAACCCGACTGCTTCCATATATACAGGGTGTACCAGGTAAATTGGGAATTTCAACAATGGTATTTTAACTGAATTTTTTTGCAAGTAAAAATTAAAATATCGAATGAAATTTGACACAGTAGTAGATAAAAGGATATAGTTTTTATTTATTCAATGTAGTTTCCATTATTAGCTACAACAGTCTCGAGGCGAGTGCGGAATGAAGCACAGGCCTTGGCGACGATGACCTTGTCCATTTGGGTCATCACCGTGTGAACTGCTTTCTTGACAGACTGGATGGTGGTATGAGGAGCTTTGTTGACATCTCTCTCAACAACGCCCCATACATAGTAGTCGAGGGGATTGCAATCTGGAGAATTAGGGGGCCAAATATCAGGACCCCAGTGACTAGGGACGTTAAGTGTCAGCCACGATTGTGTCTTTTTTGCCTTATGGGCTGGAGCTGAGTCCTGTTGGAAGACATACTTCCTTCCTGCGGCCACCATGTCCATCCAAGGCTTCACAACGGTCTCCAGAACATTGATGTAGGTGTCAGTGTTCATCCTAAGGCCCTTCTCAAAGAAATGGGGAGGCATGACATCACCTTCACTGCTGATAACGCCAAGGACCATTACGGAGGCAGGAAATTTCGTGTGCATCACGACAGGTATCTCTGAGGGGTCTTTACAGATCCAGCGATCA
Source organism: Cordylochernes scorpioides (assembly GCA_030710605.1). Classification (NCBI taxonomy): domain Eukaryota; kingdom Metazoa; phylum Arthropoda; class Arachnida; order Pseudoscorpiones; family Chernetidae; genus Cordylochernes; species Cordylochernes scorpioides. The sequence goes on from CP092872.1 coordinate 80,950,480, forward strand.
TTCCTGGGATTTACCTTTTGGTCCACGTCAAAGTTCTTTTCGTCAGAGAAGAACCTTAGCATGCCAAAAGAGTAGTGTTTCAGGTTGTTGAGGAGGGCAGCAGCCTTTCCTTTTCTGTAATTCTTCATATTCTCAGTCAGCAACTGACCTTTCCGAAGGGCATAAGACTTGAGACCAAGGTCCTCATGGATAGTTCTGACAATTGTCATAGAGCCAACGTCCATTTCCTTGGCTATGGCCCTCATGCTCTTCCCAGGGTTTCCATCAATCTTCTCCTTGACATTTTTGACAAATTCTTCGCCTCTTACCCTGTCCGATCGACGCGAGTGCATTTTCCTTGTAGCTATCCCCTCTTTGTTACTGTCGGCCTCATCAAACTGCTTCTTGACACGATAAATAGTGGTTTTGGGCAACTTAAGAAAATCCACTATCTCTTTGGGGCTCCTTCCGGGGCGCAGAGCAACGATGATGGCAGCTCGATTTTCAAATTCTCGGTTACTCTTCATCACTACACTGCGCACACATGTACTGTTGCATTTTACATGAATATGGCTACGTAATGAAAAAAAAACAAGTTTTTAATCTCAAGTAGTTTTTGTTTTATGGACTGTCAAAGTTAGTCCCAATTTACCTGGTACACCCTGTATAAGAAATATATATAAGAAAAAGTTGTTCTATCTCGTGAAGTGGTTAGAAACGCCTCTGTACAGATATAGTTTATAGCTTAAAGCTATGGTGTATATAAATTGGTTAATATTTACTATTTTGCCAAATCTGGTGTTGTAGCATATTCTTTGGGCTGAATATATGCTCTCTGCCTAGAGAAGATCAAAGATCGACATCCTAGTGTATTTTCAGCGAGAGGTGCCTTTTTCGCACAGAGTATTACATATTTTTTAAATAATAGAGAAAATAAAATGTTAGGAAGGATAACTTATTCCTTCCTACTGTTCATATTGCTACAAACAAAATTTGAGAGGGCCTTAAGCAACAGTGGAAAACTCTCACAGAGTTTATGAGAGTTTACTATATTTCATACCACTTTTAAGACCTCTACAATGATATTGGAAGATTCTGCTTATATATATATCAACATTGTAGGGGAATCTTGGTTATACAAAACCTACCTTGAATTGTGAAAAAGGTCCTTGGTATTAATGTTTTCAAAAAATATTATTTTTGTTTCTAATGAATTGTTTAAGTTCAGAAGAAGTCCAATCAAATTATGTAAGTCACTTCTATCAAAAAATTATTTTATTCCAGTCCTCATATTAATTATCCTGGAGATCCAAACTAATCACTATATCAGTAAATATCAGTGCAATAAACTACATACAATTTTTAAACTCTTCACTTTGTTCTTCTTTGTCAAGGCTATGTTTCAAGTGAACATAGATGATTTTTTTTTAAATGTACCGCCGACCTTGGCATGTACCCATAAGAACCAAAAAGGTATCTATTTTTAAAACCCTAACTTAAAAGTTTTGAAGGCGTCATATATCGAAGCCTTTCTAGAAACGATATATTAATCCTTCGATCTAAAAACACCCATTAATTCCCTAAAAGATAGCTCAACATGAAATTTTATTAACCTGATGTTCATCTTAAATATTCCCAAGAAAAGACAAATCAGGAAATTTGGTTACATTTGCACATATTTATGTAGTTCTCATATGATGAACATATGTGCGTGAAGTAAAATAAATTGATATATATTTTTAAAAAATGAAATACACAAAGAAATTCTATAACTAAACATTAATATTTATTGGTGAAAATTTTAGTTCAAACTATTTTCAGAGTTATTTTGACTAATGGAATCATTTTTTAAATTGATATATATATATAAACCTAAATAATATATAATATTTAATAAAATGAATTATAATATAAAATTTATTTTGTTTTAATCAAATTGTATATTTCCAAGCATTTTATTATTATTATTTTTTTTTAGTGTGAGATCAATATAAATATATATCATTGAAAACGACCATTATTTTTTAATCATCTGGCAACATTCCTTGTTAACTCGGGAAGCCACATTCTCAGTTGTGTAGGCTTTTAAAATATTCTTTTTAACCTTTTTGGAAAACAATGTCTTTAATGTCCTTTAGGCTAGCAACGCAAGTTGCCCGTCACCTTTCCAAAAATATCCCAAAGGTATGATTTTTATTTTAGCAATCATTTTAATGAGCCGCTGCCTTTGACCTCTAAGTGTTGGAAAGTCAATTTTAGGCACTCTATTAAAAATTTATAAAGTGCACATGCTATAAACACAGAATAGAACTATTTAGATTTTCATTTTTATGTATTTAAAAAAAAAATTCCGTGTATTAGGATGTGTTTCGCATAGATATTTAGCATGCATTAAACGTAATCGCCAACACGAGAAAGCTCATTTTAAAACCTAGAATTATTCTTTAATATTGTAATAATATAAATTAAGGCACATTACTCTTTATCTCATAGGTATCAAATTTTAATTGGGCATTTCAAATATCACATTGTTTTTGCATATTTAAAAAAATATCTTACTAAATAAAATGTTGTTAATAATTCGTAACAAGATATAAAAGTATAAGATCAATATTTAGAATATAAAAGCATTCCAATAAGCCAAAATTTTCAATGGCAAAAAATATAACCAAAAAATAAGCTTTATAAAAATTATCATTATCTTTATATTGTGTAGTAAATTTTAAATTACTTTATAACAAAAATTACAAGTAGGCCTATGATTTTGATAATGAAATATCTGCTGTTATAAAACTAACTTTATATATTCGTATGCACACATATTACAATTTTTTTTATTACATATAAAGATCTGCATTATATTTTTGTATTCTACTTTTAAAAAATATATATAAATATAGAATTTTCACAGTTCATGCATGTGTATATAAATTTTATTAGAATACATTGTTTTAATCTTTTGCTATTTTTTGCTAGGTTACCCCCAAGTATGTAGCTTGTGCTACGCCCTTCAGACAACTGGGAACCAGCAAACAATGCAATGCTTCCACAGGTAACAAATAATAAAAAAAACTACAAAATGGTTGTCCTTCAAAAAAAATAATCCAAATGTATAAATCTTCTTTATCTAACCAAAGATATAAAATGTTATTTATACAATCCTAACATATATTTTATTAAAACTATGTTTATTGTATTCAAAGTATAAAGTCATTTGTAGTCATCTGTTTAAATAATATTTTAGGAAGGTCTTCAGGGTCAAATTTATAAGACCAAGTATGTTTAAGATGATTTCGAGGGGGTAAAAAAATTGCAGCATTTTCCCTATTTTAAATCCTATTTATAAATATTAAAGAAAAAAAACTGAGGAAATCTCAAAATATAGGTAAAATATAGATTTTTTTTTTGTTGTAGTGTGCTTAAAAATAACTTGCATGCATTCGATTTTTTAATTATTAAGAAAGAGATGGTCCTTACAATACCATACTATATTGATAAATGGTAAGCTGCTATGAATTAGGTTACATTAGCTATCATTAGATAACTAAAAGGTCAGTAAAAATGTTTTATCTTGAAGGTTTAAACATTTTATATATACAGTAGAACCTCCCTGTAAAGGACACCTAATTGTAGAGCCAAAGTGTCCTTTAGGGAGTGTCCTCTTAACGGATAGTTACTGAATTGTAAAAATGGTAATTTTACAAATGAAAACTTTCCTTTGTAGAGAGGTGTTCGCTAGCGGGGTATCCGCTAAAAGATGATTCTACTGTATATATATATTTTAAACTAATTTTAGCTAATATTAGTTAGTTATTAGTAAGGTTAAGTTGGGTTAGGTTAGCAAACCAACATAACATTGTAGTACACAATGAAATGGACACAATAAATGTAATATAAAGATATTAGTAAATTAAATTTTATTGCCATCTATCGTTAAAATTTTACACAAATAAATTTACTGGCAATGCAATTTTGTGGAAGAGCTTTGCTCGATGCAATACCTTGAAATTATATGTATGTACCTCTACAGACCTATAAGCTTATGTCCATAGTTCACTAAACACCCCTAAGCTGCCTTCCATAGAAAATGCAGGGTATATAACAAAACCAGTCCAATACAATAGTAGAGCGGTCTAGAGATTAATTTGGCGAAACCGCTGAGAGGGTTCACTACTGATGAGCCAAGCCCTCTCATTCAATAACTCATATCATTGCAGTAAGGTCTGTAGAGATAATATTTGATGATATTTAAAAAGAAACGCATTGCCAGTAAATTTATTTGTGTAAAATTTTAAATATAAAGATATGTTTATTAATTATTTTTATATAAAAAAACTAGTACACAGAGTGTTTGGTTATTTTCCACTTCTATATTCCCTTTATTCACTCCTTTATAGCCATCACAAACCTTTTTTAATTTCAAGTCATTAGAAAGACTTTTTCTCAACCACCATTATATATATATATATACACTCATAGACAAAACTTAAGGAAGTTGAAACTCTTTAATGTTTCTGTTTGTCTATTTTCTTTTTACAGAGACAGAGGTTCACACTTGGTTATCTCGTGTGTCTTCAATAAAGGTCACTGTGTGTCAGAGTTAATCCCAATTTACGTGTTAAAGGTACAGTCTGATTCACACTTGTCTTCAATAAAAGTCACTGTGTTCAGTTAATGTCTGAATCCCAATATACATACTAAAAGGTACAACTTCCTTAAGTTTTTTACCCATGAGTGTATTTATATCCTTCTCTCTACCTTAAGGAGGGTGGGGTTTTGAATTGGCAACAAAACCAAATAAGATTATACATGTTTTGTGATAACAACACTGTTTTTTACCCAAATATTGCATATAATGCTTATGCGGAGCTGCTAAATGCTGTTCTTCCTAGGTTGTTAGAAATGTGAAATTCATAGTCTACATACATGGTTATTATGCAAAGATAAATTTGTCTAGTCATTTCTCTTATTTTTTATTTTATAGGTTTTCAGAATTCTCTTAAAACTAATGAAGTTCCTTTTTTTTTAAAATAAAGATCTAGTCAACATTATAATTGTATATACAGGTAGCACCTTGTTCACATTTCTGATAAAGTACAATTTGAATTATATTTTAGATCTTATTTCTTCACTCAATCATATCAGGATATCTAGCCTATAGAGCCTGAGATTTTTGGTGTCTGCTGGAGATGAGTAGAGCTCATCAATGGATGAGCCAATACAGTCAATGATGTGGTTTGCGGTTGCAGTTTGAGAATTGCATTATAGATGCAAAAGCAAAAAACGCTAACAAGACCAAATCCAAATTATTGAAATGGTTCTTCACCTTTCAGTGGTGTTGTTACTGAAACTTCAAAAAAATTTCAATAATTTTGATTTAGTCTTGTTACCTTTTATTTTTATGTTTGAATTTGAAATGAAACCTTGTTATAACCATCTCTCTTTTATAACAGCAACATGGTTATGGCAATCATAAATCAAATATCAAACGGGGCTCTGGCACATTTGTAAGTGCAAAGTCGAACTGCTTTTCACATGTGTAGACATGTGGTGCACTTACAGTAAAAGCAGTCGCCTACTTCTACCCACCATGATTATCATGGCCTATACTATGTTTACTAGGAATAAGCAAAAAAAAAATATCTTGAAATTTTAAGACCCTCCATTGTTTTTTAGTCATGGTTATAGCATGGTTTCAACAACAAAATCTTTGTCCTAGCTGATATTGTTATATCAAGGTTTGACTTTACATGAATTGGTGTGAGATAAAAATAACTTGGATATCATCCAAAAAATGGGATAGGCATGAGTTGTGTGACCTTTGGTATAATTCTTCCTGTCCTACTCTCTGAAAACCTTTTTTTTATCGCTGAAAAATTCATTTTTCTGGGTCAATATCAAAGGAGCTAATTTTTCTAATTGAGTTAAAAGGCAATCCATTGAATATAAGAAAATATATAAAATATAAGGATGTATATATCTGGATCTTCCAAAAAAAAAAATTAACAAAATATTTTGAGGGTTTGCTCCCTTTTTATCAATTTAATGTATGTTGATAAAGGAGAAAACCCTCAATATTTTGTATAAAAAAGTTTTTCTTTAACGGATTCAGGTAGGCTCTTTTTTATATATTAATTTTTGGTCACTTTTCAACTCGAAAAGTTCTTCTCTTAAATTAACTTGAAGAATGAATGTCTCTTAATATTTGTTCAAATACATATTTCATTGATGAGATCCTATTTTTTCCATACAGAGATTTGTATCAAGCTGCTACATTTTCTCGTTATTTTTCATTTTTTACAAATTTAAAAGGTAAAATGGAGCAGGGGGAAGTTATTAAATTGTGCAAGTTTATTATGTTACACTGTGTAATATGTGAGACACCAAGAGACAACAAATTCTGCTTAATGAACTCTAGCAATAGCGTGTTCCAAACCCACCATTGCATTTGTCACCTTCATTCTAATTATTACATGAAAAATGTTGTCAACCATGATTTGTTACTTATATAACTTTTTTTTTTTTTTCATGAAAATAAAGATGGCTAGAAATATGTGAAATTGCCATGATTGTAATAAGAAATGTTTGCATCCAAGTTATAGGCACTGGTTCGTTGGAATGCTAAAGAATAAAATGGATTGTCCAGTTAGATGTAGGTGTGTACATTATTTGGATAAGCAGATGATACTTAGGAGGTATCTCTTTTTGCACAGATTACTTGGAATGCTTGTACAGGATGTTGCTTGAGGAAATATTGACGATTTAACAAAATGTTTGAAGTGTTATATATTGTTGCTATTAAATTAGCACTCAACAACAAAGCCTTTATTTAGGGCCTCTCGCCCTATACAGGATTCACCAGTTCACAAGGGATGGGGAGAACACTGTGTGGCCTTTTTCCGGGATATAATCCTGTGGAATCCAAATATCGCCATCGCTATATACCTATTCTTTGATATTTCATTAATTAGTGCCGGAAATGAAGGACAAAGTTGCCTTGTTTTATCATTTAGTTTTCGTCTTTCCTCAGACAGAGCAGCACAATCAAATAAGTAGTGCAACATCTCCATTGTTATTAAATTAGCACTCAGCATGAATGTTCACACAGGATGTTGATTAAAGAAACAATGAGATATGTATATAACAAGTGTAATTTTTACTATTAAATTAGCACTCTAAAATAAGGTTTGAGAGAGAAATGGTAAGAATGAAGCTATTTTTACTCTGTGAATATAATTGGAAGAGGATTGAGATATTGGAGGGCAAAGGTATATGTGAGAAGTATCCATCCAGAAGCAAGGGATATACATTTATAAATTTGAAGGTTTTAGGGTGGCAGCAGAACTGAGGGATAGATTAAAACACTCCATTGATAAGCAAGAAGTATCTTATTTAGCCATAAAACAAGGTGAGATATTGAGAATATTGGTATCTGGCTTACCAATAATTTACCCATACCCATAGCAAAACCTATATGAATATAACTTGTAATTTTTGTAGAGTTTAAAAATATATTTATTTTTTGGTGGATGAGATTTTGGTTTTTTAACATTACATATGTGTTGTGTGGTATTTCTTCTCTTTACCTTATAATACAATTTATATATATGCCTTTTAATACCTAATGATTAATTATGAACTGTTGTCTTATTAAAAAGCATAAATAATTCAATATCTTTTATTATTATAAATAAATATATATATATAAGCCAATTACCTTGATGGTTCCCTCACCCTATCCTATAAGGCCATGCTGAGGTCAAGATGGTCAACAATATGGTGATGGTGTGTGAAGGATCAGCTGAGGTGTCCTCCATCCTGGAGGAGAGAATCCTGGGCCACTCCCCAGTGGCTGAGCTAGAGGAGACTGGCCGTGTGCTCTCCATTGGAGACGGTATCGCCCGTGTCTATGGCCTGAAGAACATCCAGGCTGAGGAGATGGTGGAGTTCTCCTCCGGCCTTAAGGGCATGGCTCTCAACTTGGAGCCTGACAACGTTGGTATTGTCGTCTTCGGTAATGACAAGCACATCAAGGAGGGAGACATTGTCAAGAGAACTGGAGCTATTGTGGACGTGCCTGTGGGTTCGGAGCTTCTGGGCAGAGTTGTGGATGCCCTGGGCAATGCCATTGATGGCGCCGGCCCCATCAAGTCTGCCAAGAGGGCCCGTGTGGGAGTCAAGGCCCCCGGCATCATCCCCCGTATCTCTGTGCGGGAGCCTATGTTGACTGGCATCAAGGCCGTTGACAGCTTGGTGCCTATTGGTCGTGGCCAGCGTGAGTTGATCATTGGGGATCGTCAGACTGGAAAAACTGCCATTGCCATTGATACCATCATCAACCAGAAGCGCTTCAACGAGGCTGGAGAGGACAAGAAGAAGCTGTACTGTATCTACGTGGCCATTGGTCAGAAGAGGAGTACTGTGGCCCAGATTGTGCAGAGGCTCACCAAGGCTGATGCCATGAAGTACACCATCGTTGTGAGTGCCACGGCTTCCGATGCCGCTCCCCTGCAGTACCTGGCCCCTTACTCCGGCTGTGCCATGGGAGAGTACTTCCGCGACAACGGCATGCATGCCCTCATCATCTATGACGATCTGTCCAAGCAGGCCGTAGCCTACAGACAGATGTCCCTGCTGCTGCGTCGTCCCCCCGGTCGTGAGGCCTACCCCGGAGATGTGTTCTACCTCCACTCCCGTCTGCTGGAGCGTGCCGCCAAGATGAACGACACCTTCGGAGGTGGCTCCCTCACCGCCCTGCCAGTCATTGAGACCCAGGCTGGTGACGTGTCCGCATACATCCCCACCAATGTCATCTCCATCACTGACGGACAGATCTTCTTGGAGACTGAGCTGTTCTACAAGGGTGTCCGTCCCGCCATCAATGTGGGTCTGTCTGTGAGCCGTGTCGGCTCCGCTGCCCAGACCAAGGCCATGAAGCAGGTACACTATTTTGGTAGTTTGCTTATTAACTCTATTGGTGGACTAGTAATTTATAAAGTCTAAACATTTCTTTTTTGTTCTTTCTAGCTTTAATAAATCTTTCCAAAGTTCATAATAAAAGTCATTTTTTTAATGCACATTTAAGTTCTTCCTGAAGGTTGCCAAAGCAGCTTTCTGGTGACCATCCAATAGCACATAATATGGTCTAGAAGGAATGGGTGTGGTCCAGGTGGCAGGTTCCATGAAGCTGGAGCTGGCCCAGTACCGTGAAGTGGCTGCCTTCGCCCAGTTCGGCTCTGACCTTGACGCCGCCACCCAGCAACTGTTGAACCGTGGTGTGAGGCTCACTGAGCTGCTGAAGCAAGGCCAGTACGGTAAGTTCCTGCAGTTGTTGTTGTACCCGGACTAGAGTAACACTGGTTGTGTGCAGTCCCCATGGCCATTGAAGATCAGGTTGCCGTCATCTACACCGGTGTCCGTGGCTACCTCGACAAGCTGGACCCAACCAAGATTGAGAAGTTTGAGGCCCAGTTCCTGCAGTTGGTCACATCCTCCCACAAAGACCTCCTTAAGACCATCGCCAGCGAGGGCAAGATCTCCGATGACACAGATGCCAAGCTCAAGAAGATCGTCCAGAATTTCGTAGCCAGCTTCCAGGGCTGATCTGTCTGATATAGACTGATCCCACCCACTAGTGAAATAAAGGGATTTTGTTATCTCCTTCTTGGTTCTTGTTGCACACATCTTTTATCTAATCCCAACTATTTTAATTGTAATATACACAGGAAACTTTTACCATGTAATTGGGATAATAACTCTGAAAGATGCTTGATACACATTGAAGATGTGAGACAACCAAGTGTGAATAGAATTGCCCGTTTTCAAAAAAAAAAAAATGGCGACCAACAACATCATACCTTTTACTTCCTTTTTTGTACATGAGTGTAAATTGAATAATGTACCAAAAACTGGGTGTTACTTAGTTATAAAGCCACAACACCTTTGGCCAATTTAGAATCCTCACCTGAAGGTTTCTCTGATTCTTCTTGGTTGAAGATATATCTTATCTCCACTCAATCATATCAGGGTATAAAGCTTTGACAACTATCATGACTGGGTGAAGTAGAATGCGTCTGCCTTTGTCATTAAGACTGGGAGCACTACTCAGTGGCAGGCTGACTTAGCTCCAAAAGAAATGGCCGCCTCTGACATGAGGAACAGATGCCATGTACAGCCGCTCCTAACATGGAGTACAAATGCTGCTCATCCTGTATCCCTGGATTATGAGCCCTTACAGGGTACTATCAGCCGGGCCAGCTGAGCCCAGGTTTTTTAGTGAGCTTGTTACTGCTTCCCATTCTCCTTTCCGCGGGCTTGGGGCCGGCAAAGGCGGAGTTTTGATGATATACAAGGTATGTTAACAATTAATAGGTAATCCCATAATATTATGTTCAAATCAATAAGCTTGAGGGATAAGTCTCTTTCAAATACATTTATTTCAAGCTTTCGGGCACAACCGCCCTTCGACAGGAATAATTATATTAGCTACTAACGAAAGCTTGAAATAAATGTATTTGAAAGAGACTTATCCCTCAAGCTTATTGATTTGAACATACAAGGTATGTCCCATAAGTTCCCGGACTGGGTCCATAAAAAAATCAATAAATGAAAAATGTAAATAAATTTGACTTTTTATTATAGAAAAAATATCTGGCAACACGGTGGTACCAATATCGAGGCTGAACGTGCGCGCGCCCCAAGGTCATTCTAATTTATTTAAAGGTTACACCTAGCGCTGCGGCGATTTTACGATGGAACAAAAATTGAAGCAGATGATTTGCATAGAATTTTGTGTGAAACTTCAAATATCAGCAACCGAAACTTTTGAAATGCTTAATAAAGTATTCTACAATGACGCCCCAAAGAGAACAACTGTTTTTGAATGGCATTCTGGATTTAAAGCTGCCAGAATTTCCATTGAAGATGATCTTCGTCAAGGACGCCCAAAATTTCAAAGGACTGATGAAAATGTGCAAAGAATCACCGATTTGATAAAATAAAATCCTCAAACCACTTTGCTGGAGCTAGAGCAAGGCACAGACATCTATAAAACAACGATTGGAAGGATCGTAACCTAAGATTTGAAGCTCAAAAAGACTCCTGTAAAATTCATTCCAAGATTCCTCACTAATGAGCAAAAACTGTGTCGGCTTGCAACCTGTGAGAACATGTTGGAAATGATAAGAACGGATCCGGAATGGAAAGACAAGATAATCACAGGCGACGAGACATGGGTCTATGGCTATGACCCTGAAACCAAGCATCAATCTGCCGAGTGGAGAGATCAGGGTGAGCCTAGACCCAAAAAATCCAGAAACAAGGTGTTGCTGGTCGCTTTTTTGGATAACAAGGGCATTGTTCATCACGAGTATCTTCCTGCAGGCCAAACAGTTATTAATGAAATGTATTTGGGCATTCTTCGCCGTCTAAGGGAAGCGATTTGAGTAAAAAAAAAAGGCCAGAAAAATGGACTAATGGTGACTGGATCCTACACCATGACAATGCCCGCCCTCACACAGCGCACTTGATGACAGCTTTTTGGCGAAAAACGGGACACAAATCCTACCTCAACCACCTTATTCTCCAGACATCGCACCAAATGACTTTTTCCTGTTCCCCAAACTTAAAGCAGTTCTAAAAGGAAGACATTTTGACACCAGGGATGACATAATAGAAAAATCGCTGTTAGCATTGAAGAACATTCCAAAAGAGGCCTATAAAAACTGTTTCGACAATTGGGAGAAACGATGGCGCTGGTGCGTTGAAGCAAGGGGGGATTACTTTGAAAAGTATTAATAAAAAATTTTAAAAAAATATCTTACCCTTTTTTCATGAACCCAGTCCGGGAACTTATGGGACATACCTTGTATAACTGTTTAACTATCTTCTATGAAGATGATGTTGTATAGTGTTCTTAATATATAGTTATACAGTAGAACCTACCTGTAAAGGACACCTAATTGCAGAGCCAAGGTGTCCTTTGTGGAGAGGTGTTTGCTAAAGGAAGGTTCTACTCTATAAACAAAAATTTAATCATTTTTACTTTATTAAACATACCCATTATTTTATTATTTAAAACTAGAAAAGCTGTTGAAAATGCACTAAAGATTTTCAGCTATCATCATTAAACAAATTCATATAACAGAGGTAATAGTCAAGATTAATCAAGAATGGGTAATTGCCCAATTCTGTAATGAGAAATCAGCGAGAATAGTTGATATTTATTCAGATAGATGGCGCAAGCCATCAGCAACTTTCAGTTGAATGATAAAGAAATGCCTTTTTCTTAATTTATGCACCTTATCCCAGTACAATATCAATAACGCCCGTGTTTTACCCGATTGAATGTTTTTATTCAAATACTATTTGTTACAATTATAAATTTGGCGCCTTTAATAAATGCATATATTAGTTAATAACTATAGCCTATGTGCTTTATCTGTCTATGTACTGTTGGCTTCCGTAGGCGTCTCATACTGGGAAAAGGAAAGAGAGGATTCCATTTAGTTATTAACTAATATATGCATTTATTTAAAGAGTGACCCGCTCCAAACCAATAGTTACAAAAACGAAAGAGCGAGTGGGGGAGGCATGATGGGGGGGGGGCAAAGGTGGCGTGACCGTAGCCAACCAATAGGAGGGTGCCATTCCAAAAAAAAAAGCAAACGGTGACAGAGGCCGATGAGGAATGACGCTCGTAACTGTATATAGAATAATCACTGACTTATCACTGTGTAACAGTGAATTAAATTCCCAGGACTTTCCACACTACACATTTTATCAATGCCTGTAGAAAGGTTGTAAATATCCGAAAGTTTGCAAAAAATTTGCACGAATAAAGAAACGCATTGCTACCGTTTTTTACATTTATAATTATTATAATAAAAGAAACAAATTAATATTTGCAGAAGAGCGATTGCTCAAAGCATATTATATATTTATAAATGTATGTAATTCTGCTGTCCTCAAAACTTATGTCCATAATCTAAAATATCCTTTCCAAGAGTCTAGCATCAGTATCACTATAAAAGGAAGATCGAAAAATGAAATATAAGGGCGGTATGGTAGATTAAACTGGCGATACCGCTGGGAGGGTTCACCACTGATGAGACAGGCCCTCTCATTAATTTTTACATTGCAGTAAGGGCAGTAAAAATTGTTTATTTTTAAAAAGAATTTTAAGCTTCTATCTTCTTCTTTCTTATCTCCACTCAATCACACTAAGGTATCAAGCTTATATTTTTGATGGTGTCTGCCGGGGAAGAGTAGACACCATCAAAAATTAAGCTTCTATAATAGTTTCGAATTTATATTTTTACACTACACATTTTACTGTCCGGCTTTGGAGGATAAGAGCCTGAAGATTGCTTATGAAAACAATTCACCATATGTTTTATTGGCAAAAATAGTGAAAAGCAGGACCAATATATTGGCTTTTCACAAATTCTGGAGAACAGCACAGTCAAAAGGCATAACACAAGAATAACTCAACTTGAGGAAAGATTGATGTTATTCTCCACTTTCTTGGAGAGAGTTCACCACTGATGAATGCTCTACCACAAATGCTCTTTCACCGCGAATGAGGACATTGTCAAAGGTGGAAGGCTGGTTAAACCGTTTGGTTTTCGACCACTACGACCCAGGTTCGATTCCCGCATTGGACACTTTTCCTGTTAAAAAAAAAAAAAAAAAAAAAATGCTCCAATGGCCCCCAATTTTTGCAAAAGCCAACCCCACCAGCGAGTGCAAGTAACCAAACGGGGCTCTGGCACATTTGTAAGTGCAAAGTCGAACTGCTTTTCACATGTGTAGACATGTGGTGCGCTTACAGTAAAAGCAGTCGCTAACTACCCACCATGATTATCATGGCCTGTACCACGTGTACTAGGGATAAGCAAAAAAAAAAAGTATGTATAACAGGGGAAGTGACTTTGTCATATTCTAGACTGAAAGTAATTGTGCGTCGGAAGGGAAACTGGCCCCCCTTAGCCGCCTTGAGATAGGTCATTCGCGCTTTGATTATGATATCAAGCGGAGGGCTACCAGTTAGAGAAATGGCTGAGATAGTGGGAGTGCAGGGACCACCTCGCAACGTGCGAAGAGGTACTGCAGACTCCGGAGCTGACGAATGCCTTCTCTTGAGGAAGCGCGACTGCCCCAAGCAGAGACCCCATAGAGGAAGGCCGGTACCACCACAGCTTTGAAAATGCGGTTTCCAGCCACAAAAGACAGACCAAATTTTCCTTGGATGGCATTAGAGAGACGGGGAATTATGCAGAGGGTCCGGAGTACAATTTTCTTAAGATGGGAGACGAATTTACGAGTTTGATCGAATTCGACCCTCAATATGGTGATATTCTGGCTTATGGTAATAGGTTGTCCGAGAATCTTTAACCCAGGATCCGGGTTGGGGCGAACTCTCCTCCACTGGAAGATGCAGGTCTGTGTCTTCCTGGGGTTGAGCTGGAGACCATTGTCAACACACCAAGCAGTCATCCTATCCAGAAAGTCGTTTATAGTCACGACAGGCAAACGACCACGTCGTCGGCAAAAGCCACTAGCAAACTTTCCCTGATTTGAAAAAGCAGGAATAGTTCACGAGCGACCACATTCCAGAGGAAGGGACTCAACGCAGAGCCTTGGGGTGTTCCCCGCTGGGAGAAGGTTGAGGCAATGGATGACCATGCGGAATTCGTGACTTCCCTGTCCTCGAGGAAACTTTGCACGAGGCAAACGACCACGTCGTCGGCAAAAGCCACTAGCAAACTTTCCCTGATTTGAAAAAGCAGGAATAGTTCACGAGCGACCACATTCCAGAGGAAGGGACTCAACGCAGAGCCTTGGGGTGTTCCCCGCTGGGAGAAGGTTGAGGCAATGGATGACCATGCGGAATACGTGACTTCCCTGTCCTCGAGGAAACTTTGCACGAGGCAAACCAGTGAGTCTGGGCAGATTAGGCGATCAAGGCTTTGGACAATGGCCGGTCTCCAAATGGTATCGAAAGCCTTGCTGATGTCCAGGCTTATTGCCAGAGTCTTCCTCCAGTGTGACTGCCTGCTGTCGATGAACTCTGTGATTTTGGCCAGTGCATCTTCTGCCGAATGCCCATGGACAAATCCGAATTGGTTGTCAGAAAACCAGCCGTGTCGATCTGCCAGCCATTGGAGTCTGGCCAGAATACATCTTTCAAACACCTTTGCCAAGGTGTTCAAAAGTGTAATGGGTCTATACCTATCTAGCTTGTTTGGGGCTGAGCTAGAAGGTTTAGGGATAAGGATGAGGCGTCCGGCTTTCCAGGGACGAGGGAAGTGGCCAATTTTGAGGCACTTGGAAAATAACGTGGCCAGTAATGAATGTAGTGGGGGTCCACCAAGGACTAGGCATAGAGAGCCAAGCCCATCCGGACCTGGGGTCTTCCTGCTGCCACAACGGTATATGGCTCTTGAGATTTCCCAAGACTGGAAGTCTGGTTCATCGGAGTAGGGTAGAGGATCATTTTTAGGTGGATGTGGTCGATTGTCTGGTGGAAGGAAATGCTCCAGGACTGTGCGGCTTGTCTCTTCTGGAGTGAAGGGGGAGCCATCATTATGCTGGAGGAGAGGAGGACCCCTGTTGGGTTTACGGCCCTGAGCTATGAAGCGGTGTATGGCGCTCCAAGCAGTGGCTGAAACTTCGTTGCAGAGGTTTAGCCAACATTTACTCTTGGCTTTTCGTACCGCTGCTTTGAGTCGATTGTGGCATGTTCGATAGAGGCCACGGAAGAAACTCCGGATTGGACTCTGTGTGCTCTGCGAGCAGCGACGGAGGTAAAGGACTAGTTTTCTCAGGCCACTAAGTTCAGGAGTCCACCAGGGTTTTGAAGGTCTGGGACTGTTGGACCGTCTCCGAATGGAGGCACTACATTGTCAATCTCTTCAGGAGTGGTCGCGTCTTGGAGGAGGGAAGCGACGTGATGCAGCGAAGATTCAAGATAGGATGTGAGTGTGGCTCGTTTGCACGAGGATTCAACCCATGTGTCGCTAGGTTCATTTGTCACCATGTCAGCGAAAACAGAGAGAATGGGAATGTGGTCTGTGAATGCTAACTCACCCACCAGATGCTTGGTAGCATGGGCTGCTAGGGAACTTGACGCCAGTGTGACATCAATAGAGGAAGAGAGGTGACCAGTAGACCACGTAAACTGCACTGGTGGGCCTAAGACGTGGAGGTCGTTAAGGCGGGCAAAGTCCTCAAGATTTTCTCTACGTGAGTCAAGTCTGGCGTTGATACCCCAGCATGGCCATCCATGCCTATGATAATCGGAAATGGGAACCTGTTGTTGATGGATTCAATGTGAGGGAGAAAGTCGTCAGCGTCCCTTTGTCCATGCCAGTATGCTGAGATGACTGAGATAGGACTGTGCCCCAGCCAGATAGCAATAGATGTGATAGCTGGGTCTGAAAAATCGATGGGCAGCACTTGGAGATTAGAGCGCGCTACTATACCTGAAGGTATATATGAACCAGGAGTGTTGAAGGTTTGAAAACTAGACGAGGACCAGTTGAAGTGGGTAGGAAGTTCCTGTAGAAGCACCAGGTCGGCTCTAGTTGCCTCTGCCAAATTAGAAAGCTCTAAGATGGCCGAAGGAGATTTGTGGGCGTTGGCCTGCAAGATCCTTAAAGGTCTTAAAATTGTTTTCTGGACTGCAATATTTTGGCCTTTACAAATGGGCACGTGGAGAATGTGGCCAAGTGGTTGATGGCAGCACCAGCTCTTTTACTGCAGTGGCAGCAGCGTACCTTGCTTGCTTCGGCTGTGCATTGCTTGCCTTCATGCTCTGGAGAGCCGCATTTGTAGCAAGTAGGTGTGGCTGCAGTGCAGTTGGTAGCTCGATGCCCGAATCCGCAGCAGCGGAAACACTGCCGCAGGGTGTGGCTCCGCTCAAACCTTAGATAATTTGATGACCAAGGTACCAAAAAAAAAAATCGAATTATCCAAAAATTTGAATTAAAAACGTTTTGAATAAAAGGCTTTAAAGTATCGTGACCAAGATAAATATTCGAATTGAAGATGTTTTCGAATTATAAAAGTTCTACTAAAGTAACCCTGTAAAGGACACAGTGTTTGTGAGCCATAGTGCCCTTTAAGGAGAGGTGTCCTCTTACCCGAGTTGCTTTTTTTTTTTAATTATCCTATTGTATAATTATACAAGGTGATTGAATTCCTTAAGTTTTCTCCATGAGTGTATATGAATATCTAATGTATTATGTATTATTTACGAACTGAAAAATATGTCCAGGGTAGCCTAGTGGACATGGCATCTGTCCGGTAAAGTCTTGGCAGACGCGAGGATGGCGAGGGCGTCGTCATCCAGCCTGTTACGACCACTAAATTGGTCGTCTTTATTTTATGCAAATCTAATTGGCTTTAAACTAGGATAAAAAATATGTAAATCTCCTTTGTTGTACAAGTTGTTATGTAGATTTCTTTATTGTACAAATTATTATGTAAATTTTCTTAATGTATAAATTGACCGTGTTTTTTAATAAAAGTAGTTCTGAAATTAAGAGATTCTGCGTGCGGTGGACTTTCTTTCGGGCCTTCCTCTCCCCTTGGATATAGATAGCTGGTGACGAGTGACCGGACAAAGAGGCACGAGGGCGTCTCTCGAAGTTAAAGAAGAGACAGCCTTTCTGTATTGAGTAAAAAGGCCTCAGACAGGGACTCAATACAGCCCTTGACCGAAGAGCCAGCCCTGCAGGTCGGGTGGTTGCTGTATGATGTTGAAGGCCTCCCGTATGAGGGGCCTGATGGAGCTGCAGGACCAGTAGCGGTGGGCCAACGTCAGGGCGCTAGAGCCACAGGCGATACAGGTCTCTCGAGCAGAGGCCGGATGTGCAGGAAGGGGAAGAGCGTGCAGGGCCAGCTGTACTGCAATGTCGGCATTGTGCCCTGAAAAGGCGCAACGTCGAAGCGATGGCCAGCCGACGGTGAGAGGAATGTTGACAAAGTCTTGCCAACGGTACAGAAGCTGGGCGATGGGCAGGGTTGCCAGGCGTGGTCGCTCAAGTGTACGGCGGATGGTGCGGGTAGTTAGGCGCATGAGCGGAGTCACCGTCCCGCGCAGCACCACAGCTTCGCCTAGGTTGTCCGCCCGGTGGGACCCTAGGAGGTTTTCTTAAATTAGCCTATTGCAGAAGTTGGCCAACGCTGTGGCGTCTGCAAGAGCGCAACGGGTCGGACGAGTGAGCGGTGACACAGGGCCATCGAAGTCCCCGATACGTGCTCCTATCCACCGTGCAGCGGCTAGGAGGTCAGGTAGCCGGAGGAACCTGCATCCTCCGATTATGGCGAGGTCCCTTAGCTGTTGTGTTGGAACTATCTGGTGGTCCAGTGCTAGGAAGTCTGAAACTGCTTCCCATATCTTCATGAGTCTACGACGTCGAGGTGGAAGCCATGTCCCGGATGGAAGGGGAGTTAACCAGGCCCCACTGTCAGTGAGCCAAGAGTAGGCGTTGAGACTTCCACGAAGCGAAGCTTGGACACCTTTAATACACGCCAGTCTCAGCTGTGTGCCGACGTCGAGGTGGCCGAAGCCACCCATGGAGAGAGGACGTGCTAGAACACCTCCCGGCAGCCAGGCGGTGCGCCCAGGTCCCCAGACGAAACGCACCAGTCGAGCTTGGAGCTTAGAGATGGTGGAGTCGGTAAGCAGGTATCCGTGAGGATGGTGTACCACTGAGGAGAGCACCAGGGAGTTTGCAGCTCTTGCCCTCCCAACGAGAGAGAGGCTGCGGACGAAGGGGGACCATCTTGCAGCGGCCGTCTCCATCAGTTCGACCAGATGGTTCTCCTGGACTGATGTTCCATATCTTGTAGTCACTAGACAGCCCAGCACCTTCAATTGGGCTGTTGACCAGCAAATGTCCAGAGGGGAATCGACCCGGTTTCTCCAAGCGCCACACCACAGACCTTTGCACTTGCTGTAGTTTACTTGTACTCCTGATGCAAGACGGAATTCGTCGAAGATATTTTTGACGAGTTTGAATTGCTCATCATTCCGTATGAGTAAGCTGATGTCGTCAGAATAGGCCAGGACGTTGCCTTGACCGAGTACCCGCTCTAGACGACGTAAGAGTGGCTCTGTCGCAATGCTGAACAAGGCGGCACTGGCGGCGCAGCCCTGTTTGACTCCGTTCCGCAGGTGGAAAGGTCGTGTGTAGTGCTTGTTTACTCTGACTGTAGCGTCTGCCCCGGCGTAGAGTACAAGGAGCCAACCGATGAAGGGTGGCGGCAGCCGAAGAGACACCAGTAGAGAAATCAGGAAACCCCGGTCCAAGGTGTCGAAGGCAGACTCAAGGTCTGTGGAGATTACAGCTAGCGGTGTACTGTTCCTTGAGGCTGCGGCGACCTCGTCATACACGCGAGCTATATTCCAAGGAGGACCGTCCCGGAACAGCGTAGGTCTGGCACTTCGGCACTAGGCAAGGAAGATGAGGTCGAAATCGCCCGAGGAGAACGCTGCTGAGGACCCGATAGTCTGTCGTTGGAATGGAGATGGGTCTGTAGCCGTTGAGGCCCGGACCACCGTGCGACTTGGGTATGAGACAGATGGAGTTCCGTCGTGATGAAGAAGGTAATTCCCCACAAATCCGCGACGCCTCGAAGAGACGTTGGAGCGCACCAACGAAGAACTCATCGAAGGCCATCATCAGTACGCAGGGTATTTCATCCCATCCAGGAGCTCTTTCGAGCGGTAGGCGGCGGATGGCTGCGCTAATCTCCTCCGAAGAAATCACGTGCCTGTGTAGGGGATCACTGTTTTCTAGGATGATGGGGGTCGTTACCTCACGCAGGAAATCTGCGGCAATGTAAGGGTCGCAGGACGGGCGAGAGAAACGTTCCCGGAAGGTTGTGAAGATCTTGCGACGCGCCGTCTGACCTTCCATGGGACGCCCATTCTCGTCGTAGATGTTGTTCAGTCCTGAGCGATGCACACGGAGCGCCCGGCTAAGGTCAGGTAGTGATGGATAGTCTGCGTCCATTGACGCGGCTTCGAGCCTGGCTTGGAGGAACCGGCTGGCACGGATTATGTAGTCATCTTCAGCGACGCGGGGGACATCAAGGCACTTAATCTGTGAGACTATATTTGCCTCATCGAAGGCCATCATCAGTACGCAGGGTATTTCATCCCATCCAGGAGCTCTTTCGAGCGGTAGGCGGCGGATGGCTGCGGTAATCTCCTCCGAAGAAATCACGTGCCTGTGTAGGGGATCACTGTTTTCTAGGATGATGGGGGTCGTTACCTCACGCAGGAAATCTGCGGCAATGTAAGGGTCGCAGGACCTTGATGGAAGTCCAATTTCTCCATAGTTCTCTGTTGGACAGGTCGTGATAGTACTAGATGCCTCGTCGAAGAGCGTCGCCACTCTGGCGACAACTATCCTTGAGCGAAGCATGGCAGCGATGTATGTCGGGCGTGGAGGGGTTGGTTGGCTCAACTGGAGAATCACAGCACGGTGGTCCGACAGTCTGTAGTTAGTTGTCCAGTAATGGGTGACGTGGTCAGAGAGCCTAGATGGTAGAAGGATTCGATCAAGACGACTTGTCTCGATCCGGCTTCCGAATGTGGCGACCCTAGTTGGTAGGTGCGTGGCCTCAAAGATGTACGCAGCGTCCACGAGGTCGACTTGTTCCAGGAGTTCTGTGAGGGCTTCTACTGAACCGGAATTTATGTCGCTTGTGGAATCTTAGGATATATTTAGGTCACCGAGGACCCAGGCATCTTCTCTGATGGCTTCAGCCGCGATGGTCTGCAGCTGAAGGAGCCGCTCGCCTAGAGCATGGGAAAGGTGACAGTTGACGAAAGTGCTTTGGTGGCCCCGGACGTTGGCGCAGACCACGGCGATCTTCCCTGGCCATAGTATGCGCTGCCACAGGATGGTGACGCCAGGAGCTGCGACACAGGCAAGCCCAGATCCAATGGTGGACATCGATGGCGCGATGGTTGCTTTATAACCAGAACAGAGATCTTGTTCATTGTCCAGGGCCGTGACGTTGGCCTCCTGCACGAATGCGATGTCGATGGAATGCTGCTGGAGGAAGCAGCAGAGTTCCATGCTTCTATGGCGAGCGGCGAGGCCGCGCACGTTGAGAGTCGCAATGCGGAAGCTCATTGCTGTTGTTTAGCATAGGTTCTGCCTCTTGACAGCTTCTTGTAGAGGGTACACGAAGTATCCCCCAACAGAGCCATGAGCCTAGAAGCCAAGATGTCGATGGCCTTCTTCTGCTCCGAGTTCGATGTTTCTAGGAGAGAGTCGAGCTTTCCGTTCATGGTAAATGCTGTGAGAAGGGTTTCCCTCTCCAGCCCCAGTGTTTGGAGATTATCAATAGCCTCCAATGCCTCGCGTTTCTCAATTAGAGAGTTCATTTGCTGTCGTGCCTTGAGTTTTGCCGGGTGTTCCTTGTTCTGTGGTGAAGCTTGAGGTGGGGGGTCGATCTTCACTTCAGGGGTTTCAGGTTTTTTTGAGGTGCTTACCTCGGTGAGTACTTTGTCCGTGACGATTGTGGCAGGTGTTGCCTGGGCGGGAAGCACAGGAGCGTGGGCCACTGGAATAGAAGCTGCTGCCGTCGTGTCATGAGCGGGCGGGATAGGAGCAGGGGCTAGTAACCACGCGCGCATGCTCCCTAAACTTGTGGTCGACTTCTGCGGGGAAGGTGCTTGATGAGGCTCCGCTGCCGCCTTGGGGTTCTGTGGGCAGGTAACAAGACGGTGGCCCAATTTGTGGCATTTGTTGCACCGGATTTCGTGAGAAAGAAATGCCGGAATGGTCTCTCCTTCTACCTTGATGTCGATACGCGTGGGGAGTTGATGGATCTTTAGGCCATCGTTCAGCATCATAAATGTTTCCCGCCTGCTGTCCATGACTGTGTATTCCCCGATGGTGTTGTAAATGGGGGCGATGGAAGTCACCTGCCCGTATGGTCGTAGTGCCACGATCACGCCACTATCTTTAGCGCAGAAGGGCAGGCTGCTGATAATTATTTTTTTCAGCTCTTTTCCGGTATGCGTAAGCTCTGAGGAGGGTGTCCTCGATTGTCAGGCCCTCGTCGATCAGGCGTTCTGCGAAGGCGGTGGTTGACAGGCCAACTAGGACGTGGCCATTCATCTTGGCCAGCTGTAGGATGGCCCTATGATCCCCAAACAGCTTTACTAGCGCTTGATGGTGGCACGGGAGGCGCTGAAATTGACAATGGTCGCCTTGTAGCCGCACGAATTTACAGAGTGGGACTCGCCGTCCATACGGAATGTCAACTGGGACCTGGATGTTGGTCTTATGAGGACGGTCTCAGGGTGGAGGTCGCGGTGCTCAAAGTTCAGCTCGCACTCCGCGACTGAGAGGGCCAGCGCCACTTGCCGCGTTATGCTGTCGACTTGGTCGGCCGTGAGGGAAAGGCTGTGTACAAACTCCTGCAGCGGCATCCCCGCGTACTCGGTCTTGTAGACCACATAGAGCTGTTTGTATTCAGTGGAATTCAGACCGTAGTCCCATACTATCCACGTTCCAAAGAGTTCTACAAAGGCGGACGTTCTATTCCTTCCTCCATCTTTCAAAAGGCAAAGTCTCTTGGTGATCTTCACTTCTGACATAATCAGGTCTAAATGGTATTTACTGAACTCCTCGCGACTCTAACAACTTTATATTCAGACTCTCCAGATCGGAAACTCTCGACAGCTGAACCATCAGCTATATGCCTGATGTC
This sequence comes from Cordylochernes scorpioides, assembly GCA_030710605.1. Classification (NCBI taxonomy): domain Eukaryota; kingdom Metazoa; phylum Arthropoda; class Arachnida; order Pseudoscorpiones; family Chernetidae; genus Cordylochernes; species Cordylochernes scorpioides. The sequence continues at coordinate 80,973,202 of CP092872.1, forward strand.
GATAGTTCCAAAAATCTCCCTGAAGGTGTAAGTTCTCAATTTTCCAGTACTATCCAGCAAGTCTTGGAAGTGGGGCAGGGAGTGACCTAGTGCTCGACTGAGGTCTGAGGGAATTACTCGTCTGTTATTCTTGTAGGGAGTATATCTCACAGACTTCATTCCTCGGTGGCTACGGCGTGCTACACGTCCCATAGTCTGGCAGCTCTCCATTTTATTGTGAATATATTTTAGGGTTTTTTAAAAGAATTTTTTTTTTGTATATTTATTCTGCCCAACCTAAAATAAGAGCATAAAGTTTTATATAAAATAATGAACAATAAATAATGAATAAAACAGATTAAAAATAAAATTAATTCAATTTTCTAAAAAATATATAAATTTTTATAATCTATATATATAAAATTGAATGTCTGTCTGTCTGTCTGTTTGTTTGTTTGTTTGTTTGTACTCTATAGATTCAAAAACCATACATCCAATCGCCGTGAAATTTTGGGATATTATTAGGTATATCACCGGGAAGGTTTTTGAAAAATAATTTCATGAATATCTTGAATATCCTTAGAGTTACTTGCAGATTTGTAGATTTAACTCGCAAGCAGCGCCCCCATTGTGACGATGTTAACAAGTTTTCTTATCACTAAGTTTGTTATCTTAAACATTATTTATCAAAAGTAAGATTATCTCAGGATGACACGGCAATGTGACACGGGAAAAAATGTTCACTAGATAAAACTATGATTTTCTATATGATATAAAAAGCCAACAATGAAGAGTGAATGTAATATAAAAAACCAACAATGAAGAATGAATGTAAGATAAAAAGCCAACAATGAAGAGTGAATGTAAGAAAAAAGCCAACAATGAATAGTAAATGTAATATAAAAAGCCAACAATGAAGAATGAATGTAAGATAAAAAGCCAACAATGAAGAGTAAATATAATATAAAAAGCCAACAATGAAAAATGAATGTAAGATAAAAAGCCAACAATGAAGAGTAAATATTATATAAAAAGCCAAAAATGAAGAGTGAATGTAAGATAAAAAGCCAACAATGAAGAGTAAATATTATATAAAAAGCCAAAAATGAAGAGTGAATGTAAGATAAAAAGCCAACAATGAAGAGTAAATGTAATATAAAAAGCCAACAGAGTGAATGTAAGATAAAAAGCCAACAATGAAGAGTGAATGTAATATAAAAAGCCAACAATGAAGAATGAATGTAAGATAAAAAGCCAACAATGAAGAGTGAATGTAATATAAAAAGCCAACAATGAAGAATGAATGTAAGATAAAAAGCCAACAATGAAGAGTAAATATAATATAAAAAGCCAACAATGAAAAATGAATGTAAGATAAAAAGCCAACAATGAAGAGTAAATATTATATAAAAAGCCAAAAATGAAGAGTGAATGTAAGATAAAAAGCCAACAATGAAGAGTAAATGTAATATAAAAAGCCAACAGAGTGAATGTAAGATAAAAAGCCAACAATGAAGAGTGAATGTAATATAAAAAGCCAACAATGAAGAATGAATGTAAGATAAAAAGCCAACAATGAAGAGTGAATGTAATATAAAAAGCCAACAATGAAGAATGAATGTAAGATAAAAAGCCAACAATGAAGAGTGAATGTAAGATAAAAAGCCAACAATGAAGAGTAAATGTAATATAAAAAGCCAACAATGAAGAATGAATGTAAGATAAAAAGCCAACAAAGAAGAGTAAATATAATATAAAAAGCCAACAATGAAGAGTGAATGTAAGATAAAAAGCCAACAATGAAGAGTAAATGTAAGATAAAAAGCCAACAATTAAGAGTGAATGTAATATAAAAAGCCAACAATGAAGAATGAATGTAAGATAAAAAGCCAACAATGAAGAATGGATGTAAGATAAAAAGCCAACAATGAAGAGTGAATGTAATTTAAAAAGCCAACAATGAAGAATGAATGTAAGATAAAAAGCCAACAATGAAGAGTGAATGTAAGATAAAAAGCAAACAATGAAGAGTAAATGTAATATAAAAAGCCAACAATGAAGAATGAATGTAAGATGAAAAGCCAACAATGAAGAGTAAATATGATATAAAAAGCCAACAATGAAGAGTGAATGTAAGATAAAAAGCCAACAATGAAGAGTAAATGTAATATAAAAAGCCAACAGAGTGAATGTAAGATAAAAAGCCAACAATGAAGAGTGAATGTAATATAAAAAGCCAACAATGAAGAATGAATGTAAGATAAAAAGCCAACAATGAAGAGTGAATGTAATATAAAAAGCCAACAATGAAGAATGAATGTAAGATAAAAAAGC
>CP092872.1:80975614-80995558 GCA_030710605.1 Cordylochernes scorpioides
CTGACTCAAAAAAGTTTGCCGACCCCAGTTCTAGTATAATTAAACCAAAAAAATGTGGAATGCTAAAATAATCCTTCATCACCACCATAACATCTTATACTGGGGTGAGAAAAAAATGTTATTTGAATAAAAATCAATTTATTACCCTCAGATATTGTTTTTTTTTTTTTTTTGGAATTAATCTCTTTTATTTCATATTTCGTCCATATTGAGGGTTGTCTGTTCGTTTTTGCTTGCACCGAGATAAAGAATCGAGGCAAGATCTTCACCAAGAATATCGATCAAGCGTCTACGGACATAGTTATACGAATCTTTTTCACCTTTGGTGAGGTTGACGAGATTCTTCTCTAATGCCTCTTCAATCTCACGAAGAGCGCAGTTCACTTTGTGATAACTCTGTTCCGATATTTGGTGAGAGTGACGCAACATGTTGGCAAAGGCTTGCCGCACTTTAAGATCAACTCTCCAAAGGCGAAAATCCATTTTGGCAGCCAGCTTCGACCACTTTGATCAATCCTTAGCTATTGTTTTTGCTTAAGTCCCACAAAACCAAGCAACATGTTACAGCAGTGACCATCATCTCTCTGGCTATACAGCAGGGGTTGCTCTGGCCCCAGTAGTACTACATACATGTTGATGAGGCACAATTTGGATTATAGATTATAAACACAAGGTAATAAGACCAAATCCAAATAAATAAATAGTGTGTGACATTTCAGTAACAGCGTTGTTACCATCTTCAGACAAAAGTACTGAATGAGAGAATTTTACCACAGCATGCTTTTAAATAGTTCCTGTTATCAAGTGTGGATAACAGGAATTATTTAAAAGCATAACAGGAACTATTTAAAAGAAGGCTGTGGTAAAATTCTCTCATTCAGTACTTTTGTCTGAAGATGGTAACAACGCTGTTACCGAAACGTCACACACTATTTATTTGGATTTGGTCTTATTACCTTGTGTTTACATACATGTTGTTAGCAGCCACCAAGTTGACTTTTAGTGACTATATGGATAAATATTCTCCAATTTGATTTGTTAGTGCCCATCACTCACAGTTTATCTATTGACCTTCTAGTAGCTTCCTTGATCTCTTCAAGCCACTTCATTGTAGGTCTTTCTTCTATTTTTCCCAACGACAACATCTTTTATAAACAAATAAGCTCTCATTATGTGTCTGAAAAAGGTCAATATTTGTTCCCATATATTTGGGATTCTAAGAATCAAACAGAATTACTTTCATTCAAGATTGAAAATTTGACCTCTCATCTGTCCATGGCACTAAGTAGATTTCTCCATGTTTAAGGACCAGTCAACAAATGAATGACTTTGAGACGAAGAGTAAAGCCAGTTCAATTTCTATGTAAATAATACAAGATGCTTATTACTTTACCCAATTGGGAGAATCTGTATGGGGCAAGTCTCTAATAAAGGCTTTTGTGTGTGATTTCTCCATGTCTACATTTCAAGGGTTTCAATTCTTTAATCTTTTCTCAGAGTCCAGCTCTCACATACTATGTATGTATATATATTTAAGACTTTCATTAGATGCACTAATCAGAACCTTTGGGAGAGGCCACTGTTTATCATTAAACAGCTCGAGGAGTCTGGACTCATGGAATTTGTGTAATCTTTGCACAAGCGGCTAAGAAACAACATACCACCTAATTGGGTCCTCAGCATCGTCCTCATTCTCATCTTCCATGTCAGAGACATCGGAGATGGACTGAGATCCTTCTGGCAGGGGTTCCATCTCCTCCAAGTCCAGGGACCCTGCACCATTTTCACATTAGGTCTTTTCTTCTTTCTTATCTCCACTCAATCATATGAAACTCCGCCTTTGCCGGTCCCAAGCCCGGATGAAAAAGGAGGAGGGGGAGCAGTAACAAGCTCACTAAAAAACCTGGGCTCAGCTGGCTCGGCTGATAGTATCCTGTAAGGGCTCCTGATCCAGGGATACAGGATGAGCAGCATTTGTACTCCATGTTAGGAGCGGCTGCACATGGCGTCTGTTCCTCATGTCAGAGATGGCCATTTCTTTTGGAGCTAAGTCGGCCTGCCACTGAGTAGTGCTCCCAGTCTAAATGACAAAGGCAGATGCATTATACTTCACCCAGTCATGATGGTTGTCAAACAGACACCATCAAGGGCTACAACTTGATATCCTAATATGATTGAGTGGAGATAAGGAAGAAGAAGAAGAGAGGGTATCAAGCTTGTAGAGCTTAAGATTTGATGGTGTGGGTGAAGTAGAATGCCTTTGTCATTAAGACTGGGAGCACTACTCCCTGGGAGCTCTTGCTGCAATGAAAAATTAATGGGAGGGCCTAGCTCATCAGTGGTAAACCCACCAAGTGGTTTCGCCTGTTTAATATAATTATATATTTTTGCCCACACAAACACATGTGCAAAGTAAGTAGTTTAAATCTCTATTACATTTACCTGCAGGATAGAAATATTTCTGCCATTATTCACCCGTATGATGCTGATATGAATGTACTGTAAAAAAACTTACCCAGATTGACTTCCTCCCCAAAGAAGAAACGGTTGGCTGTGAGTTCATAGCCAAGGCACTTCTTCCTAAGATAGTCTTCGGCACGGGCCACGGCTTTCACCACAGACTCTCCGAAAGAGGTGGACTTGCTCTCAAACTAGACATCCCCAGCATTACATTGTTGGAGAGTGCTGAGTCCATGGTAGAGTTTATCTCATAAATATATATAGCACACTGGGGGGGACGATGCAGACATAGACATATGGTAGAGGGATGCAAACAGATACAAGGAGTGTGCCTGGATCATGTGATCAATGAAAGCTGCACACAACTCCATGATAACAGCTTGAGATGCATGAACTCATGGAATTTGTATAATCTTAGCACAAGGGGATAAGAAACAACAACAACAAACAGATACAAGGAGTGTGCCTGGATCATGTGATCAATGAAAGCTGCACACAACTCCATGATAACAGCTTGAGGAGCATGAACTCATGGAATTTGTATAATCTTTGCACAAGGGGATAAGAAACAACAACAACAACAAACAGATACAAGGAGTGTGCCTGGATCATGTGATCAATGAAAGCTGCACAGAACTCCATGATAACAGCTTGAGGAGCATGAACTCATGGAATTTGTATAATCTTTGCACAAGGGGATAAGAAACAACAACAACAACAAACAGATACAAGGAGTGTGCCTGGATCATGTGATCAATGAAAGCTGCACCCCATTCCATGATAACAGCTTGAGGAGGATGAACTAATGGAATTTGTATAATCTTTGCACAAGGGGATAAGAAACAACAACAACAACAAACAGATACAAGGAGTGTGTCTGGATCATGTGATCAATGAAAGCTGCACCCCATTCCATGATAACAGCTTGAGATGCATGAACTCATGGAATTTGTATAATCTTTGCACAAGGGGATAAGAAACAACAACAACAAACAGATACAAGGAGTGTGCCTGGATCATGTGATCAATGAAAGCTGCACACAACTCCATGATAACAGCTTGAGATGCATGAACTCATGGAATTTGTATAATCTTTGCACAAGGGGATAAGAAACAACAACAACAAACAGATACAAGGAGTGTGCCTGGATCATGTGATCAATGAAAGCTGCACCCCATTCCATGATAACAGCTTGAGATGCATGAACTCATGGAATTTGTATAATCTTTGCACAAGGGGATAAGAAACAACAACAACAAACAGATACAAGGAGTGTGCCTGGATCATGTGATCAATGAAAGCTGCACACAACTCCATGATAACAGCTTGAGATGCATGAACTCATGGAATTTGTATAATCTTTGCACAAGGGGATAAGAAACAACAACAACAACAAACAGATACAAGGAGTGTGCCTGGATCATGTGATCAATGAAAGCTGCACACAACTCCATGATAACAGCTTGAGATGCATGAACTCATGGAATTTGTATAATCTTTGCACAAGGGGATAAGAAACAACAACAACAACAAACAGATACAAGGAGTGTGCCTGGATCATGTGATCAATGAAAGCTGCACACAACTCCATGATAACAGCTTGAGATGCATGAACTCATGGAATTTGTATAATCTTTGCACAAGGGGATAAGAAACAACAACAACAAACAGATACAAGGAGTGTGCCTGGATCATGTGATCAATGAAAGCTGCACACAACTCCATGATAACAGCTTGAGATGCATGAACTCATGGAATTTGTATAATCTTTGCACAAGGGGATAAGAAACAACAACAACAACAAACAGATACAAGGAGTGTGCCTGGATCATGTGATCAATGAAAGCTGCACACAACTCCATGATAACAGCTTGAGATGCATGAACTCATGGAATTTGTATAATCTTTGCACAAGGGGATAAGAAACAACAACAACAACAAACAGATACAAGGAGTGTGCCTGGATCATGTGATCAATGAAAGCTGCACACAACTCCATGATAACAGCTTGAGATGCATGAACTCATGGAATTTGTATAATCTTTGCACAAGGGGATAAGAAACAACAACAACAAACAGATACAAGGAGTGTGCCTGGATCATGTGATCAATGAAAGCTGCACCCCATTCCATGATAACAGCTTGAGATGCATGAACTCATGGAATTTGTATAATCTTTGCACAAGGGGATAAGAAACAACAACAACAAACAGATACAAGGAGTGTGCCTGGATCATGTGATCAATGAAAGCTGCACACAACTCCATGATAACAGCTTGAGATGCATGAACTCATGGAATTTGTATAATCTTTGCACAAGGGGATAAGAAACAACAACAACAACAAACAGATACAAGGAGTGTGCCTGGATCATGTGATCAATGAAAGCTGCACACAACTCCATGATAACAGCTTGAGATGCATGAACTCATGGAATTTGTATAATCTTTGCACAAGGGGATAAGAAACAACAACAACAACAAACAGATACAAGGAGTGTGCCTGGATCATGTGATCAATGAAAGCTGCACACAACTCCATGATAACAGCTTGAGGAGCATGAACTCATGGAATTTGTATAATCTTTGCACAAGGGGATAAGAAACAACAACAACAACAAACAGATACAAGGAGTGTGTCTGGATCATGTGATCAATGAAAGCTGCACACAACTCCATGATAACAGCTTGAGATGCATGAACTCATGGAATTTGTATAATCTTTGCACAAGGGGATAAGAAACAACAACAACAACAAACAGATACAAGGAGTGTGTCTGGATCATGTGATCAATGAAAGCTGCACACAACTCCATGATAACAGCTTGAGATGCATGAACTCATGGAATTTGTATAATCTTAGCACAAGGGGATAAGAAACAACAACAACAAACAGATACAAGGAGTGTGCCTGGATCATGTGATCAATGAAAGCTGCACACAACTCCATGATAACAGCTTGAGATGCATGAACTCATGGAATTTGTATAATCTTAGCACAAGGGGATAAGAAACAACAACAACAAACAGATACAAGGAGTGTACCTGGATCATGTGATCAATGAAAGCTGCACCCCATTCCATGATAACAGCTTGAGGAGGATGAACTAATGGAATTTGTATAATCTTTGCACAAGGGGATAAGAAACAACAACAACAAACAGATACAGGGAGTGTGCCTGGATCATGTGATCAATGAAAGCTGCACACAACTCCATGATAACAGCTTGAGGAGCATGAACTCATGGAATTTGTATAATCTTTGCACAAGGGGATAAGAAACAACAACAAACAGATACAAGGAGTGTGTCTGGATCATGTGATCAATGAAAGCTGCACAGAACTCCATGATAACAGCTTGAGATGCATGAACTCATGGAATTTGTATAATCTTTGCACAAGGGGATAAGAAACAACAACAACAACAAACAGATACAAGGAGTGTGCCTGGATCATGTGATCAATGAAAGCTGCACACAACTCCATGATAACAGCTTGAGGAGCATGAACTCATGGAATTTGTGTAATCTTTGCACAAGGGGATAAGAAACAACAACAACAACAAACAGATACAAGGAGTGTGCCTGGATCATGTGATCAATGAAAGCTGCACACAACTCCATGAAAACAGCTTGAGATGCATGAACTCATGGAATTTGTATAATCTTTGCACAAGGGGATAAGAAACAACAACAACAACAAACAGATACAAGGAGTGTGCCTGGATCATGTGATCAATGAAAGCTGCACACAACTCCATGATAACAGCTTGAGATGCATGAACTCATGGAATTTGTATAATCTTTGCACAAGGGGATAAGAAACAACAACAAACAGATACAAGGAGTGTGCCTGGATCATGTGATCAATGAAAGCTGCACACAACTCCATGATAACAGCTTGAGGAGGATGAACTCATGGAATTTGTGTAATCTTTGCACAAGAGGATAAGAAACAACAACAACAGACAGATACAGGAAGCAGCACCAAAACATTTCGCCACAGACAAAGGTTTTGAATGAATTAATGAAAACATTCAGAACTTTTGTCTGAATTCTATAAATATAAAGATTTTACTTTTACTAATCTAAATTTCTATCAACACTACTAATTATTGTTGTTTAAGAAAAGGAACTGCTTGTTCTCGATTGCTTGCATTTATTGCTGGCATATTATGCCAAGCCCCCTTTCTTCTTTCCCACTATTTAATACTATGAATAAAATGTGCTGATTATTTTTACTATATTACTCAGCTATATTTCTGTATATACCCCTTCTACTCATAGAATCTGTATAAGACCAAAAGGTCTTAATACAGTTAAACCTGTCTATAGCGCCCCCTCTTGAGACTCACCAAAATAGGGTGCTATAGGCAGGTCACTTTTAATGGAAAATGTTTACATTTTTTTTTTTTACTTATCCCTATAGTACACGTAGTACAGGCCATGATAATCATGGTGGGTAGAAGTAGGCGAGCGCTTTTACTGTAAGTGCACCACATGTCTACACATGTGAAAAGGAGTTCGACTTTGCACTTACAAATATGCCAGAGCCCCGTTTGGTTACTTGCACTCGCTGGTGGGGTTAGACATTTGCAAGAATCAGGGACCTTTGGAGCATTTTTTTTAAACAGAAAAAAGTGTCCAATCGAACCTGGGTAGTAGTGGTGGAAAACCAACGCTTTAGACCATCCTTCCACCGACCCCCTATGTTTACATTTTAATGTTTAAAATGGGGCGCTATAGAGAGGAAGGTGCTATTTAGAGGGGGCGCTATAGACAGGTTTAACTGTATATAAAGCCTTTTGATGTTGCTATATAACAAGTTTCAACTAGCAATAATCGCGCCTCTGAAGATCCTCATTGGCTACGATATCGCCTCTGCGCAAAGACAATAAAGAGAACACTTTCCCATCTAAATAGACATCAAGAATAGATGCCATCTATACGGCAGAATATGATGGAATGTCCATTTACATTTTGTCTGAGGGTGTTACCAAAGAACTAGAAAGTTACATACCTAGGTCCTACCTCTAACAGGAAATGTAACTTACCAGGTACTTCTTGTTTCTCTGAGCATTGTCAAAGGCAGTGATTCTCTTGGTGCACACTTTCACACTGCAACATACATTGATGAGATCACTAGACTGCTACTGGCTGGTAGATATATCATTGATGTTTTGCCTTAGAGGATATTGGAGTCTTTAAAGAGAAAGGACACCTCTCTCTAATCAAATTAAGCACTAAACTCCGCCTTTGCTGGTCCCAAGCCCGGATGAAAAAGGAGGAGGGGGAGCAGTAACAAGCTCACTAAAACACCTGGGCTCAGCTAGCCCGGCTGATAGTACCCTGTAAGGGCTCCTAATCCAGGGATACAGGATGAGCAGCATTTGTACTCCATGTTAGGAGCAGCTGCACATGGCGTCTATTCCTCATGTCAGAGGCGGCCATTTCTTTTGGAGCTAAGTCGGCCTGCCACTGAGTAGTGCTCCCAGTCTTAATGACAAAGGCAGACGCATTCTACTTCCCCCAGTCATGATCTCAAGCTTTACAAACTTGATACCCTAATATGATTGAGTGGAGATAAGAAAGAAGAAGAAGACTTATTTGTAAAAAAGAAAGATTCATACTAAATAGGTTATTTGCCTTTTTTAATAAGTAACCACTTGACAGGATGATCACTTTTGCAAAAAAAAAAAAAAAAAATTGCTGAATTGCCACCACCAAGAATATCCATAGCAGTGTTTGATGTAGGTAAGTTGCAGTCTTCCTCATTGTCTTTCCATTGAGAATTTCCCACTTTGTCCTGAATGTCATCTCTCTTATAAATCTACTTACAGACATTATAAAGGACTGCGGCGTATAATTATAAACAATACTTAAAGTTGCACCGCATAAGTTTCTTTTATGTGAAAAATCAATATTTATTTCAGAGAAATATTTACTATTTCTAACTTTTTTTTTTTTGAATGAAGTATGAGAGGGTGAAAATATGAAGAGTAATGGTGAACGGGAAAAATAAAAGTGTCCAGGGGCGGGAATCGAACCCACAACCTTCTGCTTACCGGGCAGGTGCCATGTCCACTAGGCTACCCTGGACGTATTTCTCCGTTCGTAAATAATATTTTATTTTTCCCGTTCGCCATTACTCTTCATATTTTCACCCTCTCATACTTCATTAAAAAAAAAAATAATAATAAATATTGATTTTTCACAGAAAAGAAACTTATGCGGTGCAACTTTAAGTATTGTTTATAATCATACGCCGCAGTCCTTTATAATGTATTATAAGTTACTTTAAGTATTATTTACGAACGGAGAAATACGTCCAGGGTAGCCTAGTGGACATGGCACCTGCCCGGTAAGCAGAAGGTTGTGGGTTCGATTCCCGCCCCTGGACACTTTTATTTTTTCCGTTCGCCATTACTCTTCATATTTTCACCCTCTCATACTTCATTCAAAAAAAAAAAAAAAAAAAGTTTGAAATAGTAAATATTTCTCTTTAAAATAAATATTGATTTTTCACCGAAAAGAAACTTATGCGGTGCAACTTTAAGTATTGTTTATACTTACAGACATAATTTCTCATTGCACTTTTTGCTTTTTTTTTTATGGAAATTTTTCTGGGAGGATATTATTCTCCCGTCAAAAGAGATGGAAAAACTATGTGTCATTTGTTGACCTTGTTTGCCAAACTAGTGGAATCATGTCAGTAACAAAGCCACATCTATTTTGATGGGAGATGTAACCTTTCTTTTTATAGACTTTTTGTTTTGTTGTTGTTAGTAGCCATCAAGTTCACATTTTGGTGGCTATCACTTGAAGCTCATATAGTGACTTTTCAGTCAGTTCATTGATGGTCTTCCTCTTTTCATTAATTTTTTTCCTACTCCTCTTATTCTCATTAGGTGTCTGAAATAAGTTAATCTTTTTAAAATTACAAAATATTTTCTCACAATGAGTTTCTTTTTAATTCAAAATGCTAGCTTTCAAGTGATAATTGCTCTTCAACGGGTTTGAAGAGAGATTATTGTTTGAAAGTTAGCATTTTGAATTAAAAAGAAACTCATTGTGAGAAAATATTTTGTAATTTTAAAACGTTTTTCACAATTTCATCACAAAGTTAGTCTTTGTTTGCCTATTTGGCCTTCTAGGATCTATCAGGATTGATCTCGTGTAAGATTTGAATATTTGTCCTTTTTATCTGTCCCCATCTTTCCAGAAGGGTTGCAAGGTTTTCCCACTACGTACTAAGTGCAATCCTCAACATGCAACCCCAAAACACATTATTGAGTGTATTGACTCATCCATTGATGAGCTCTACTCTTCCCCAGCAGATACCATCAAAAGTCTCAAGCTTGACACCCTAATATGATTGAGTGGAGATAAGAAAGAAGAAGAAGATCTGTCCTCATGGCACTCTGAGCCGCAATCAATTCTTTTTTTTTACTGAGAGTCCAGACTCTCACATCCAAAGTAACCACTAGAAAGACTGACACCTTTACAATTCTCTTTGCTTCCCCAAAGTTGGGGAAGTAAAGTAGAATTCTCTGGAAGCACCTACACACTCTGTGCAGAGACATGGAAAGAAATGTCTGGACCAAACATGTCAAATAGAACATCAGGGATATCTCACCTGGGTCTGGCCGTGGTGGTATGTTCAATGTAGGTGACCAAGGCCTTTTTCTCTTTAGCCATGACATCCTGGACCTGTATAACACCTCTGGGTTACAATTCCATACCAGGAAACCTTCCTCAAGAAGTCAATGGGACAATTTGGATATTAGATTATCAAGGTAACACGACCTAAATCCAAACATGATGGCCACAGCATTGCTACCACCCTCAGAATAGAGGTTAGGTACTCAAGAGTCTGAGAAGATATTTTATTTTATTATTACAGAAGCACGAAGTCTATCAGACTATTGTGCTATATTAGAATTATTTACATATATATCTTTAATTATTTACATGAATTAGTAGTGATTTGTAAATCTGTGTGAAAATTGCTCTAAACTTGCCAAAGTGTTCATAAGATTGAGTATATACAGAAATATGGCATTATGTCAAAGTAAGCAAGTACAATTTGGTTAGTCAGAGGGCAAGCCAACAAAAGATGGTGTTTCTACATCTAGACAGCATTCACATGTTGGATCATTTATAACTCTCAAGTCAAAGAGAAAACTTAAAAAGGGTCCTTTGCCTTGAGAAGATGGTAACAATGCTGTGTTATTGAAATGTTACATGTGAATTTCATCAAGACATTTAGTAAACAATGTGTCAATACAGCTTACATAAAACCCCATTAGGGATGAGGAAAATTGATGGGTATTATAAATATGCATAAGCCCAAAAATCTATTTATCCTTAACCAGCATTTAGTTGTTGGCTGGCAGTTTTCTTGTCCTTTCAGTGCAGCAAGTCTTTCCTAAAATTTTGTATAAGCCTGTATACAAGAAACCAGAAACCATTTTAGCATGATTAATTCTTTTATAAATAAAATAGCTTCTTACTATCCTTATTGTGACATCAAAATATTGGGAGGGCTTGGCTTAATTGTGGTGAATATGTTTTTTTTTTCATGGCAGAGAGAAGGACAGTAAGATTAATTAAGACAGAAATATTATTTATACAAGAAAAAAAGTTTACACTAAAATAGTTCCATATCTTGTACATAGATGACATTCTATATTAACTTATGTTCAAATTCTGCTTAAATTGATTGTGTTGAGGGACTCTCTTTGGAGCTCCTGTTGAATGAGGTGGTGAGAAACAAGAGCTGGAGCGTTGTTCAAATTTTGGAAGACGGCTGAAGAGAAGTGGAAGCTATATACATAATCTAATTGATGTAAATAATTATATGTAAATAATCTTTGTCAGGATTAGAATGACGAATCCTGTATGGGACTTTGATTCCAGTAAAAGGCTTGTTGCTGCTGTTGTATATAGTCACAGTGTAGAAAATACTATACTATACTTACAGGTTTCTCTCTGTATTCTTAGTTCTCTTCTCTTCAATTACTCTGTAAACTGGCGAATCCTTTATAGGACGAGAGGTCCTCATTAAAGGCTTTTGTTGTTGTTGTTGATTGTGTGCAAGTTGTTTGAAGATGTTCAATGCAACTATTTATTTTTTTCTAGTCTTCAAAAATCTAATGTATTTTTTAAAGATAGGTCAACCAAGAATTTCTTTCCAGTTCCGGAGTGAGAACAACCCAATAATATAATAGTAGAGGGATCTGGTGGACTAAATTAGCACTGAGAGGATTTACTGGTGATGAGCAAGGCCCTTTAAGATATTTTATTTGAAAAAAAAAAAAAAATGTAGGGATTGATTTATTGTATGTAGACGGCATACTATTTTCTTATATTGAAAAGATAAAGCCTATACAGTAGAACTTCCTTGTAAAGAAAACCTAATTATCTTTTAGAGAGAGGTGTTCTTTTATATATTTTATGTTGTTATAATCATGTTGTTGGTATAATATCAGTTAAGACACAATATTGGAACTTTATTAGAATATTATAACCAAGCTGCTATCATAAAATGGGCTTCACAGCATTCTGTGTTAGGTTGCAGTTTTGTTTTTGTGTTAAAATAAAATGGCGAGATAGATGGAAAGAAGAAAAACTAGATTTTTGGGCAAAGATATTCAGCTGTAATATAGTCAATCGCCTGCGAGTGCAAACATCTCTTTTCTTTTACCTGTTGAAGAGGAAAATTTGATTTAAAGCTTGCAACACCTCAATAAAAAAACTCTTTGACCAAAAAAAGGTAAGTTTTGCTTATTCAAATAACTTGTGGGTAACTCTAAAAAGACAAAGGTCACCTCTCCCATCAAAATAGACGTCAAAGCTAGATGTCATCTATTGACCATTGCCGCAAAATAGTGGCCTCTGGTCGGTGACAAAGTGGGTCCAAAACACATTATTGACTTATCCATTGATGAGCTCTACTCTTTTCCGGCAGACACCATCAACAAGCTTTACAAGCTTGATACCTTAGTGTGATTGAGTGGAGATAAGAAAGAAGACAAAGTGGGTAACTATTGCTTGCAATATGTTAGAGGGAAATGAGACACTCACCACTGCAGGCCTATGGAGGTCTCTCCACTCCACCCACACCACCTCCCCTATCTTCAGCTCTGCACCAGCCATAGGTCACAACTAGGGACAGACAGACACAAGCTGATTGGACTTACTGGGCTGTCCACTGTCTCTTTCCTCGTCATCCCCCTCACTGTCCGAACTCTCGAGGGGGTTGGACACTTTCTTCCTGCACCACAACACTGTCAAACCTTCCCTTATGATAATATTTGATACATGACATGAACATGTGATTGGTGGAGAGGTGGGGTATAAACCATCAATTATGGACTGAAATCAAACCCAACAATAGGCACTTTTTTTTTTTCAGAATGGTCCTGACTCTTGCATAAGTCCAACCCCGCCAGTGAGTGTAAGATACAAAATAGGACTTTATAGCATCTTGTATATGCAGATGCACAGGGGAATGGAGTACACCATATTGACTGGAAAGACATCTGGGTGACGCATACCTGGATGCCGCTTCGTGGACCAATTAAGGGAACTCCTGGCTTAATGGTCATCGAGTTGGTACATAGAGCTCAAGACAGAGATGTCTAGCATAACATCGTGTTTGGGATGAGGTACGTACAGTGAACCAGAACATTGAATTGAGAATAAAATAATTTATATACATGTGGTGTATTTACAATAAAAACAGTCGCTAATTATCTCTTATGATTAACATGGCCCCACATGTAGGCACACCCTGACTGCTCAAATCAGCCTTAGAGATGATAAGGTACAATTTGGATATTAGAAACACAAAACCAAATAAATGGCATGTGACGTTTTGTTAACAGCATTATTATTGACACATCATACTCTATTTATTTGGTCTGAATGGTTGCAAGGTATCCCCACTATGTACTAAGTGCAATTCTCAGCCTGCAACCCCAAGACATATTATTGACTGTATTGACTCATCCATTGATGAGCTCCACTCTTCCCCGGCAGACACCATCAAAAATCTCAAGCTTTACAAGCTTGATACCTTAGTGTGATTGAGTGGAGATAAGAAAGAAGAAGATTTATTTGGTCTTATTACCTTGTGTTTCTAGCCTTAGAGATGGCAAAGAGTCATCAATCAGTAAAAGTATCCAATTTGAAAATATCCATAAATAGATCTTTAATTAAAATGGGATATATTAGTTAAAAAAAAATATATATTTACCAATATTTCAGTTGGCTGAACGCCAATCTTTTTCAGGGTACAACAACATATTTATGTTATAAACACAAGGTAATAAGACCAAATCCATATGAATAAATAAGTGTGTGACATTTCGGAAACAATGTTGTTTAGGGTCTTATTACCTTGTGTTTCTAATATATAATCCAAATTGTATACCTAACCATATTTTAACGTCCTATGTCAGGAACCATCTGTAAAAGAAAAGGTGCCAATAGGTGAGTTTAGACTCTAGAATCACTTTCAGCCGCTGCTATTAAAAATAAACTAAGCCTAAGTCACCAGATGTTGTTGAGGAAACAATGGCAGCAAACATTGAAACCACACAAATGAACAAAACTTTAGGAAGTGGAAAGTCTGATGCTGTCGATCATCTATTTTTTTGTTTTTATTAGTTCAAAATTTATTTATCAATAATTCAGTTGGCTGAGTGTCAACCTTTTTCAGGGTACAACAACGTATTTATGTTATAAAAACAAGGTAATAAGAACAAATCCAAATGAATTTATTTCAGAAACAATGTTGTTTAGGTCTTATTACCTTGTGTTTCTAATCTATAATCCAAATTGTATACCTAACCATATTTTAACGTCCTATGTCAGAAACCACCTGAAGAAGAAAAAAACAAAAAGGCTTCAATAAGAGAGCTTAGAACCTAGAATCACTTTCAGCCGCTGCTATTAAAAATAAACTGAGCCCAAGTCACCAGATGTTGCTGAGGACACAATGGCAGCAAACACAGAAACCACACTCATGAACAAAACTTTAGGAAGTGGAAAGTCTGATGCCGCCCCGGTCATCTATTTATTTTTTAAGGAGACAGAGAACTCAGCCTTTGCCGGTCCCAAGCCCGGATGAAAAAGGAGGAGGGGGAGCAGTAACAAGCTCGCTAAAAAACCTGGGCTCAGCTGGCTCGGCTGATAGTACCCTGTAAGGGCTCCTAATACAGGGATACAGGATGAGCAGCGTTTGTACTCCATGTTTGGAGCAGCTGCACATGGCGTCTATTCCTCATGTCAGAGACGGCCATTTCTTTTGGAGCTAAGTAGGCCTTGCCACTGAGTAGTGCTCCCAGTCTTAATGAAAAAGGCAGACGCATTCTACTTCACCCAGTCATGATGGTTGTCAAACAGACACCATCAAGGGTCACAACTTGATACCCTAATATGATTGAGTGGAGATAAGAAAGAAGGAGACAGAGGCAATTTTGTTCACACTTGGTTATGTCGTGTGTCTTCAATAAAGGTCATTGTGTATCAAATATATTTCAGAGTTATTTGTCTGAATCAAGATAGGCATTTTTCAAAAATCTATTTTAACAAATTTTAAATAATATAATTTACTAGGTGGATTTCATTTGATTTACAGGAAGAAACAAATAAGATATTTACATCTGTACATATCCATTTCCTCATTTCTCTTATTTGCATATTGAAAAAAAGAAAGCATAATATCTTTAATATTAAACACAAGGTAATAAGACCAAATCCAAATAAATAAATAGTGTGTGACGTTTCGGTAACAGCGTTGTTACCATCTTCAGACAAAAGTCTGAAGTACTTTTGTCTGAAGATGGTAACAACGCTGTTACCGAAACGTCACACACTATTTATTTATTTGGATTTGGTCTTATTACCTTGTGTTTATAATCTACAATCCAAATTGTGCCTCATCAATCTTTAATATTGTGTTGTTGTTGTTTCTTATCCGCTTGTGTAAAGATTACACAAATTCCATGAGTTCATGCTCCTCGAGCTGTTTTATGATGAGCAGCAGCCTCTCCCAAAGGTCCTGTTTAGTGCATCTAATGCAAGCCAAAATGTGTTCTGAGCTGCAGGTGCCAAGCTACATTTTGGGCAAGTGGGACAAATTTTGTTATTATTTTCTATCTTCAATGGCTTGAGATGGCCTGTTCTAAATCTTGTTAGTGTTGTTTGATGCTGCCTTAATATCATATGACTATTCTTTACGACCTACAATTATTGTAAATATATATATATAGACAATTGTAAAGGCATACATGTATGACAGCGTAAGTGTCCTTAGGGGGAAATAGCACTTTAAATTGAAATAAATAAATAAATGATAAAGCAAAATTTGGATTATAGATTATAATACAGGAAAATAAAACCTAATCCAAATAATTTATTAGCGTGTGTATTGTATATATATATATAGACAAATGTAAAGGCATATATGTATGACAACGCAAGTGTCTCTAGTGGGACATTGCGCTTTAAATTGAATTAAATAAATAAATGATAAAGCACAATTTGTATTATAGATTATAATACTAGAGAGAAAATAAGACCTAATCCAAATAATTTATTAGTGTGTGACGCTTCGGTAACAGTATTGTCACCATCATCAGATAAAAGAATAAATGAATTAATCATCAAATTCATTTATTCTTTTTTCTGATGATGGTGACAATGCTGTTTCCGAAACGTCACACACTATTAAATTATTAGGATTAGGTCTTATTTTCTTGTATTATAAATAAATATATAATATCTTTAATTTAACTGACTATAATCCACTGACTACTTTTTTTTAACCATTTTTTTAAAACCAGGAATACAAAAAAAAAAAAAAAGAGGCTATTTTCCTTAACTTAGCAGACTATAATTCAACCGAATGAATTCTTCTGAATTTTCAGATCTCCTTAGGGGTGTTGAATTAAAGAAGTGTGACTTCGGCCTATCAAATAAAAAAACCCTAATTCAACAATATTGATAATACAACACTTCCAATAGTTCGACCATTTTAAAATTCAAATTTCGACAGTTGAATGTTTTTTTTTTTATACAACTAAAAATGCTGTTACCAAAACATCACACTATTTATTTATTTGGATTTGGTCTTATTACCTTGTGTTTATAATCTTCATAAGAACTGGGGAACTAAAAAGGAAAGGTTCCTTTGTCCAACAGAGTGTGTGGTAAGAGAAGGTTTGAATAAATAATAAAGAACTAGAGCTGTGGGAGATGGGAAGAAGAAATGTGAACCCTCCAGCAGTGAATGATGTAAGATGTGTTGTAACAGCAGTAGTGGTTTCTATGGTATCAAATAAAGCTGACAATCCTCTCTTCTAACACTGGAATACATCATCATTGGTTATCGTAAAGATAGAGGCTGCCTGGCCAGCATTCATAGTTCTTCAAATAAAAGACACTTCGGCCAGTAAATCTTTTTTATTGTCTCGACAAAAATCTTTTGTCCTCGTCAGGAGCGAACGAAAATTAAAACATTTGACAAAGCGTTAGGAATTATCCCTGACGAGGACAAAAGATTTTTGTCCAAACGTCGAGACAATAAAAAGATTTACTGGCCGAAGTGTCTTTTATTTGAAGAGATCATCATTGGTATTGTTGTGTGTCAACAAGTATCCGACCAATGGTCTTCTTCTTCTTTCTTATCTCCACTCAATCACATTAAGGTATCAAGCTTGTAAAGCTTGTTGATGGTGTTTGCCGGGGAAGAGTAGAGAACATCAAAGGATGAGTCAATACAGTCAATAATATTATGATTATATATTCTGCTGTCCTAAAAGCCTATGTCCATAGTTCATCTAAAATACTCATTCAAAGAGTCAAGCATCAGTATCACTATAAAAGGAAGTTCCAAAAAATGCAATATAACAGCAGTATGGTAGATTAAACTGGCGAAACCGCTGGGAGGGTTCACCACTGATGAGCCAGGCCCTCCCTTTAATTTTTCCATTGCAGTAAGGGCAGTAGAAATTGTTTTATTTTAAAAAGAATATTACGTGTCTAAAATAGTTTTGTAATTTGATAACAGTCAATAATGTGTTTTGGGGTTGCAGGTTGAGAATTGCACTTAGTACATAGTGGGAAAACCTTGCAACCATTCTGGAAAGTCATTGTCCGTAGATGACCAGACATAAGTCTGGAAATCAAAGACTGTTGTTCACTTGGGATGACAGAACCGGTGCTTGTCCCTCCTGCTCTGTACTAGTCGTGACCAGTAAAAATTATTTTAATTTTTTAAATTAATTATTCTTATCAGAGAAACAGCACTACAGAGATGACTGGGATAAATTGTATTTGACCATTGATCACTGTTTCGCAGCAATGTGTTAAATACAATGTGTGCCAGTATTAAATTAATCTTCGTCCTGTTTGGATTTCAACCCGGGGATTTAGAATGTCCAGCTACATCTCCAACCCCTCCTACAACCGGCCTGGCGAGACCCCAAACATCATGACCTTCCTGGTCTGGACCACGAGCCCAGCACTGTACCAAATAAACCATCTGAGTAGTACATCCCCGCCTTTGTCTCATCAGTATTTTCACTAACTCCGCCTTTGCCGGTCCCAAGCCCGGATGAAAAAGGAGGAGGGGGAGCAGTAACAAGCTCACTAAAAAACCTGGGTTCAGCTGGCCCGGCTGATAGCACCCTGTAAGGGCTCCTAATCCAGGGATACAGGATGAGCAGCGCTTGTACTCCATGTTAGTAGTGGCTGCACATGGCATCTGTTCCTCATGTCAAAGGAGGCCATTTCTTTTGGAGCTAAGTCGGCCTGCCACTGAGTAGCGCTCCCAGTCTTAATGACAAAGGCAGACGCATTCTACTTCACCCAATCATGATGGTTGTCAAATTTACAAGCTTGATACCTTTATATGATTGAGTGGAGATAAGAAAGAAGAAGAAGAGAGTATTTTCACTGAGAGATCTGAAGAAACTTTTGAAACACACAAATTTAAAATTGCATTTCAAAATGCCCAAGTTCAATTTGCAGTCTAGACGCTACTTTGGAGCATTTTTTTTAAGGGTTTAGAAAATTAGAGACAAAAATCTTTTATTGATAAGAGGTTCCTAATTGAGCACATAGAGTGAATGTGAAACACTTCTAATGAGCATCAAAACAAAAAAACACTGAAGTTAATGGATGGTACGAAAAACAAAAAAAATTATCGTCACAATAGGAGTTCT
The DNA here is from genome assembly GCA_030710605.1 of Cordylochernes scorpioides. Classification (NCBI taxonomy): domain Eukaryota; kingdom Metazoa; phylum Arthropoda; class Arachnida; order Pseudoscorpiones; family Chernetidae; genus Cordylochernes; species Cordylochernes scorpioides. The sequence continues at coordinate 80,994,309 of CP092872.1, forward strand.
GATGGAATATCAGATACCTACTCTGTAAGGTTGTGATGTCTCAGAAGAGGGTGATCAATTTTCCTCAAGATGCTGTTTGTAGGTTGGACACAATCAAGGAGATGTTGGGCAAGGAAATAGAATTCTGATTTCTCATCAGTTCGGGTTTTCGCCACAATAGGAGTCTTGATGGAATATCAGAAACAAACTCTGTAAGATTGTGATTTCTCAGAAGAGGGTGATCAATTTTCCTCAAGATGCTGTTTGTAGGTTGGACACAATCAAGATGTTGGGCAAGGAAATAGAATTCTGATTTCTCATCAGTTCGGGTTTTCGCCACAATAGGAGTCTTGATGGAATATCAGAAACCAACTCTGTAAGATTGTGATTTCTGAGAAGAGGGTGATCAATTTTCCTCAAGATGCTGTTTGTAGGTTGGACACAATCAAGAAGATGTTGGGAATGGAAATAGAATTCTGATTTCTCATCAGTCCAGCGTTCATAGAATATAGCTGACATAACTTCTCTATATACGCGCAGTACCAGCAGCCATCTCTATAGAATTTCTTAAAACTCATTGCTTAGTAGTCCAAATAGTCATCTTCCCATGGTTCTGAAATAAATATCAATTAAACATTGGGATTTCAAAATTGTTCCACTAAAATGGCCAAACCATTTACTTGATAAATCAAGAAAAGCCAACCCCATATAGGTTTCGGGTTGTTGACCATGGTGTAGACTGTACAAGCTGGTCAAATGAGACTTAGTGGAAAAAAAAAAAGAATGAGTAGTCTAGGCAGAATTTGTGTTCCACTATAATGGCCAAACCATTTACTTGATAAATGAAGAAAAGCCAACCCCATATAGGTTTCGGGTTGTTAAGCATGGTGTAGACTGTACAAGCTGGTCAAATGAGACTTACTGGAAAAAAATGAAAGAATGAGTAGTCTAGGCAGAATTTGTGTTCCACTATAATGGCCAAACCATTTACTTGATAAATCAAGAAAAGCCAACCCCATATAGGTTTCGGGTTGTTGACCATGGTGTAGACTGTACAAGCTGGTCAAATGAGACTTACTGGAAAAAAAAAAGAATGAGTAGTCTAGGCAGAATTTGTGTTCCACTATAATGGCCAAACCATTTACTTGATAAATCAAGAAAAGCCAACCCCATATAGGTTTCGGGTTGTTGACCATGGTGTAGACTGTACAAGCTGGTCAAATGAGACTTACTGGAAAAAAAAAAAGAATGAGTAGTCTAGGCAGAATTTG